>OY728146.1:1899158240-1899758240 GCA_963277665.1 Viscum album | reverse complement strand
TGAGACTCAGTGGGTTTTTCATGATGGTTATGGATGGTAGTACTGGGAACTCAATGTGTTGCCAAGATTTTTTTTCATAGATAGATCCAGTTTGGGTTTCAGTGTTTTATCTTCATTTTCTGATGGTCTTCAAAGTGTTCAACTATTTTTTCTATTCTATGTGGGTTTCTATGGTCTATGGGCGATGTTCAGATGATTGGATGGATATATCAAGTGGGGTTTTATTGTTTGTCTAATGGTGTAATCGTTGACTAGGGAACTGGTGATGCATGCTGGGATGGGTTGAAGGGTATAAGCCTTGATGTAGTTGCTTCATGTGTGGGTCAAGGTTTATGATTAACATGTATTTGGGGATTCTATGTTCTATTTTTGTAATTTGAATTTCAAAATTGTTTTTTTAATGTGTCATTATACAATGGTATTTTGATATGTGGTTAAATTTAGTATTTTTGGGTTCTCATTTAATCATAAATTTATTTTTAAAAAAAATAAAAAATGGATTTATAAGGTAAAAAAATCCATCATATTATTCTTTTATATAGAATTTACTCTAAACATATGATATTAAATGAAATATAAACACTTTTTATTCCAATTATATTATGTAAAAAATTTATGTAAACTAAAAATAACATATTTAAGATTATTTAAACCTTGATCATATCAATTATCAAAACCATTTTTGATATGGTTTAAATAATATCTAAAATAAGGCCTTTCAATTTGAACAATTCAAGTAAAATATTATAAAAAAATTATAATTTTAAATATGAACTCTTATAATTTTTACCTATTTTGTAATTTATATATAAAGAATCTATATATAAATTATAATATCTTCCATACAATATCAAAGGTATTTAATATTAAAATTTAATATTATGAATGTTTATTTATTAAAAGTTTCAAAAACATATAATAATTAATTATAAACATTTTATAATTAATTAATTTATAAACACTTTATAAATTAATTAAATTACCATAAATAACTTCTTCTTATAATTTATAAATAATTTGTACATTAAATAATACAATTCATAAAATAAATTTAGAAAAATTAATTTTTTTCTTTGATATTGTATTCTATAATGTCCACTATATTGTAAGCCGCAACATTCCCTTTTATCTATCATATTTTATAATGGATAAACATAGTCGCTGATAAATCTTTCCATACTTTGGGTGTCATATCTTAAGATATCCCTTATATTATATAGGTTCTATAACACTTTTTTTAGTATACGTAATATTAAAATGGATTAATCATTGTGTGTGATACATATTAGCACATGATTCAATATAGTGAAAACCCATGGTTTTGAATAGAGTCACAATCTATGATATCCTTTATTGTACGGTGATACCATAACATAGTTTATGATATCATATATCATAATACTAGACAAATTTCAAAAATCCAAATCATTATTAATGATATCAAATATGATACTCAATAAGTTATCAAATTTCTTAATTTTTAAACACAAGATTGAGAATCAGAATGAATGATGAAGCTATAATATGACTAATGGGTTGCTAGAGATCTAACAAAAATTATTCAAGGGTATTGAAGATAATAGAATCCTCAAAATTGCAATATCAGCATGATATGATAACCAACACCATGTATAATATATATGAAGAATATATACATTACATTGATGTTGGATGGATATTTATACTTTCTTTAATGATAGCATTCTCCTTGTTAGAGGTTTGTAACACCAAGAGATTCTTACACCTATTGAGACCTATTGGATGTCAGAATGCTTCTTTTTTCTTCCACTAACTTCTTCTTAACTTGTTATTTACCTAGAATTATGTAGACAACTCTTCTTCTTATTATTACTTAAAATCACAATAATATGAATGTGTTGTGGAATTATAATCTGAAAATTCTTCTTTGACCCAAATGATAATCAACCAGATATTAATTTTTCCACCACATCTTCTTCTTCTTTAATGTAAATTAGACTAAACTGATTATTCTACTTATTTTTGATAGAATCGTATACTTTTTTGTGATTATTGGAACAATTAAAGTTTTTCTCAACTTATCATTATCATAATTAATTCCTACTTTAGTTTGAATGACATGGATATGTAGTAGACTGCCTATCCAAGAATTATTCTTCAAACCGAATGATAATCACTGAATATAGATTGGGAACTAACTTCTTCTTGGACACACAGTAATATGTGGTAGTATAATAGTCTCATTCTTTGATACTCAATATAAATAACCGAGTGTAGTATTTATTTACTCTTAGCGCAACTAAGTATTTTTCAACTACTAATTACATTGAACTGAATATCTCATCAATTTCATGTATTTTAATTATGCATTTAATTATCACCAAAACCCCACAAGAACATGATTCCTTTTTGTTATCAATTCATATTATTTTCATGGTACATGAATTATTATTCTTATTATCATGCATGCACACTTCACTATTCACTTCTTCTTCTCTCTCATCTTCACACAAGTAAAACTATGCAAAACTATTTCTTTGCACAAATAATAACCCTAGGACATATATAGAATATTGTTCTAAATATTTTATTTTATTTTATTTTGTTTTAGTTTTCTCTTGTATATTTCTATATGAATGTTCATGCAAGCTTGAAAGCCTTGTTTTATTTACTATTACTTACAATCTTATTCATGCAGACCAGTTAGACACTTTACATATCTTCTTAATCTCATTTTCAAACACACTATCCTGTTATATCATATCTTTGCGAGAATCTTTGTCTCGTATTGTATAGTTCACCTGAATAGGAACTTCGTGTAAGTATATAATGTGATTTCACCTACTTCATGTAACATAGTGGGGTTATAATACCCCATCATTGGTTCATGTTTTTTTTGTCTTTACAAAGAATAGATAGAGTATATTAACACAATTCACATGATTATCATTCTTCTTCATGTAGGATAAGTGTGGTTCTTATTCTTTGTGTAACAAAGTATGAAGTTATTCTTCGTGTAACCATGGTGGTTTACAGAACACCCCTTCTTCATGAATTTGAGAGGCTCTCTGATCAAATTTCTTCTTCTCATGAATAGAATTTCATAAACACTATATTTTTAGAAAAATTAGATATATTAATAATATGAGAGTGACATAACTTCTCTTTATCTCGGTGCCTTGATATTTATAGGAAATGATCTACCAAAATTTCACCACCTTTCATGGCACATTGAATATGCTTTTTATACCATGTCAGAAACCCACTCAATGAGACAAATATATTGTTGTTTATAAATATTTCTATCTAGGTTTCTCAAATATTGTATACTGAATTTTAAAGCGTTCTTTCTTAGTGATCTCAGATTCTTAGGTCTTGGAAACACCTCATCAACATGTAGTCAAGAAAATTTTCATGCATGTGAAAGCTCAAATTTATGAAATAGATACTATAAATTAATTTATATATAATATGTGTCATATTCTTAGAATGAATCCTTACATGAAAATTGTTTCACGTATGCATGAATATATGTGGGATCATCTACTCAATATCTTGATAATTCAATGGTTTCTCGAAGATGGTAGACATGGTATTGCAAGACTCTAGAGAACTAGAGCTCTCTGATGTCAGGACATTAAAGGAGACAAACTCTCTCACAACTAATTACAATTATATATTTAATTTATACATATGATATTTATGATATTTTATTTAAAGGATGGGGAAGAAGCCTCATTTTATTATTTAATGAAAAGACCACTTTAGACTGGGTAGAGGGAGACCCATTACATATCTTGAAGGCCCAAGGCCATGTGGCCTGAATAGAAGGCTTGAAAGCCCATTTTTTTGGCCCAAAGAGCCCCTCGGTGAATAATATTGTTACAGTACCTGGGCCCCTCTGTGAAATCTTACTCATGTGTATGTACAACATTCCATCTTTATAATTATAACAAAGTTAATTTTTAAATATCATCTTTAATGGCTGGTTTTAAAAGATTATTTTTTATAAAAAAAATAAAATTAATTAATTATTATTATTTCGTATATGATTTAATAATTACTACCTTGACCATAGTAAACTTACCAAAGTCATTTTGGATATATTAGATAAAATACCATGAAAACATTCGATGTGAAATTTATTGATTAATCAATTATATATAACATGGTAAAAATTAATAAAAGAAATAATAACATTTAAAAGGGTTATTATGAAGGTAAATAATTAACATAAATTTATTATTCAAGAATATAAATAACATACATGACAATTCAGGATTGAGGTAAGGGAAAATTTATCTTAAAAAAACATTTTAAATGCATTAAAGATTTATTTTAAAAATATTACCCATCCATGTTTATATTCTTAATATTATTTTATAAATGTATTTATATAGAAATAAATTAATTATAATGGATATTTTATGTCCTTTTTTACTTCATTTCAAAGGTTTCCAAAAATAATATTTTTATATATTTTATATATAATTATTTGAAAGAAAATAAAAAATGAATTTTCTAATTTAACATATAAAACATCAATATTTTTTGCTAACATCATAATTGAAAATTTATGCTTGAATTCCTTTAAAAATTATATGTTTTCTTCAAATAGAAATCCTCATTCCCTTTATTCTTTTTATTTTCAAAAAGGTTTTTAAATGGAATGGATAATTCGATATCTAAGAATGTTTTCTTATGGATGAAAAGAATAATTTTATGAATATGAGGATGGAAATGTTGATTTCACGTGTAATGATTGTGTTATGGTTCTTGAGAATTATTTATGATGACGGGTGAGACCGATATATCTTATGATTACTGGTGATCCTAATATAGATTATGATGATGTATGAGCCCAATATAGATCTCTTATGCATTGGGAAAATGGATATGTTTAACTAGTTAGGTTTATCCTAATAGATTATACAATTTTATTACGTATGTTATTCCATTTGTAAGAGTGATTTTAAGAGTTATATTAAAATGATTCTTTAAGTAACCTATATTATTGATCTATTATTTCTATGGGTTTTTGTAGATATTTTATGATTTTACAAGGTAAGATAATGAGATTAAGTTTAGATGGGTGTTTGTGATACTTCTTAATTAGGGGTGAAATGTATAACTTTGTGAAAATGTTTTAATGTGTTTTTCATGATTCAAAATAAATATTTATGAGTTTAATTTTTTCTTTTATTTTTTATTATGAAATATTTTATGAATATATTTTTAGGGTCTAAATTGATTTCTTGGGTAAGAAAATATTTATTTTGATCATGTATTTTATTTGAAAAAGGAAAATTTTATGAGTATTCATGCAAAATGGGTTTCTTTATTTCATTTTACATGACCCTTACTAAGATTTTTGTTCACATATAATTTTTTGAAATGTTTTTCATATGGTTTTAATGACGAATAGGGTCAAGGATGAGGTAATGATGAAAATTGTGAAGATATGTCATGAAAATAAAACTTGTTATATCTTAAATGTTTTATATTGTTGAAAAAATGGTTATTGAGTGGATGTATCAAAATTATGATGTAATATTTATTTATGTATGGATGATGACATAATTATCCAAAAATATAAATCATAAGGATCCTAAAAATGAAAGAGAGTGAATTATTGACTTAAAACTAAATATTATTTAATGATTAAGGCCGAGTCCATGTAGTTTGTATTAGAGGAAAGATTTAGATAATTTTCGATGTTAAGATAATGTAAGTAAAAAACCTTAAGAGATTTAAATTTACGATTATCATGATATAATATTTAAATAATACCTGTTTTCTTTATATAAAATTTACCTATTCAAAAAGGATTTCTATAGAGGAAACAAGAAAGATGATGTAGGTGGGCGCCATGAGGACAATATCCTTCAAAATCAGTAACCTGGAATGGTTGGAATTGGAACTGAATAGTTTGTTGTTGTGATGATTAGGTTGAAATGGGATATAAATGGTGGGGGAATCCATGATAGAGATAAAATATATCTACCATAGAGGAACCTATCTACAATCAATCATTTTACGAGACAAAACCCTCTAAAATTCAGTGGATATTTTGAAATAGTGGTAGTTGAGGGATGGATTGGAACTCTAGAAAATATATTCAAATTCATGGGTTATTTAAAGAATGAAAAGGAAAAGATTTCTATTTACTATTTTGAAGGTAAAAATGATCAATTTTGGTCAATGGTTAAGAATATTATCTAAATATAATAGATCAGTTCCATAGAATGGGATACATTTAAGAATATTTTCCTTGAGAATTATTTTCCTACGGTTTTTCAACTTAGTATAGAAAATAAATTCTTTTAATTTTGGATAAATGAGGATGAATCAATGGAAATTTATGAATAAAAATGATCCTAATAGTAAAGTTACACACCAAATCATATTTTTGATCTTGATAGTAAAATCAATTAGGTTTACTCATGATTAAATCCAATATACTGAAGATAATTGGTCTCTGGTGAATTTAGAAGTTATGGGAAACTTGTTTTCTATACCGAGAACGTAGAAATGGAGTTTTATAATGACCATGAATTTTATGAAACAAGTATAAAGATATATTTAGGTGGAAGGAAACTAGGAAGAATAAATCAAATAAATATGAATGTATGAAAATAAAGTGTTCAGTTTGTGAGAGGTGTGGTAAAAAGAACCCTAGGGATTATCTTATGAAATATGGAAAGTTTTTATGTTGTGGTAAGTTTGAAATTATAAATCATGATTAAACATTAAAGGATCTTAGTAGTGGTAATACCAATATTTATAAATAGTTAGTAAAGTGTTTTAAATGTAATGATATAAATAATTATAAGGATGAGTGTCCAAAGAAGAACCCAAGTGAAGGGAAACAACAAGACTATAAGAAGAAGGGCATGGTAAAATCCTTTGAAAATACTTCAATAAATGTTGGACCATCGAATATAGTGGTAATACCTCCAGGGAGATCAATATTTTTTGGATTTTGATCTTAGGTTTAGGTACCACTAGCTAAAGGTGAGGGAAGATGAGATCCCTAAGATAATGTTTTGTACTATGTTTGGGAATTATGAGTTTGTTGTTATTCCCATTGGTTTGATGAATACTCCATATTTATTCATGGATATTATGAATTTACTTTTCCATGAATATTTGTATAAGTTTTTTGTCACGAACCAACCCGGGTTGACCCTGAACCGGTCACCCAAGCTGGCCCGCGACATGGCCCGAAGGGCGTTCCTGATCCCCACGGGCTGGCAACTAGTGCCGGGCATCAAAAGTAAACAGGTGGGAACGATTTAGCCCAAAATAAAAATAAATTAAGCAGCAGAAACAAATGGTACAAATGAAAATAAAGAAAGAGCAGCCAACAACGCCACTAACTAGACCACGACTAAAACTCCCCGTGACCCCTTGGGTCACCTTCCAATACCACAAACAACATCGCTCAAGGCAAAAAACAGAATCTGGAACCTGCAATAGAACTAAAAACAAGAAAAAACTATAGGCGTGAGTATTAAAACTCAGTAGGTAGTCCCGACTTATTCTATTCCCAATACACATACCAATAAATAAAGAATTTATGAATTCCAGGTTTGAAATAAATTATATAAAATATGGTTTCCACACACATTCATTTCTAAAATAACTAACAGTCCATTTCCCTTTTTCATTTAGAACAAGTTCAATGTTGAAAGAAAGAGGTGCATTTCATTTTTAAAACATTTTTCGAACAATTTAGAAATCCAAACTTTAGTTTTTAGTCAAAAGGAGAGTCACACACAACACACACTAAGGGAAATGATAAGAGTGGAACACATGGGTCAGAAACTAAACTCGAGCTCTCAATCGTCCACCACACACAAATAAAAACTAAAAAAACATGGGTCGAACCTAGAATATCGTGAACAATCTAGAACATACTATACATCTAACTCATCCTGAAGGCATGCCCTAACCCGATGACGTCATAATGCCCTAACGCTCGGCATAGCCCTACATGGCCTAACCGAGGGGCCCAATCCCCATAGCAGCAATAACACAGTATTCCCCTGCTATGGGGCTACTAGCCAGTGTGTAATCTAAAATAGTGCAGCAATCGTTCTCAGAAGATTCACTCACTATGCTAGGTTCCCATGTTAACACATGAAATAAACAGGGGTGCGTCCACAATTTAAATCAATCAGTCATGATGCACAAACATCAAATACATCTCACGCAATCAACGCACACCAAAGATCACCCCTGAGTGGGTTTTCCAAAAATAATTTATTTTATTAAAGTTCCAAACAGGACTTCACAAATTTTAATGAAAAACCTCATTTTCGAGAAAACCCAAAACACCTCTTCAGAAGAAATCATTTATCTTTAAAACTAGAAGTACATTTGAAATTCCGTGAATTATGTTTAAAGGAAAAATGAGCATTCTTTCAATACTGGGTGTCTGCTCTTCAAGAAAATATTTCAAGAGACGTGTATAAAATAAA
Source organism: Viscum album (assembly GCA_963277665.1). Lineage (NCBI taxonomy): Eukaryota > Viridiplantae > Streptophyta > Magnoliopsida > Santalales > Viscaceae > Viscum > Viscum album. Next base: position 1,899,749,778 of record OY728146.1, on the reverse strand, counting down.
CGACTCTTTTTTTTACACCGAACAATCATTTAAAAATTAATTATCTTATATTATTTATCATTCATTAAAATTAATAAAACAACAAGCAATTAATAAATTCTAAATTTAAAAGTAAGTGCAGTGGGAGAACCTACCTCGGCTTTATGTCCAAACATAAAGGCATGCCATGCCTCGCACAGACGTACAAACACGCGTACGCTGATCATCACCGGACCGTGGGAGAAACATGTCAACGCGATGCAACCGCAAAGGTAACTACAATACATAAACATGGACTTAAACAATCCAAACGAACAAACAACGCATGGAACCACCTCGAACTACTTTCAAAATATACTTGCATTATTTGCACTATTTAATAAACCACTTTAAAATTTATAAAATGATTTCCAAAAAAGTAACTCATAGCCCACACACCCAAAACACATCCAAAGAATGCATTTCTGACCAACACACACCCAAAAACACACAGCAAATCTCAAAGAACATGGAACCAAGGCGAAAAAAACACCAACCTGAAACCGATGAGAATCTTCGTTCGCACCTCAACCGCACCTTTACGGGTCTAGAACAAACTATAATCATGGTAAATTGAATGCAAAGACTCAAAGCCAAACTCCAAAATGATGTAATATGATTACTAAAGTTGGAACAGAGGTGCGAATAATGTTTGTGAGAAATTGAAAGCGTGCAAGTGCCAAAGAATTAATTAGAAAGGGAAAAATTGGGTTCGCCTACGTCAAACCAAGCACGGATGTAGTAACACTTTAGCGGAGGGAAGGACAACCTCCCGCGCACCAATCTCACACCTAAAATGAGGAAAACGTGTGGATCAACACCCAAGGTGTTGGGAATTGGCCAAAATAAATAAATTAAAATACCAAAAGGTAGAAAATAAAAATACCCAAAACTATTTTCACAAAACTACAATTTTCTTTAAAACCACAACCAACTACCCACATAATTTAAGGAACATAAAACAACCCCTTTGAAACCATAGAACCCATTTCCAAAACATTTCACACAATAAACAAGTACTAGCATTATTAAACCAAACATGTCGAACCAAGTTCACAAATAAACAACCACCATCACACTATAATTGACGCCAAACATTTAATGAAAACCCCCAATTTCCAATTAGTGAAAAAATAGCATTTAAAATAAATACCATAAGTTATGAAACTCCTAGCCTTGCACATAATGAACCTTAAAAATCTAGATTTCACAAAACAAAACAAATTCCAAAAAGATAAAACAGGATTAACAAGGTGTCAAAGTGGTTCCAGCTGAAAAAAGAAACACCGCAATATAGAAAGAAGAAGAAACAAATACCAGAGCGGGGAAGGGGTTCGCGGCCTGCTGGAGCCGGCGCAAGGAGGTGGCTCGGGGTGGCAGCTGGGGCGCTGGGCCGACGTGACTGCTTGAGGGCGAGGGACAAAGGGAGACAAAGGCTGGGGGTTGGGTGTATCATGGAGCGAGGCTGGCGGCCGGACTGCTCCATCGGGATCCAGAGACGAAGGGAGAAGGCGAGGTGTAGTGCCGTAGGAAAACAAATGCCTCGCACTGGCTGGAATGGGGTGCATCGCACTGTTGGAATGAAGAGGAGAGGCCAGAATCACAAGGCCGAGGGCTGGGGAGCGGACCAAGGGTGAGCGCATAGTGCTGGAGGTAGGAGGCGGCGAGGTCGACGCACTTGCAGCAGACCGAAGGGGGGAGCGGCGCAGGCAAGGGGGGAACCATGGAGGCAGGCCGAAGGCACGGCGTGGTGCGAGGTCGATGGCACACAGGGGAGGGGCCGGGGTTCAGGTGCTGTGCCGCTGCGCATAAGGGAAGCGGGGAAAGGGGGCGACAGGATGGGCAGAAAGGGGGGGTAGGGTTTGGGTTTTGTAAAAAACATTCTATTATATTAATAATAATAATATTAGTAATATTAATAACATTAATATTAATAATAATAACATAGTAATGTTAATAATAATAATACAAATAATACTAATATTGATAACAATGATAATGATAATAGCAACATAATAATATTATTATTAACAAACATTATTTTTTAAAACATAAGTTATTTAATTATCAAAATACAAAAACTAGATACCCACACGCTCGTCGCATGACTTAATAAACCCTGCACAAGTTGTGCGCCTCAACCCAGACGACATGGAAATTCTCACAAGCACCCGGGGCGATCGCGCGGCTACCGCCCACCGTACGGTGACCGCACACGGGCCCAAAACCCAGTAAAAGCATTAAACGAGAAGAAATTTTAATTAGAGCTCAGCCCAGACCTCGGCTCAAACACTCGAAACCAAGAAATAATAAAAAGAACATAAATAGAAATGACAGTTGTGATAATTCTCCCCACCACAGACACTTTCTGCCCTCAGAAAGTCACCCAGCTAAACGATAGGCAAAACAAGATTCCTTTCCCAAATAAAACTTGCAGAAACCACAAAATAAGAGAATGGGGGAACACATGAGGGTTCTCCCCACCACAAGAACTCAACTAGTGCGGAAAGTAACACCTAAACGTACCACCTCGGGAAGGGGGCGACACGGGAACTCCCAACTGATCCAGACTAACCTCCATAGCACGAGCGAAACAACACCTCCGCCAAAACTTGGAACTCTAGACTCAGACCAAAGAAAGCCAGAACACTAGAGAAAAACCTCCATGAAGAACTTAACCTGAGCATAACCGCAAATCTAGACTCCTCCATAGGCATATCTCCAAGCGAACATCGCCAAAACAAGATTAACCCACGCAAGGTCCAAACATACCTCTAAGAAAAACGCACGATCCTAAACACCATAATCAGACAAACAAGACTGTTTGGATTACAAACGAACACGTTCATCCCAACCTCATGATGACACAATGAACCGACAACAATGCGAAAACTTTAACAGTGAAAGAACGAGAATGGAAGAACATTAAATTTTTCGTTGGAAACACTATACACCTAAACCCGAACTGAGGCTTCACACCCCCATCAACTCCTGACTGCGCGCGAGCTTCACCCCAAGTCCTGTGGTTGGGGCTCTGATGGTTGAAGAATATCCTGCCTCACTGCCAGGCACTGGAATCTTCTTGTCACAGTGTCTTCCTTAGGTGACGCTTCCTATAAAGCTTCTCTAGATGATCCAGAAACCTGCAATGATGGCACGTCTTCGAGGGGGTGTGACATAGCGGCTCGTATTCCCTAACCGTCCATACTGACGGTACACCATTAGACGGTCTGACGAACTGGGGGTTAGAGCCACTACAAAGAAATATTTAGAAACAAATTTACCTGACACACTCTGCTCATCAGATGGGGTACCTTCAGGAGCAACTGGATGCGGTGGATTGTCAACTCTTTGCGCTCCAGAACCCAACTCAGCTAAGAACACCTCATGCACCAACTTCTGAAAAGTGATGCTCCCAAAAAGAGAGGACTCACTCCATGATCTCTAGAAGAAGACCCCTGATGAAGGGATGAGTCTTCACATAGTCCTGCAACACTACCCTTGGAAAAAGAGACACAAGATCCTTGAAATGGTCGACATACACTTTCACTGTCTGCTGTCCATGTTGAGCACGCATGAGCTCTTCTATTTCCTTCATCCTCACCTCCACAAGTATAAACCATTGAATGAAGATGACATTAAAGAAATGCCACATCATCCCAAATTGCAGAAACGGCGCGCGTACAACTCCTACTCATCCAGAGCTGGACCTTCAAACAGACCCAAAACAATACGAACTCAGATCGCTTCGGGAGTTCCCAATACCCTGAAGACACGCTCGACTTCTTCAAGCCACTACACTGTCTCTAAAAGACTCCAATCACCATAAAGGACAGACAACCTCTGAGAAAGACCAAAAACTGGGCATGACTCATCAAAACACTAGGGATCTTTCTGGGCAGCATTTCTGAACAAGATATATAACACCAAGACGAAACCAATATCAATCGAAGCAACATCAAAGAAAGTGGCTTCATCCAAAACAACCAGCTCAAAAGAGACAAACAAACGCAAACATAACCCAAAATTCCCTGTCCAAAATTCCCATTTCATTTTAGATTCCAAAACCACCTCTTTTTAAATTCTCGTCTCAAGACCAGTTTCCAAATACCAAATCCCTTTCAAACCAAAATCACTTTCCAAAACCATTTTCCTCTTTAAAAGACAATTTAGAAAAATATGGTCAATCCTTTAATTTCAAATAAACACCCAGGTAATCTCATGACCCGTTGCACATGTCATTATCCACATTCCATTCATACATGCACCAACACGCAATTTCTATGCATTCTCTCACATATGAAAATGTTCATAAGGAGTACCTGCTGTTTCACCCCAAACCATTCTCGACCAATTTCCAAGCAAAAACCAGTTTTTCCAAACAAAAGGATTTCAGTTTTAAAACTCATTTCATAAATTTAATGTCATTTAAAAGAAATCATTCCCATTTTTCAAAACCCTTTTTCACTTCCAAAAACGCACTTACACTAACCAAAACGAAAACGACACTCAACTCGCATCAAACCATCAGGGTGAGGGACCAGTGGTCACACTTAACATGGAGACATGATAGTGGGTCATGCCCCAAGTAAGCATCAACCACTAGGAGGAATTCCAACCATGTACCCAGACTCCACATGGGTCACTACTCCATGTGAGATCACTATGTAACATCGGTTTACCTCTGTTGTCATCCCTCAATCCAAAACAAGCCAGAATGAAACAAAGACTCAATTCCCGGACTATCCCTAGCGACTCAAGGTGCGAAACGGGCGAGGGTTCATGACAACCTTCCCCTACCTACCTCTCGAGTCCCAAAAATCCTAATCTCCATCTACCGGACATCCCAAATAACAAGGGCCTCCACTGATACCATTTTGTCACGAACCAACCCGGGTTGACCCTGAACCGGTGACCCGAGCCGGCCCACGACATGGCCCGAAGGGCGTTCCTGATCCCCACGGGCTGACAACTAGTGTCGGGCATCAAAAGTAAATAGGTGGGAACGATTTAGCCCAAAATAAAAATAAATTAAGCAGCAGAAAAAAAATGGTACAAATGCAAATAAAGAAAGAGCAGCCAACAATGCCACTAACCATACCACGACTAAAACTCCACATGACCCCTTGGGTCACCTTCCAATACCACAACCAACATCGCTCAAGGAAAACAACAGATTCTGGAACCTGCAACAGAACTAAAAACAAGAAAACACTATAGGCGTGAGTATTAAAACTCAGTAAGTGGGCCCGACTAATTCTATTCCCAATGCACATACCAATAAATAAAGAATTTATCAATTCCAGGTTTGAACTAAATAATATAAAATATGGTTTCCACACACATTAATTTCTAAAATAAGTAATAGTCCATTGCCCTTTTTCATTTAGAACAAGTTTAATGTTGAAAGAAACAGGTGCATTGCATTTTTAAAACATTTTGCAAACAACTTAGAAATCCAAAATTAGTTTTTAGTCAAAAGGAGAGTCACACACAACACACACTAAGGGAAATGGTAAGAGTGGCACACATGGGTCAACAACCAAACTCGACCTCTCAATCGTCTGCCACACACAAATAAACACTAAAAAAACATGGGTTGAACCTAGGAGATCGTGAACAATCCAGAACATACTATACATCTGACTCATCCTGAAGGCATTCCCTAACTCGATGACGTCATAACGCCCTAACGATCGGCATAGCCTTGCATGGCCTAACCGAGGGGCCCAATCCCCATAGCAGCAATAACACAGTATTCCCCTGCTATGGGGCCACTACCAGTGCGTAATCTAAGCTAGTGTAGCAATCGTTCTCAGAAGATTCACTCACTATGCCAGGTTCCCATGTTAACACATGCAATAAACAGGGGTGTGTCCACAATTTAAATCAATCAGTCATGATGCACAAACATCAAATACATCTCACGCAATCAACGCACACGAAAGATCACCCCTGAGTGGGTTTTCCAAAAATAATTTATTTTATTAAAGTTCCAAATAGGCCTTCACAAATTTTAATGAAAAAACTCATTTTCGAGAAAACCCAAAACACCTATTCAGAAGAAATAATTTATCTTTAAAACCAGAAGTACATTTGAAATTCCATGAATTATGTTTGAAGGCCAAACATGCATTATTTCAATACTGGGTGTCCGCTCGTCAAGAAAATATTTCAAGAGACGTGTATAAAATAAACGACTCTTTTTTTACACCGAACAATCATTTAAAAATTAATTATCTTATATTATTTATCTTTCATTAAAATTAATAAAACGACAAGCAATTAATAAATTCTAAAATTAAAAGTAAATGCAGTGGGGGAACCTACCTCAGCGCGATGTCCAAACACAAAGGCATGCCACGCCTCGCACAGATGTACAAACACGTGTATGCCGATCATCACAGGACCATGGGAGAAACTTGTCAACGCGCTGCAACCGCAAAGGTAACTACAATACATAAACATGGACTTAAACAATCCAAATGAACAAACAACGCATGGAACCACCTCGACCTACTTTCAAAATATACTTGCATTATTTGCACTATTTAATAAACCACTTTAAAATTTATAAAATGATTTCAAAAAAGTAACTCATAGCCCACACACCCAAAACACATCCAAAGAACGCATTTCTGACCAACGTACACCCAAAAACACACAGCAAAGCTCAACGCACTTGGAACCAAGGCAGAAAAAAACACCAACCTGAAACCGATGCGAATCTTAGTTCGCACCTCAACCTCACCTTTGCGGGTCCAGAACATACTATAATCATGGTAAATTGAATGCAAAGACTCAAAAGAAAACTCAAAAACGATGTAATAAGATTACTAAAGTTGGCACAGAGGTGTGAATAATGTTTGAGAGAAATTGAAAGCGTGCAAGTGCAAAAGAATTAATTAGAAAGGGAAAAATTGTGTTCGCCTATGTTAACCCAAGCATGGACGTAGTAACACTTTAGTGGAGGGAAGGACAACCTCCTGCGCACCAATCTCACACCTAAAACGAGGAAAACGTGCGGATCAACACCCAAGGTGTTGGGCTTGGCCAATATAAATAAATTAAAACACCAAAAGGTAGAAAATAAAAATACTCAAAACTATTTTCACAAAACTACCATTTTCTTTAAAACCACAACCAACTACCCACATAATTTAAGGAACATAAAACAACCCTTTTGAAACCATAGAACCCATTTCCAAAACATTTCACACAATAAACAAGTACTAGCATTATTAAACCAGACATGTCGAACCAAGTTCACAAATAAAAAACCACCATCACACCATAATTGACGCCAAACATTTAATGAAAACCCCCAATTTCCAATTAGTGAAATAATAGCATTTAAAATAAATACCATAAGTTCTAAGACTCCAAGCCTTGCACATAATGAACCTTAAAAATCTAGATTTCACAAACCAAAACAAATTCCAAAAAGATACAACAGGATTAACAAGGTGTCAAAGTGGTTCCAGCGGAGAAAAGAAACACCACAAGATAGAAAGAAGAAGAAACAAATACCAGAGCGGGGAAGGGGTTCGCGGCCTGCTGGAGCCGGCGCAAGGAGGCGGCTCGGGGTGGTGGCTGGGGCGCTGGGCCGACGTGACTGCTTGAGGGAGAGGGACAAAGGGGGACAAAGGCTGGGGGTCCGGTGTAGCGCGGAGCGAGGCTGGTGGCCAGACTACTCTGTTGAGATCTAGAGACGAAGGGAAAAGGCGAGGTGTAGTGGCACAGGAAAAAAAATTCCTCGCGCTGCTGGAATGGGGTGCATCGCCCTGCTGGAATGAGGAGGAGAGGCCAGAATCACAAGGCCGAGGGCTGGGGAGCGAACCAAGGGTGAGCGTATAGTGCTGGAGGTAGGAGGCGGCGAGGTCGACGCACTTGCAGCGGACCGAAGGGAGGAGCGGCGCAGGAAAGGGGGGAACCATGGAGGCAGGACGGAGGCGCGGAGGGGTGCGGGGTCGATGGCACGCAGGGGAGGGGCCGGGGTTCGGGTGCTACGCTGCTGCGCAGAAGGGAAGCAGGGAAAGGGGGTGATGGGATGGGCAGAAAGGGGGGTAGGGTTTGGGTTTTCTAAAAAAAACATTCTATTATATTAATAATAATAATATTAGTAATATTAATATCATAAATATTAATAATAATAACATAGTAATGTTAATAATAATAATACAAATAATACTAATATTGATAACAATGATAATGATAATAGCAACATAATAATATTATTATTAACAGACATTATTTTTTAAAACATAAGTTATTTAATTATCAAAATACGAAAACTAGATACCCGCACGCTTGTCACATGACTTAATAAACCGCGCACAAGTTGCGCGCCTCAACCCAGACGACATGGACATTCTCACAAGCACCTGGGGCGATCGCGCGGCTACTGCCCACCGTGCGGTGACCGTGCATGGGCCTGAAATCCAGTAAAATCATTAAACGACAAGAAATTTTAATTCGGGCTCAGCCCAGACCTCGGCGCAAACAATCAAAACAAAGAAATAATAAAAATAAAATAAATAGAAATGACGGTTGTGACATTTTTGGTTGTTTTTATTCATGATATTTTAATTTATTCTAAAAGTTATTATGTAACAAACCAGAAATTCCATGTATTTTTTTAAATAAATGGTAATTTTACGAGTCCACAAAAATTGACGTCACATGATTCCAAGGCCCGGACTTCCCAGAATGAATTTATAAACTTTTTTCTAGTACGTTTAGTAAATGTGCGAGCGGGTTTTTCTAACTTTTGAACTGGTTCTCAGAATTGAAATCTGAGGGCACGGTTGAACTCGCAGTGTCGATACTCGCTTAAGGAGACTTTCACCTCGACGGTAGTTGGTTGAGGGTGAATGTTAGTTTTTGGGTTTTTTTCGTGAAGGAATAAAATAAAAATAAAATTGTGCAAACAATTTATTTTTATTTGAAACACCCATTTGGGTGTTTGTAGGTGGGGTCCACCGGAACTAAACCTCCATGTGGGACTTGGTGGTGGGTACCACCAGACCTTAACCTCCCATTAGAGGTTATGGTGGTGGGTACCACCCGAGCCTAACCTTCCATGAGAGGTTATGGTGGTGGGGACCACCCAGGATTAAACCCCCTTGAAACCCCCCTTTGATTGGGAGAAAACCACTCAACCCCCCTCATTAATGTGGAGGATCCTCTTGACTTCCTCTACAGTAATTGTGCCAAATCCTCCCTTATTTTATTATGCCACCCACCTTAATTAATTAAGCTTTTTGAATTCATTCCAACAAAATAATAGATGGGATTAATCTAATATTTTTTTGGAATTTGGGGAGTGAAGGACTTAGGGAGAAATCTCTCCAACGAAGAACATCCTCACAAAGAACGATCCTCCAAATGAAGAACGATGGTGAGGAACATCATTGACTTCTTCCTCTGAATCACCTTGCAAAGGCAACCGATGTGGGACGTCTTCGACGACCGACCTTCCCTCCTCATCATCGCCAACAAACAATACAAGGTAGGGGGTTTATTTGTGAGATAATAATTTCCTTTATTTCTTTTGTGGGTTGGAAAAGAATCGTTGTGGAGGTTTTAAAATTTGAATTTCATCATTATTCTTTCTTTTTGAGCCAAATGTACCACCCTAAACATGGAGGGTGTAGGCCAAACCCACATGGCCCAAACCTTCTGCCGTTTTTATTTGGTGTACTCTTCGAAATGGAGGAAGGCGAAAAAGATAACAAAGGCGATGAAAGCAATGACGCCGCCACCGGTCGCACACCCACACTGTGCCATGCCGCCCCATGCCCCAGCTCACCCCCACTCTCCAGCTGCGCTGGCCGTGCGCCCTCGCCGGTCTTGCACGCTGCCGACCGAGCCACCCTAGCTGCGCCGCCCACCAGCCGCGCTGCCCACCTGCCGCGCTGCCCTCGCTGGCCGCGCTGCTTGTGGCCCTCTGAGTCATCCTGGCTTGCACCGCCCATGGCCCTCTGAGTCTCCCCGTCACCTCATGCCCTCACAACACCCTCTGTGGTTGATCCGCCCTCACGACTCTCCGTGGACCCTCACGGCCTACTGGGCCAGACCTAGTGAGCTGAGCCAAACCCAATGGGTTGGACCCAACAGTTCAGGCTGGGTCAACCTAAGTAGGGTTGGCCTAGGCCGGGTCGGTCCGGGTCGGTCCAACCGGGTCGGACAGGACCCGACCCCACTATGCCCCTTTAATTTATTTTGGCCATATCTTTGACACCAGACGTACGTTTGACGAACAATCAGTGGAATTGGAAATCATGGAGTGAGGCAGTCCCTTTGAGTATACTCCTATGGGTTTTGGTTTGAGATGGGAAATTGTTAGGTTGGATCGAGCACGAATCCAACCGGGCCCCGGGACTAAAAGGATTATAACTCACAGACCGGGTGTCCGATTGACACACTGTCAGTTGCGTTGAGACCCCTATGATGTGGTAGAATTTTGAGATACTTATTAATGGGACTTCATGGAATTTAGAGAATCAACTAGTATCTTTTGGAGCAGATCTTCCAGAGACGAGCGAGCATTTGTACGGGAACCTAGTAGCTGGATGAGACCAGATGAATACTGACCGTTTGACTTGGAGTAACTTGACTAGACTAGTGGGGAGTGACTTTGTGTCGCGATAGTCCCACAGTGGGGCGCACCTTGGTGATGCGGCATACCCATGTTACTTGATAGGAGGATTACCTTAGTAAGCTATGAGGGGGAGTGCCTCTGTGTGACATAGAATACCCATGGTGGGGAGTGCCTCTGTGTAACATGGCAGACCCATGGTACTCGATATGATGAGTACCTTAGTAGTCCAAGGTTAGTGGGAAGCACCTCTATTTGACGCGGTAGGCCCAATATACTCGATAGAGGAGGAGTTCTGCAGCTGCCGAGGGTTCAAAATATTACTACCCCTAGTATAAATTCTGGTTTGAGCTGAGTTGGTAACTTTGTGTGTTTTCCTCATGTTTGAGATGGATTACTTGATAACATAGGTATATGTATGGTCATAAACCTAAGTATGGTTATCTGTTGATTTCATACTTTGTGGCTTGTACTTGGTATATTCTTGTAAGATCTAGAGGGTCTCGAGGTCCCTACTGAGTATCGTTATACTCACCCTTGCATGAGCTATGCCCGCACTTCATTGTGTTTGGTGCAGACAACGAACAAAACTGACTGAGGAAGAGAGTACCAGGTCTCGACGGTACTTGGAGGTGGACCTTATGACGTGTCGGTACACAGAGGAGATGGAAAAATGAGGAGTGCTGAGGAGGCGATCTATACCTACCCTTTAGGTAGGAACCTTGGAGGACAATCCAGTAGATGTCTTTCTTTTTCTTCAGTTGTGTTGCATTTCAGTTGAACTTGTACTTTCCAATTGGTCTTGTATTCTAGACCCTTTTTACTTACTGTACTCACTTGTTTACAAAAAATTTAACTTGCATTCATACCTTCACATGTGTTTGGTTGTGTGTGTTTATAGGTTATAAAGGCAATGCCTTCCTAGTTTTAGGAAATATGCCTTTGGTTCTAGTTTCCAGCCCCTATCTTATGGAAGGTGGGTTTGGGGTAGTCACGGCACGAGCCCTGGGGGATGGGTCGTGACAAATTGGTATCAAAGGATTCAGTTCTACTACAGAACTAGGACTCTGATCTTTTCTGTGAAGCAATAGTGTTTAGGGAAATGAGTGGGGTTTTTAGTTCAGGGAGACCAATTTTGGTGTAGTGGCCAACGTATCCATACACCAGGACCCTGACTTCTAATTTCCAACTCAGTCCACAAAAAATGATTGCATGTGTGTTTTCAAAAGTTTTATTTAAGTCAGCTCACCAGGTATTCTCATAAGGTATAACCTTTTAACCGTGGCACACCAGTTTATTTTCAGTATGCCTCCACTCTGATAGCCAGCTAGGGTACTGAGAGTTGTATGCACTGATAACCCACCGAGCGACGAGGCCTCAGTACATGGCCCTTTTTCAGTAGAGGCACTAGTGGAGGTACCAATGGTACAACTCCCCATTGGTCCACTAATGCCACTAGCACCAATAGCAGATGATGCATGCAACTTGAGCGCGTTGCACGAGTTCTAGACCTAAAGTCCACCTAGGTTCAGGGGAGAGACGAACCCATAGGTGGATGAAGATTGGCTGGAGGCTGTGGTGAGAGTCTTCTGGCTCGTTGGGACGCAAGCTGATATCATGGTGATCCTTGCCACCAGCCTTCTTTAGGAAACAATAGGAAGATGGTGGAGCTTGATGCTCCATGTTAACGATGAGGTGATGCTTCTCTGGGCAAACATCAAGAGCCTATTTTGGGAAGAGTTTATTCAAGAGACTCTTCGTGCAATGTGCATACAGGAGCTACTTCATCTGTAGCAGGGCAACATGACTGTGGCTCAGTACTCAGCGAGGTTCACTTATATTTCATGCTACTCCATAGATATAGTGCGAGACCCATTTTTTAGGTCCCAAACCTTCGAGCAAGGACTCAGGTGAGAGATCAAGTCTTTGACTATCTCACTCAGCATCCCGACGCAGGCGGGGGTGTTAGAGAGAGCCCTATTGGTGGAAAGTTTCCTTGCGGAGGAGTCACTGACAGAGAGACCCACTACTATTCATCACGTAGAGGAGTCTTCTACAGCTAGCAGTAGATAGATGTCATAGATGTACAAGAGGACCAGGCCAACAGGTGGACGACCGCATGATTCAGATTCGGTTGTGCGGGGCACCCGAGGAAGAGACAAACATGCCAGGAGAAGGCAGTGTTTCTCATGTGGCGGGTAGGGTCACATGGATTGTGATTTTCCATCCCACCGTATAGATGATCAACAGACAGTCGAAGGACTACCCAGGCAGAGGCAGAGGTTCGATCGAGGTGGTCCGCAGGGAGCAAGCGAACATTGCAGAGGAACTGGTCATGCAGCTAGTGGTGGGTGACGATTTGAGGTGTTACCGCCACCACCACCAGGAGGTCCACCCTGAATGTAGGGAGTAAGTGGACAAGAGATAGGTCATCTCCAGGTAGCTGAGGCCTACGATCACGGTGCTCCAGAGATAATATGAGTTATGATCTATGTCTACTCCACTATAGCTGTAGTACTTATAGGCACAGGTGCCAGTCATTATTTTATTTCCACCTCCCTCGTTCAGAGCTCAGAGATTCCTACGGATCCATTGTCTAAATTCTTATAGTTAGAGATTCTTATGGGATAATATTTGACTATTACTCACCAGTGATAACAGTGTGAGCTTACTCTAGGAGGTGAGAGCTTCAACTGGGATCTCTTAGTAGAGGTGTCGAGGCCTTACGACGTCATTTTGGGTATGGACAGGTTATCTACATTCTATGCCCATATTGATAGTATTAGGCACAAGGTGTGGTGTGTACGCATGGATGAGAGAAGGTTTAACATCACTTGTGAGAAGGGAACCTTTGTAGTGTAGGATGGACTTAGCTGGAGGAGAGTGCAGCCGATCACTCATCAGTTGGCTAGCCTTACCCTCAGAGCTGTTGATGTGGAGAGTCCGAGCTATCTGGTAGTGATGTACTAGTACGTGGATGTTTTCCCTGATGATGTTCTAGGTATACCTCCTTGTAAAGAGGTGTACTTTTACATTAACTTGTACCCTAGTATGGCACTGATATCTACACTATCTTATCGGATGGCTCCCATGGAGCTTCACGAGCTGCGGGTAATTCTAGAGGACTTGTAGGAGAATGGGTTCATCTGGCCTAGCGTTTCACCTTGGGAATCCCCGATTCTATTAGCGAAGAAGGAAGATGGGAGATTGAGGCTTTGTGTCGACTATAGGCACCTGAACCAGGTGACTGTGAAGAACAAGTACCCACTCTCGAGAATTGACGACCTCTTTGATCAGCTGAAGGGAGCACGGTGGTTCTCGAAGATAAACCTCTAATCAGGCTATCACCAACTCAGAGTACGAGATGAAAATGTTCAGAAGACAGCCTTTAGATTTTGTTATGGCCATTATGAGTTCTTGGTTATGACATTAGTCATGACCAATGCTCCAGCAGTGTTCATGGGACTCATGAACACGATCTTTCAGCCATACCTTGATCGCTTTATAGTGGTCTTCATCAATGACATTCTGATCTACTCGGCTACTAAGGAGGAGAATGATTATCATTTGTAAGTAGTACTGGACACACTCTGAGAGCACGAGATTTATGGTAAAATCTCGAAGATCCAGTTCTGGATCCGAGAAGTTCACTTTCTGGACATGTCATATCGGAGGCTGGAGTTGCAGTGGATCCAGCAAAGATTGAGGCAGTACTTGCTTGGGATCCACCCATGAGTGTTACGAAGGTATGAAGATTCCTGGGTTTGGTATGAATACTACCAGAGGTTTGTACCATATTTCTCTAGAGTTATATAACCACTATCAACCTTGACGAAGAAGGGGGAACCCTTCGTTTGGTCGGAGAAATGCCAGTGGAGTTTTCAAAAGCTGAGGCAGGGGCTGACTAGTGCCCCCATCTTGAGGCTTCTAGAGGAGGGTGTAGGGTATGTAATTTACTGCGATGCAATAGGGACTGGTCTCAGATGTGTCTTAATGTAGGAGCAAGCAATTATCACATATGGTTCTTGATAGTTGATACAACATGAGTAGAACTATGCTACCCATGACCTGGAGTTAGCTATAGTGGTATTCACCTTGAAGATGTGGCAACACTATCTGATGAGCGAGTATTTTACTGTGTACTATAATCACTAGAGTCTTAGGTATATATTCTCTCAGAAGAACATGAAACTAAGATAGAGATGTTGTCTTGATTTCCTCCAGGACTATGACTTCGAGATAGTCTATACTCATGTGAAGGGGAATGTTATAGCAGATGCACTCAGTAGGAGGTCTGGTACATAGTTGCGAGGTGAGGTGACAGTGCATCTGGATGATTTGTAGATATCCTTTGTGGATAGAGAAAGATCAACCTTTCTACAGTCTCTTACATTCACTCCCCCACTTCTTCAGTGAGTTAGGGAGGCGCAGCGTGGGGATGCTGACTGCGAGGCACGATGTGCTCAGATATCCATAGGACATGCACCAGATGGATTTTCTGAAGGCGGGGAGCACGCCATCCTCTTCAGAGGACATACCATGGTACCAGTGTCACATTAGGAGGAAGTTTTGAGGGAGTTAAACACATCCACTATAGCGGTACATCCAGGAGTGGTGAAGATGTACTAGGATCTCCGATGACAGCACTGGTGGCCGAGAATGAAGAAAGCAGTAGCAGAGTTTGTCTCTCAGTGCCTCACTTATCTGCAAGTGAAGGAGGAGAATCATGTACCAGTAGGCTTGGTTCTGCCTTTAGAGGTCCCAGAGTGGAAGTGGGATGAGATATCAATAGACTTCATGACAGAACTTCCACGTACATCTAGAGTTCATGACTCGATTTGGGTGATCATCGACCGAATCACCAAGTCGACCCCTTCCTACCGATCCAAGAGCAGTGTTCAGTAGAGAGCTTGGGACGCCTATATATATAGGAGATTGTGCGGTTACCCGGAGTAACCTCAAATATTGTCTCTAATCGTGATACACGTTTTACTTCCCAACTATGGAAGGGGTTGCAGGAGGATTTTGGGAGGCAGCTTTGTTTGAGCACCGCTTTCCATCCTCAGAAGGATGGCCAAACTGAGCGGACCATTCAGACCCTTGAGAACATGCTCTGTGCTTTTGTCCTAGAATTCGATCGCAGTTGGGAGGATCACTTGCCTTTGGTGGAGTTTTCTTACAATAATAGCTATCACTCCTCCATAGGTATGGCACCTTTAAAGGCATTGTACTGGCGACCGTGCAGATCACCTTTTTGCTGGACTGACCCAGGGGAGTCAACACTCGTGGGACCAGAGATGATGTGGCCTACCACATAGAAGGTTCAGATCATCCAGGAGCAGATGAATACTGCACAAAGCAATAAAAAACCGTATGCTGACAGGATACGAATACCTATGGAGTTCGAGGATGGAGACCACGTCTTTCTACGGGTCTCACCCCGACGAGGTCTACGAAGATTTGGCTGAGGAGACAAGTTATCTTTGAGATTCATCAGACCTTTTTAGGTCCTCAATAGAGTTTCCGAGGTGGCTTACCACTGATATCTTCCACCTCAGTTGCAATGGGTGCACAACATCTTCCACGTATCCCAGCTAAGGAGATACGTGCATGACCCTTCTCACATCATTGACCATGGAGAGTTGGACGTCGAAGATGGGGTGACTTTTACAGAGTTTCTAGTAGAGATTGAGGATCGATAGGAGTGGGTCCTTCTTGGATGGTTGATACCGCTGGTGCACATTCGTTGGTATCATGAGAACCTCTTGGAGAACACATGGGAGTAGGAGGCTCAGATTCATACTCAGTACACCCAATTGTTTACCTAGTTTGAGTTGTGGCTTATGGGGACGTAGAGCCATGAGGTGGGGAGAATATAAAGACCCAAAAATTCCATGTAATTTTTTTAATTAAATGTGAATTTTCCGAGTCTGTGAAAATTGAAGGTGCGTGATTCTGAGGCTTGGAGTGCCTGAAATGAGTTTCTGAACTTTTTTTCGGGTTTGTTTAGTAAACTTGCGAGCAGTTTTTTTACCTTTTGAATCGGTGTTCAGAATTGAAATCTAAGGGTATTGTTGAACTCGCAATGCCGATATTCGCTTAAGGAGACTTTCACCTCGACGACAGTTGGTCAAGGGTAAAAGTTAGTTTTTGGTGAAGCCGTCCGCTTGCTCCGCCGCCCGTAGCCCTCCGATCCATCCCATATCATGCTGCCCACGACCCTCTGAGCCACCCTGCGACCTCGTGCCTTCGTAACACCCTTCATGGTGAAGCTGCCCTCGCAGCCCCTCGCGGCCTACCGGGCCGGACCTAGTGGGCCCGACCGAACCCGACGGGCTGGTCCACCCAACAGGCCAGGGCAGACCCAACGGCTTTGGCTGGGTGACCCAAACTGGGTCGGCCCAGGCCAGGTCGGGCCTGGTCAGTCCTACCGGGTCAGACCGGATCCGGGCCCCCTACACCCCTTTACTTTATTTTGGAAATATCTTTGACACTGGACATCCATTTGACGAACCATCAACGGTGCTTGAAATCCTGGAGTGAGATGGTCCCTTTGAGTATACTATTCTATTTTTTGGTTTGATATGGGAAATTCTTAGGTTGGATCAAGCACGAATCCAAAAAGGCCCCTGTGACTAAAAGGCTAATAACTCACAGATTGGGCGTTTTAATGACACGCCGTCAGTTGCGTTGAGACCCCTATGACATGGAGTACCTTTGAGATACTTCTTCGTGGGACTTCCTGGTAGTTGGATCATTTACCAATATCTTGTGGAGACGATCTTCCGAAGACAAGTGAGCATTTGTGCTGGAACCTAGTAGCTGGCTGAGACATGATGACTGCTGACAGTTTGCCTCAAAGTGACTCGATTGGCCTACTGAAGAGAGAATTAGTGTCACAGAAGACCCACAATGGGGAACGCCTTGGTGACGCAGTAGACCCATGGTACTTGACAGGAGGAGTACCTCAGCAGGCTATGAGGGGGAGTGCCTATGTGTGACACGGCAGACCCAAGGTGGGGAGCACCTCTGTGTGATGTAGTAGACTCACGATACTTGACAATAGGAGTACCTAACCAGTCCAAGGTTAGTGGGAAGCACCTCTGTGTGATGCGACATGCCCACTGTACTCGATAGAGGAGGAGTTATTCAGCAGCCGAGGGTTCAAAATGTTACTACACCTAGAATAAATCCTGGTTTGAGCTGAGTTAGTACCTTTGTGTTTTTCTTTATGTTTGATATGGATTACTTGATAACTTAGGTATATCTATGGGAATATACCTAAGAAGAGTTATCTATTGATTTCATACTTTTTGGTTTATCCTTTGTGGATTTTTGTGAGACCTTGAGGGTCTCGGGGTCCCTAATGAGTATTGTTATACTCACCCCTGCATGGGATATACACACACTTAGTTCTGTTTGGTGCAGACGACAGACATCGTTGAATGAGGACGAGGGTACCAGGTTTGGATGGTACCCAGAGGTGGACCTTACAACCTGTCAGTACACAGAGGAGACAGACAGATGAGGAGTGCTGAGGAGATGATCAATCCCTCTCTTTCAAGTAGGAACCACAGAGGATGGTCCAATAATGGGATTTCTTTTTCTTTAGTTGTGTTGCATTTCAGTGGTACTTGTACTTTCCATTTGGGCTTGTATTCTGGCCCTCTTTTTAATTACTATACTCACTTGTGTACTATACAGTTGACCTGCATTCGTAACTTACTGTGTGTTTGGTTGTGTGTGTTCATAGGTTATAAAGTACTGTTTTCACAGTTTTTTGGAATATGCCTTCAGTGCTAGTCTCCATCCGCTAGCCTATGGAAGGTGGGTTTGGGGTAGTCACATCACAGACCCCGGGGGACGGGTCGTGACAAATTAGGACAAAAAAACCAATAATTATTTTTCTAAAATTTTTAAAATAAAATAAGTTATATAGAAAATGTAATAAATGGTGATTTTTGGTTATAATATATTTCATTCCTAGTAAATATCATAAAAAATTATGGAATAACTATTAATCATGCTAAAAATAAAATGGTTGAAAACTTTTCATGGTTATCTATTCTACTAACCATGTTAACATGAAAAGAATTTAGGTTCTTCTAGAAAAATGAATGCAATGAATGTTTCCCATAATTAAAAAAAATATTAGGGAATGCTCTAGTTTTGAACCTTCCATATAGAAATAGTTAATTTGTTATCTATATTGATGCTTCATTGAACGGATTGGGTTGTATTATAATTAAAAAAATATCTGGTAATTTCTTATTATTTACAAAAATTTAAAACTGTTGAAAAAAATTATTCTACACATGAACATTAACTAGTAGATGTAGTGTTTTATTTAAAAATTTTGAGGCTTAATTTAAATTGTGTAAAATGTGAAATATATACTGATCATAAAACTTGAAGTATATATATTCACTCATCAATATTTAAAATTGTGATAAAGGAGATGGATGGAATTGATAAAATATTTATACTGCACAATTATTTACCATATAGGAAAGAAAAATAGAGTATATAATGCTTTAAATCATAAAGATAATACATCATTAACTATTCTATATCCAGAACATGATATTTTTGTTGATTATTTGATGACTTTTTTCTTAGAAATTGTGCATGAGGGAAATCCTTCTATTTTGTTTTAGGTGTCATTATAATAATATATTTTTTGATAGTACTCATTATGCCCATAAAGAAAAATAATTTTTTACAAGAAAAGGTAGAATCATTCAAGAAGGGTAAGTTTCTAGATTTTAATATCGACAAAGAATGGGTTTTATATTAAAAAAAGGTTATTTGACTCATTTGACCACCAGTTAAAGAAAAAAATATTGAGTGAGGTTTATATTTCTTCATTTTATCTTTATCTTGATAGAAAAAAACATATATAAAGACCATCAAGAACATTTATAGTGGGACATAATGAAGAAATATATTGTTGGTTTTACTATGAAATGTTTAACTAGTTAATAGGCTAAAGAAGAATGATAAATACCAAAGGGGATGATTTAGTCTTTGACAAATATATAATATATATGGGATAATATATCCATTAATTTAATGGTGGTATTACCAAATACTTATTATGTTAATAACGAAATTTGGTTTATTGTTGATCGTTACACTAAATCTGCACATTTAATTCATATTAGAGATACTTTGTCTTCAGATCAACTTTCTCAAATTTATGTTAAATAAATAATTAGATTATATAGAGTCCCTCTCCCTATTTTATTTTACCATGATCCTAGAATTATCTCTAATATTTAGAAAAGTATTCAGAATTCATTGGGAACTAAATTAAATTTTAGTACATCCTTTAATCCTATATTCGATAAATAATTATATTGATAAATTTAGACATTGAAGGATTTGATTAGAGATTATTCAGTGGATTATCCTAGATGTTGTGATAAACATCTAAATTTAGATGATATTTCTTATAATATTAGTTTTCATTCCATTATACAGAAATAAAATTTTGATAAATTATATAGAAAGTAGTTTTAGAATCCAACTTATTGGGATTAAGTTAGGAAAAGAATGTTTTTGGGACCAGAATTAGTAGAATAAATTGTTGAGAATGTGAGGATGATTTATAATTACATGAGGTCAAATTGGAGCAGGAAAAACCATTATGTAGATAACCACAGGAAATATATTTCGTTTTAGGTAGGTAATAATATTTTTCTTAATGTTTATACATAAAATAAAGATTTATAGTTTGGTAAAAAAGGAAAGTTAATTCCATGGTTCATTATACCATATTAAATAAAAAATAATATTATATTAGTTTTATATCAATTGGTAAAACCTCCAGTTTTATCACAGGTATATGACATATTAATTATTGACCACATAAATAAATTATTGAGAAATAAGGTGATTTAATAGGTTAAGTTTTTGTACAAAAAACTATATAGTTGAATAAGCAACGTGGGAATCCAAAAATGCTACGGAAGAAAAATATCACCACTTATATAAATAGTAAATAAAATTGTGTGGTTAAAATTTTAAAGGGGGGGGGGGGGATATAAAAACTTAGTTAATTTTAAGATAAATAATTTTTATGTCTTATTTATATTAATTAATAAGATTTTAGAGAGTTATATTCAATATAATAATATTATGTATTTTTTCAATCAAAAGGAAAGAAGCTTTATTCCTAACCAAATTGGGTTCTAACACATTACATGGTTTTATTTAAAAGCATGGTTTTCAAAGTGTAATTTTTTTTTTGAAAATATATAAATAATTTTTAATTCTATATTTCAAAAATTTATTAGGTTTATTTTTTTGACAATTTTATGAAATTTTTGATTTATCAATGAATGGTGAAAATTACTTATTTTTTTTGAAAACTGTATTTAAATTTAAATCATTTTAAAATATAATTTTTTTTAAATGGTTTGTAAAATTAGTTATAATATATTATTAATAATCCAATTATGGTCTTTTTAATAAATTTAATACAATATTTTTGTATAAAGAAATTTGTATACTTAAAATGAATTTTTCTAAAAACTATTTTTCATCATGTTTTACAAGTTTAATTTTATATTAAATTATGTAAATTATGTGAATTTAATTTAGTAAAATGGATTCCATATTTTTAGTAATAATAATTAATATTAGTTATTAAGGATAATTTAATTTTTATTCATAATGAAAAGTAAAAATAACAAAAATTTGTTACAATGATTAAGGTTGAAACAGGTTTACTAGAATATAAACTTAAGTGAAAAGGGTTAAAATAACCTATAATTTTTTTGAAATTGCGTTTTATAGAAATATTTATACCCATTATCATATAATAATCTTAAATTTTTTATTTTAGATCCATTTTAATTAGTTAATAATTTAATATACTTTAATATTTTTAAAAATTCCAAGTGTGTACTCTCCCCCACCTATAAAAGGATACCTTCTCTCCTCTCATATCCACAATTAAAGAGAAATTTAGTTTAGAAAATAACTACCCAAACCCATTAATTACATCCCAAAACATTTTGTAGAGTCCCTTTTTAACCATAAAACCAACCTATGAAGGATTTAGTTTTAAACCTGATGAGGTTTTCCAAAAAAGAGGTATATCACTTAATCAAGAATATTTTTTATTTCTCTACATCTATAAAATATTATTAAACCATGATGAAAAAATATTATCCTCCACATACTTATATGTTTTTATATTAATTTTATAACCTATATCCATATCCTTCTTCCATCAAATGTGAAATGAAAACATCATTCATGTGTATGGATAACTACCGCCTCACAAATCGATGTAATTCATTTTATATCACCACATCTCAAGGATGGTTATAATGATGGATTAAATATATATATATATATAAATTATATTCATTAAATTTTTAGCTTTTTTTATGGATAATATATCTTTTAATTTCTTATATTTCTATCATTTTAAAAGTGATAATGTTATTTGTGCGTACATGTGGATTACCACCTCTATGGAGCGATGTGACATGTTTTTCGCAATCACATCACATGTATATTATATATATAAGTGTATTTGAAGAAATAATATTATATTTATGATATAATTATTATTATTTAAAGATAAAATAATACTTAACTTTTTTCTATCAGGTTTATATAAAATGGAAATGTTACTCATACGTACGTACGATTTTGTATTCATTTTTTTAAATGTTAGAGCCAAAGCATCTTTTTTATTGAAAAAAGGAACCCCCTTTTTTGGGTAGAGGAGACCCATTACATGGACCATAGGCCCAGTTGGTTTTAAAAGTATAATTATTATATAAAAATGATAATTATATTATCATTATTATACTGAATATGATGGAATAATCAACTCATTGACTATAATAAACTTACCAAAGTCATTTTGGATATATGAACTGAAATATCATCAAATCATCCAACATGAACTTAATTGATTAAGTAATTGTTTATAACATGGTAATAAATAAAATAAAAGGAATCATAAACTTGAAAATTTTCTAAATATAGTAAATAATTAATATAATTTTATTATTCAGGAAAATAAAGAATTTATGTGACATTTCAGACTCAGGGTAATGGAAACTTTACCTTAAAATCTCATTTTAAATGTTTTAAAGATTTATTTTATAAATCTTTTTTTTCCCAAATACATATTTTTAAAATTATTTCATGTACGTAATTATATTGTCATAAATTAATTATAATGTAAATTTTATGTCTCTTTTTAATTTCATTCAAATGTTTTTAAAAGGAATCTTTTTTATTTATTTTATAATGAATGTTTTAACATTAAGTAAATAGGAATATTCTATTTTAACATATATTAAATAAATGGTTTTTCCCACCATCATAAAAATTATTTTATTCTTGGATTCTATTATAATATTCCAAGTGTTCTTCAAATAAAAATATTCTTTCTCTTTGTTCTGGGTATTTCCAAAATTTGTTTTAAATGGAATGGATATTTTGATATCCAATTTTTTTATTATGGGTGGAAAGAATACATTTATGTGTATGTAGATGGAAATGAAATAGTTCATGTGTAATGATTATGTTATGGTTCTTGGGAATTATTCATGATGACAGGTGATCTTGATATATCTTGTTATGGTGGGTGATCCCAATATTGCTCTTGATAACGGGTGAGCCCAATAAAACTCTCCAATATAGTGGTTAAAGGGACCAATTTAACCAGTTAGGTTTCTCCGAAGATATTTTTGAATTTTTTTGGGTAGGTTATTCAATTTTTAAGATTGATTAAAAGTTTTATATAAAAATTATGTCTAAAGTTAACTATATTATTAATCTTTTCGTACTGTAGGTTTTTATGGAAATATTATGATTTAACATGGTAAGCTAATGAGCAATAATTTAAAGGAATGTTTGTTCTACTTATTAGGGGTGAAATGTCTAACTTTGTTGAAATGTTTTCATTAGTTTTTTTTGATTGAAAATAATTTTTATGAGTTTTAATTTTTCCATTAATATTTCTTATGAAATATTTTATGAAGATCTTTGGGGAGTGAAGTTTATTTCTTGGATAAGAAATTTTTTATTTTGATCCCAAAGTATATTCTAGAAAAAGAAACTTTTTATGATTATTCATGGACAAGTAGGTTTCTTTATTTCATTTTATATGAACCTTTGTGATCTTTTGTGCTAATACAATTTTTTAGATGTTATTCATGAGGATTTATGGATGATTAGGGGAAATAATGAGGCCAAGATGAATATTATAAATATATTTCATGAACATAAAACTTGTTATATCTTAAATTGTTTTATTATAACAACCCTGCTCTTTATTAAATATTTAAACATGACTATTTACATAGATTTTCACTTAATAAAACCTATAAGATCAATAGGTCTAGTGTCTTTGGAAACTAGGAACATTGCATACAAACTTAGAACATGAAATACACATCTTTATTGAAAACTTATCTTACAAGACCATAATATTCCTTCGTACTTATCATTTCATGGGATAACCTAAGGGCATACATAAGAAATGGGTGAGCTATATAGCCCAGTAAGGGAGTAAAAAGGTATAACATGAAGAATACTATAAATTTTTGGAAATTGTCATATAAACAGAGTATAAGAGAAACATGAACATAAAGGCATGATATCACATGATTATCGCAACATAGAAATGTGGTAACAACTAAAAACACTACATCATTAACATAAAGGAATTAGGTAAACCCCAATCCCAACATGGTGGGAAAATTCATATAAAGAAATATGGTAAAACCATATCCCAACATGACATATCATGATACTAAACATTACCCAATTCATTGTAGTGCTATGAGGAAACACCCTTCATAATCATTTCAATCTCATGCTTAAGTGTTCCACATAGATCATATAACATGGATTTATTCAAAATCATTATTTATTACAAGATTAAGAAATGTAGAATTAATACATATAAGTAACCTTTTCATAAGTATTTTTTAATCAAGGTGAATACCCTTAATTGAGAAATGGTTGTGGTATTCACTACATAATGATTTTGTCATGGAAAATCATGCTGTAATTTTTGCAGCATAACGACATCATATGAAAAATCATAAATTGGGACGATGAGAGATAAATGGGTATCCCATAATTTATACATGGTATGAAAAGTAATAGGATCATGTAACATAATATACCAACTTGTGAAATGAAATTTAGATGCATAATATAAAATAAATTCTTGAATGGAAATGAGAAGAGAGAAATCTCTTACGGAATTTCTGCATAGTAACAGGTGGTTTTAAAGGATCATAGGGGGGATTAATTGGAGTAAAAGGAATATAACATGATGCATACGTAAAATGTAAAGTAATAAGGTATGGAATAACATATCCCAAATCAATAAGCAGTAAATTAAAAGGTATGACATAAAATAAGTACTTGAAGAAAAAAGAGAGAGGGGGATCCCTTACGAAATTTCATTATAGTAACGTCTTAGGTAAGGGTCTAAATGATGTGGAATAAATGAAACCTCATTAACATAACAAAAAATGGTCTATAGGTAATTGATTATAAAAGGATTAAAAAAATATAAAAATGAACTTAAAAAGACTAATTTCAAACAAGGTTCTTGAATTGAAAGGAAGAGAGAAAGGTGAGGATCCCTTACTTGGATGTGTGATAAAAAAGGATTAGGGGAGGCTTATTGGGAGCTTTGAGATGACTTGGGAGTACTCTAGGGAGTAGGGTCTAGAGGTTGGTATATCGTTTAAGATCTTTAGGGAAGAGAAATGTGTGCTTGGTTGGGTTTATATAGGAAAGGTGGGGGAATTCTTTATTATTTTGGTTTTGGACACTGCACACAAAAATATTCAAAACCACAAACCATACCATGTTTTTCCCACATTTTATAGAAAAGGGGAGTGATATAAATTATTTTATAAGGATAAGGGTTGAATATATTAAAATATTTCCCTATTTTATGTGGCAGTGAGTTTTTCTTTCAAGGAAATGAATTTAAAAATCATAAAATATATCATAGGTCTTGGAGGATTCACAAAGGATATGTATAATAAATAAAATAAACTTAAATTACATTATCTTAAAGAAAA
Organism: Viscum album; assembly: GCA_963277665.1. Taxonomy (NCBI): domain Eukaryota; kingdom Viridiplantae; phylum Streptophyta; class Magnoliopsida; order Santalales; family Viscaceae; genus Viscum; species Viscum album. The sequence goes on along the minus strand of OY728146.1, from coordinate 1,899,724,080 downwards.
TCATATATTTTTCCAAATATACCATTTATAGTATTTTATTACATCACTATTGTGTCATTATGATGTCATAAAACACACTATATATTTATATGGTATTTAATTTTTACCCAAAAAGACGATCATCTTAGAAAATTATGAAAAATTCACCATTGAATAATTTCGATGTTCTGATTCAAAAAACAATATTCATTTTATCTAAATAATTTTTCAAATATTTGAATTTTCACTTTTAAAATAAAAACTGATATTTATTGATAAATGATTGGTTTTGATAAAAACAGTTTTCAAACCTGAATAAAAATTACATTTGAATTTATAAAAATTATACGATCATTTATATTTAATAACTGAAATTTAATAATAATATTTTATTAAAATATTATTTAACTCAAAAATTCATTAATTCATCAAAACATATTTCTTAATATAATTTGAATATTAACCAAAAATACTATTTGTACTTTAAAAATAATTTTTAAAGTAACAATTATAGAATTAATGTATTTTAATTATTCTATTAAAAAATAATGCACATAATAATAATGAAAGGTGATTGTTATATATTGACTTATTACACCAGTATACTCCCTAAGAGTAAGGTGTTTGATTTTGGGGCTTTAATGATCTATATCCATAGGACATTTAATTATAAGGATGTGAATTTTATTCATAAATGTTTGGGTCATTAGAACCTTTTCCCCTTAATTTTTTTACCCTTGACATTTCCTTTTCCCGCATTAAAATCGATGAGGGTAACTCTACCTCATCACTTCCTCTGGTTCCCAAGTCGCTTCTTAAAGATTTTTGTTTCTCCATAACACATTGATGAGGGGAATTATATTATTTTGTAGAACTTTCTCTCTATGATCTAAGATCATCACTGACTTCTCTTCATAGGAGAGGCCATTCTCCAATGGCACCACCTCTGTATTGAGCACATGTGATGGTCATTGTATGTATTTTCTCAATGGGGATACATGGAATACATCATATACTTAAGACAGGTTCTGTGGGAGTGCTAGTCTAAAGTTCACAACTCTGATACAATCAAGGATCTCAAAAGGGACAATGTATCTTGGACTAATCTTTTATTTCTTCCAAAATTTTATAACTCTCTTCTATGGAGATATGTGGTGGAATATTATGTATCTAACATCAAACTCTAGGTCTCATCGATGATTGTTAGCATAACTATTTTTTCAACTCCAGGAATACTTGATGTGATTCTGGATGGTCTTAACCTTATCCACAATTTCTTAGACCATTTATAGACCTAGAAGTTTCATTCCCTATCATCATCCCAACATGAAGATGTTCTGCACCTCTTCCCATAAAGGGCTTCAAAAGGATCTATTTGGATTCTTGAGTGGAAACTTTTGTTGTAATAAAACATCACCAAAGGAAGAGTTGGTCCCATCGGCCTTTGAAGTCTATTGAGAAAGCTATCAACATGTCCTCAAGTGTCTAGGTAGTTGGCCATCAGTTTGAGGGTGATAGGTCATGCTTAAGTTTAAATCAGTGTTTAGATTATATTTAAGACTCTTCCAGAACCTAAAGGTGAATCTTGGATCTTGATCAGACACAATAAATAGTGGTACTCCATGCAGACTTATCACTTCCCTGTTATATATCTCAACCAGTTGATCTAATGAGAAATCATCTCAAATTGTAATGAAGTGTGTAATCATTATAAGATGATACACAACAACCCAGATAGTATTGTTTCCTTTGTATGTCCTTGGAAGTCTGGTGACAAAGTACATGGTGATGTTTTCTCGTTTCCAATTTGGTATGGGTAATGGTTTCATGATCCACTTAGATTTCTACCTCTCAGCCTTAAATTGCTGACATACTAGGAAATTTGATGTATATTTAGTGATCTCCTTCTTCATGTTATCCCACCAATAGTTCTCCTGGATATTTCGATACATATTCATATTTCCTGTGTAAATGGAGAAATCAGAACCATATGAATCATCAAAAAGTTATTTATTTATCTTCGGATCTGATAGATCACATAATCTTTACCCAACTCTCACAATTCTTTCTTCATTAAAATTGAACTATAAAGATTTCCCTTTTCTAATAATTTCTAATTTCTTCTAAATTCCCACATCATTTTTTTGATCATCCTTTAACCTTTCCAAAAGAGAAATTGGACCAATCATTTGTGAAAGGATTGATGATGTTCCTTTCTTTATGATTCCCATGTCCATATTCATCAAACACAAGAAACTTTTATCCTTTTTAATTATCAACAATGATAAAATTGTTTTTTCCTTTCTACATATAGTGTCTTCCACATTATTCGCTTTCCCAGGGTGGTAATGGATTGAGTAGTCCTAATCCTTGATGAGATTTAACCATCTTCATTGGTGCATATTCAGCTCTTTCTGTGTGGATATATTTTTGAGACTTTTGTGATATGTATATATTTCACACTTCTCCCCAAAGAGACCATACTTCTAGATTTTCAACATAAAGGTCATAGATTCCAAATCTAGATCATGTGTGGGATAGTTTTTATCATGAATTTTCTACTGACTCGAGGCATAGGCAATGACTTTTTCATTCTGCATCAACACACAGCCTAGTCCCTTCTTAGAAGCATCACTGAAGATTACGAAAATCTCCCCACTTATGGGTAGTGTGAGAATAGAGGAAGTGATAAGCCTCTTCTTAAAATCCATGAATCTTTCTCCACATTCATCATTCAAAAAAAAATTGACTCCCTTCCAAGTTAGCTTGGTAATATGGTTTGAAAATAATGAGAAATATCTCAAAAATTGGTGATAATGTCCAGCTAAGCCTAGGAATCTATAGATATCCTTCACAGATTTCGGCCATGGCCATCCCTCAATTGCTTTTTTTTGAAGGATCTATAGACATCCCATTGATTTTGATGATATTTCTAAAGATTGATACTTACTTCAACCAAAACTCACAATTTTTTTACTTTTCATAAATCTTCTTCTTTCACAAGGTCTCTAGCATAGTTCTCAGATGATCCTCATTCTCCTCCTTGGTTTTGGAGTACATTAGAATATCATCTATAAAGAAATCCAAATTTTTTTCAAGATAATATCTAAAGACTCTATTCATCTAGTGCATGAATATTTTTGGAGAATTAATGAGTCTGAAAGGCATTAATATGAATTCATAGTGCCCGTACCTTGTATTAAAATCAGTCTTGGGGATATCCTCCTTCTTCATGTTTACATAGTAATATACTGACTACAGATCCACATTAGATAAGTATTGTGCTCCACTTAGCTGATCGAACAAGTCATCAATTCTTTAAAAATGATACTTTTTATTTATTGTGAATTTTTTGAGCTCACGATAATCAATGCAAAGGTTCATGGACCCATCCTTTTTCTTAATGAATAGGACTGAAAAACCCTATGGTAAAGCACTTAGGCATATAAACCCTTTATATATATTATCTTGTAGTTGTTTCTTTAGCTCCTAAATCTCCACAATATCTTTTTTATATGGAATATTGGATATTTTAAATGCCCCATGTATATGATGTTGAGTCAATAAGGTTCCCTTATGAATTTTCCAGTCCTTCATGTTTGGGGAGATTGTTGAGTCAATAAGGTTTTCTTATGACCTTACCATCTATTCATGTTTTGAAAATCACAAAAACCTTATCTTAAAGAAAATTTCATTGTTAATATTATTTCTAATTGTAAATTCTGGTTTCATATCTAAAACCTTGGATTCATATAATACTTAGATATTGAGCATTTTATTTTCAGGATTTGAATACAGGTTCTGTATTATCTGAATTCAAACTCCGAACTCTTCTGAGTTCAGACTCCGAGTTCTCTGAATTCTGATTCTGAATTCTATGAATTCAGACTCTGAACACTTATAAGTTCAGACTCTGAGTTCTCTGAATATTGATTACAAATTCTTATGAATTCAGACTCTGAATTCTAATAAATTCAGACTCTGAATTCTACTAAATTCCGACTTCAAATTTCCTTGAGATTTAGACTCCATAATTCTATAGAATTCAGGTTTAGAATTAATTTGAAAACCGAATCTGAATGTTTATGTGTTATAGAAACCAAATGGTTTTTTGGTAAGACTCTGAACATTCATTTTTCTTACACTCCAAAAAATGAATTTTGTTAAGCAACCATATTTTTGATTACTCATTTTTTTGTTATAAAATGATTTCATTCATTTAGTTACTAACTAACCATTGTTTGTGCAACATGTGTACAGGTCCCCCTGAAATTCAAGGAAAAATATGACCATTGGAGGAGGGAGCCGACCATTGAAAATGTGCCCATTTTTTTAGGGTAATTTCTTGGCCAAAGGACAAGACACAATTTATTAATAAATATGGGAACTACAAAAGTCTGAAAGATGGGATTTTATTACAATCTATTTCATAGAGATAAATAAAGTCAATTGGAAGATTATCAAACCAGGAATGCCCTGATTGATACCTTTGTTAGAGAGAGCATCAGCCACCATGTTTGCTTCTGGATAGGCATGAGTAACAATATATCTAATATCCTGAAGAGAGTCCAAAAATCTCATCCAATGAGATGTAAGAGTCCAGGAAAGATGGATCACGACATTCCAAATTTCATGGATGATGGAGGTAGAATCGCTTTAAATCAAAATGGTGTTCCAACCCTTCCTTTGAAAAAAGTCAACAACATGGATCACTACCATCATCTCATCTTCTAAGGAAGTGGCAGTGGAGCAACCATCACAAAAACACCCATGATAATGACCTAGATAATCCATGCAGACATCTCCAAAACCTACTGAACCCGGGTTCCCTTTTGAAGCTCCATCCATGTTTATTTTGATCCACCCAGGAATAGGGTCTTGCCAGAACACCTTAATTGAATAACACGGTTTTTTGTAGAGGCTGAGAACCTTAATATGTCTGAGAATCATGAAGTCTTCCACCAAATTTTTTCAGAAGTCTTTTTGAATCGAGTCGGCATCCCTGATGGAAGTGAGAATTCTAGAACGACCTGCATTAAGATTGAGTGAGTGCCTGTTATGGAAAATGTCATTACGATCATAACAGATAATGTGTAGAAGCTCAGCGACAGCCGCAAGAAAGAGGTTCTTGATTTTATTCGAGGAATTGAGCTCTACACAACGTTTCAGATGAGTAGGAATTGAGTCAGAAAAAATCCATCTGCAATCAAACATGTCAGTAATAAAGTTCCAAAGAGTAGTAGTTGTGGCACATGATAGAAAAAGTAGACTGGTATCCTCGTGATGCTGATGACACATATGAAATTTAGAAAAAATATGGATACCAAAGGACTGGAGGTAAACATTAGTAGGGACACGATTATGAGCAATCATCCAAATAAGAATAAGTCTAGAGGGCTTAATCCAATGATTATCAAAATGTTGTATCCACCCAAAATTATTTTCAGATGAAGAAAAATAATGATGATAGAAAGATTTAGAATCCAAGATACCATTACAAGAAGGTTCCTAAACAAGGAAATAATTTATATTAGTGAAGGTATGAATCTCAACCACATGCATAATAGACTCCGGGAGATTGGGAACATGGTCATCCATAACCTCATGAATAGAGAGATTTATGGTATCTGGAGGTGAGTGAGAAGATAACATGGATATCAGGGGGGAGCCAGACCAGTTAACAATCCAGAAATTTAAAGAGGAATTTTTACTAACCATCCATCTAGAGTTATGCATAATGTTGTGAAAAGAGTCTTTGATGGAGGTCCAGATAGAGGAACTAATATAACTCAAGTTACCTTTTTTAAGCTTGTCTAATAATCTTTTTCGAATAAAATAAGATGCATTAGCGTTTTGATTGATCAAGTTCCAAGTGAGCTTGGATTGAAGAACCTCATTAAAAAGTTTGATATTCTTAATGCCAAGGCCTCGCTTTTCCAATGGTTTGCAACACATAGACCAAGGGGTAGTGACAAGCTTTCACTCAATGGTGCTGCCAGACCAAAAAAAGTTCTTAATGTAACTATTAATTCATTTAATAAGAGAGGTTGGAAATTTGTAAATTATTATAGAGTAGACCATTTTGGATATAATGGTTGATTTGACAAGGCAAATCCTACCAGCCATGGAAAGAGATTTCCTCTTCCAGGAAGAGAGTTTGTGAAAAATCTAATCAACCACAAAAGAGAAATACATGGCTTTAGGCCTTCCCCAAAATAAGAGAACACCTAAATAAGTAAAAGGTAATGTACCTTATTTTAAGGGCAAGGCTTTCAATGATGTTGATTTTATAGTTTGCAGGGGAATTTTTTTTTTGAAGAAGATAAAAGACTTGCTGCAACTAACAACTTGTCCTGAGACCTCCTCCTAATGAGCTAAAGCATTTTTAATATTCAGAATATTTCTTTTGCCTCTATTAAAAAAGAGTATGATATCATCTGCATTGAGAAGATGAGTCGGAGCATTTAGGCCTCGAACATCCTGGATCAGTTTCAGTTTATTGTGAGAAACCAACTTAATGAGAAGTCTGCTAAGATAGTCTTCTGCAATGGAAAACAAGATTTCACATAAAGGATATCCTTTTCGGACACCCTTGTTGCATTAAAATATCCTTTAGGGGAGCCATTGACAAGGATAGAAATAGCCAAAGTAGTAAAAAAAGAGTGAATCCTATAAATAAAAACCTCATTAAAACCAAATTGACGGAGAACCTTAAAGATAATGTTCCAATCAATAGTATCGAAGGCCTTTTAAATGTCAAGCTTAATGGACACAGTGCCTCCTCTTGAAGCTTTATTAAGGATGTTGGTACATTCAAAGGCAAGGAAGATACAATATTGAATGGATATTCCTTTAATGAAGCCAAATTGGTTCCAGGAAATAATTTTATTACAGAGAAGAGAGAGGCAATTGACCAAAATTTTAGTAATAATTTTATAGAGAGAGTTAATGAGAGCAATAAGATATGAAAAAGATGAATTTCTGAATCATTATCCACTTTAGGAATCAAAGTAAGGAATTGGAAATTGAGACCATGTGGTAGTTTACAATAAGAGAAGAAAGTTTTGACAAGCCTACAAACATCATCGTTGATAACGTCCCAATGATGTTGATAAAAACCATTATTAAACCCATCTGGACCCAGGGCACAATCAGAATTCAAGAAAAAAATAGTGTCTTTGATTTCATGATCAAGAGGGATTCACAGAAGCAATCGATTATCCTCCTCATCAACAAGAGAATGACCAATATAAGGAATTCGGTCTTTGTTAATGGGTGGACCATTAAAAATATTTTTAAAGTAAGAGACGACATGATAAGAAATGGAAGCCTCAGTGTACAAAAGAATGTCATTATCCTTGAGGAAGGGAAGAGGTCTACAAATGTTCCTAACACGTTGCAAGGAATTATAAAATTTAGTATTTCTATCCCCATTATTAATCCATTTGGGTTTCAAGACTTGTGAAGGTACACTGGGTTTTTAGGCCCAAGGGGTTACATGGTATAGGTGGGCCGTCACCTGCCACACTGGATTTTGAGACTTTCATGCTTGGTGCATACTGAACATCTTGTTTAGAATGGCTTCGTGCGACTCTGAATGTTGCTGAGTACATTCGAGGGATTCCGGGGATAGGAAGATAGAGGTTCCAACTACCTTGAAGTTCAAGGGATTTCAGGGATAGAAAGACCGACTCTAATCTTTGTATCAAGGGCTTACCCTGGTGTGGGTAAGACATACTTTCTTGAAAGTATAAATTAAGGGACCATTATCAAAGGTTGTTGGATACCCTTCTCTTTGGGTTAAATGACTTACCACTTGTTACCTGTATTGTTTCAAGTTTTCCGCTGCATTTTTGATTGTTGAGGAAAGTATAAATATATTATACTTCCTTATACTTGTATACTTTGATTTAGTAAGATTCTATACACTTTTAGGTAGAATCTTTATCTTTGTAAACCTTTGTTAATTTTCATTTCCAAAACTAATTTTTTGGAATTACATTCTCCGAATCACATTTCTGGAATCAAGCTAGTTTGTAGAACTTAGAGGTATTGTGAATTTACCTTGTTTATCTTTGTTAAACATCATCATATCTAAAAGATCCAAAGAATTTTTAAAGTGTAAAATTCACCCCTCTTGTATATTGAGCATCTACATCATCATTTCAGTCCTACAGTTGTTATATTAAGAGAATATCATACTCCATACCAACCTAAAAATTGGTATTAGAGGATGTTTCTGGAATAATTATATTCACATATAAGTTTTCCTACTCAATTTTTTCATTGTTCTATATTTTCCTTGCTTAGGATATTTTTATCCTTGTTTACAAACTTTTATTACTAAGAATTATGTGTTGAGATATTTTCTTTAAGATGGAAGGAAAGAATGTTGGTTCCATAGACAACGTAAATCCTACTAGACCACCTATTTTTGATGGGAATGATTATGAATATTAGTGAGATCACATGAAGACATTTATTATCAATACTGGAGTAGACAATTTTGTTATGCTTACCGGAGGATATAAAATCCATGACAAGGAAGTTAGTACTTTAAACAACCAAGAAAAGCTTGAATATCAACTGAATCATTAGGTACGCAATACTTTTCTTTGTTCTATGACTTGAAATATATATATATATATATCCAGATTTCATCATGTGAAGCCGCAAATTGTACCTGGAAGAAGCTTGAAGTTACACATTTTGATACTTCCAATGTTATTGATACCAGAAGAGCCATGCTCAGAGCTAAGTATCATGGTTTTTTATTTCTATATGGAGAACCTATATGTAATGTACAATATATACTTATGACTATTGTCAATAGATTACAATCCATGGGTGAGAAAGGATTAGATAATGAATCTCTTGTGGATAAGATCATAGACATCATGCCCAATGAGGGGGAATCCAAGAGAATAGCTATAGATGATAATAGGAAAGTTACTCAGATTTATATTTATGAATTATTTAAAAAATATTCTTTAACAATAGACTATAATGAAGAGAAATACTGAAAATGTAAAGAAGAAGAATGGGAATGGAAGTGTTGCTTTTACAACAACTTCAAATCATATGAATGCCAAGACTTCTGAGAAAATTACAAGATTTAAATCTAAGAAGTTTGTTATTCAATCCGAATATAGTGGAAATGAATCTTTAGAAAATGAATTATCCAATCTTTCTCAAAGGATGAAAAAGATTATTGGAAAGAAGAACTTTCAATCTTGATACAAGAAGAAATAATGAAAGGAAATGAAATACTCTGAAGTCACTTGTAATGAATGTAAAAGAGATGGATATATAAGGTTAGATTGTCCTATTCATAAGATAAAAGAGGGATAGAAAAAGCATTCTGAAAGAAATAGAAATAAGTAATACAAAGATGAAGCTAAGAAAGTTTTGAAAGCTAATGACACTAGGTGTTCCAGTGGTGGAGACTCTTATAATGAATCCTTAGATTATAAGTCCTCTGGATAGAAGTATCTTGGTCTAATAGCTAGACTACCTATTGAAAATCATTGTTTAATGGATAAGGTACACAATACTGAATCTATGACCAATATATCCTTGAATGATAATTATAGTGATAGTAAATACTATGAATCCTCAAATGAAGAATCTTCTTCTGATGAAGATAATACTTTACCTACCTATAAAGAAGTGTCTAGATTTTCTAAGCTTCTAGAGAATAAAAATTCTAAAGTCAAAAAAATATTTATAAGGAAAATTATAGGATTTCTATTCTTACTAAGGAAATATCATATCTTTCTTAGGATCTTGATAAGAAAATCCTTGATTTTGAAAGTATTTCAAAAAACCTTGAGGAAGTAAATTCTGAGAAGGATAAACTTTCTAAGGACCTAGAAAAAGTAATTTCTAAGAAAAATGTTTTCAAGCCAATATCTAGTGCTAAAAGTAATATTTTGGAAGATAAGAACTTAGTTATTATACTAAAGTCAAAAATATTTTCCTTGAGGATGTGTTTGCCAAATTTTACCTTAGGGAAGGAAAACTTTGATAAGATGTATTTTCAAATTCTACCTGTAAGGACTAATTCTGGATTTGGTTATACTAGTTCAAAACTGATTTTTAGCAATAATTATTTTGTTCCTCAAAGTGATTTATTCTGCACCAAGTGTCAATATGGTGGGAATTGGGCAAAAAATTGTTCCTTAAACAAAACCCAATCTTTAGGTTTTTATAAATATTATTTATCTAAGAAAATATGGATACCTAAAATTTTTATTTTTTAAGTTTCTGGATCCAAGAAAGTTTAGATTCCAAAAGTCTAACATTCTTATTTTTAGGAAAATAAAGAAACTAGTAACGACAATACTTGTTACATGTATAGTTGATGTTCTTGGCATATGATTGGTAACAAAAACTTCTTTGAAAATATTATCAAGAAGAAAGGATATTTCATTCTTCAATTTATCAGAACACAAGATCAACTTACAGATAGTTTCTCAAAATCTTTACCCTTTGATAGATTTGAATACATTAAATAGAAGTTAGGAATGATAACCATAAGTTAATCTTCCTTGTTAAATTTATATTGAAACCAATATCCTTACATTAAAAAACTCCTTTTCATAAGAGGAGTACATTTGTTTGTTAGATTTCTAATAATTTTTGTAGTTTAAAATTTATTGTTGTCTAAAATTTCTTCATAGTTAAAATTTTTGTAATGAAGACTTTAGTACTTAAATTTTTTTTAATGAAGATTTTTGTACTTAAAATTTTCGTAATGGAGATTTTTCAAATTTTCGTAATGAAGTTTTTTCTCAAAATTTTGGTAATGAGGTTTTTTCAAAATTTTTGTAATGAAGTTTTTTTTCAAAATTTTCATATTGAAAATTTTCTCATAGTCAAATTCTTCATAATGTTTTTAATTACTTTTTTCAGAATCTAACGTTCTTCAAGAAGAATTTTCCTCAATACGAATAATATTTCTAGCAATCCGAAATGTATGTTTCCTTTCTTAAATTTTTTTAATCTTCTTTTACTTGTTGGTATTTTCATCTGTTTTTAAATTTTTGTATTCAATATTTCTTAAATATGAATGTTTTTATTAAAAGCTTCAAAATATCGGATTCTATCAAAATTTCCTTCCATCTATCATCTCAATCGTCAGATCTGATCACAAGGGTTTTTAACCATTGGATTGGGTATGGAAGCTAAACCACCACTTCAAACGCTTATATAAGGGACCCCCAAATGGTTGTCCCACATCGATTATAAAGCTTTCATGTGCTGATGCTCTGCCCTCCTACTTAATCCTGTTCCGAACGTCTCAAATTTTCTTGCTTCCGAATGTCTGTCGAAGTATCTTCTCAGAAAGACATGTCAACTGTCCAGCAGATTTTTGAATGGAAGATATACAGATAAATTTTTGTACATCCAAATTTCTTTGCTAAGTATGATTCTATAATCTCATAGAACATCAAGCTGAATGGATGGGATAATGTTTGCATATCGAAACCAGGATCTTAGGATCTAGTATATCCAGACTTGTTATTTGAATTCTATGAGTCATCAAGTTCTTTCAATAAAGAAGGTATCATATTTAATTTTCCATTCCCTTTAATCCTTTTTGAAAATCACAAAGGGGGATAAAGGAAAAAATAATACTAAGAAAAGAAAAAATTTCCCTAAGTAAGGGGGAGTTCATCTAAGGGGGAGTTCTTATCCATGAAGATTTTTGTATCTAATAAAATGCTAAGTCTTATTCCAAAACTCAAGAATAAAATCCTTAGTGTTTCTACAGAATAAGGGGGATTTAGTCATATTCATCTTTTCTCATGTGTTAAGGGAGATAAGTTTTACCTTTAAAGTACAGAAAAATATTTTCTAAGTCCTTATATTTTTTTTCTTAAGGATGTTTTTGCTTTCCAAAAAGGGGGAGATTATTTAGTTAATAAGGTTTCCTTATGAATTTTCCATTCCTTCATGTTTGGGTAGATTTTTGAGTCAATAAGGTTTTCTTATGACATTACCATTCTTTCATGTTTTGAAAATCACAAACACCTTATCTTAAGGAAAATTTAATTGTTCATATTAAATCTAAGTGTAAATTCCTATTTCATATCTAAAACCTCGTATTCTTATAATACATAGATATAAAGAATTCTATTTTTAAGATCTGGATACAAGTTCCAAATTCTCTAGATTCAGAATCCGAAATCTTTTGAGTTCTGACTCCAAGTTCTCTAAATTCAGATTCCAAATTCTTATGAATTAAGACTCTGAACTTTGTAAGTTCAGACTCTGAATTATGATGAATTCAGACTCTAAACTTTGTAAGTCCAGACTCCGAATTCTTATGAATTCAGACTCCAAATTCTACTGAATTCAAACTATGAATTTCCTTGAGATTTAGACACTGGAATTATATAGAATTCAGGTTCCAAATTCCTTTGAAGACAAAATCCTAATGTCTATGTGTTATAGACACCAAATGGTTTTATGGTTAGACTCCGAACTTTTATTTTTTCCTTACACTCCAAAAAATGAATTTTTTTAAGCAACCATATTTTTTTAATCATGTTTTATCTATAAAACGATGTCATGCATTCAGTTACTAACTTACTGTTGTTTGAGTGACATGTGTACAGGTTCCTCTGAAATTCAAGGGAAAATATGACCATTGGAGGAGGGAGCCAACCATTGAGAATGTGCCTATAAATAGGAGCTCATTTGAAAGATCCCATAACTTTGACAACTTTGATGAACTATTCTATAACTCTAGAGATTACATAATGCTAAAGTGATTTCTAGAGAGATATTTTCATGCTTTGTTTTTACTGAACATCTTGTTCAGAATTGCTTCATGCGACTTCAAATGTTGCTGAGTACATTCAAGGGATTCTGGGGATAGGAAAACAGAGGTGCCGACTACCATGAAGTTCAAGGGATTGTAGGGATAAAAATACATACTCCGATATTTTTATTGAGGTCTTACCCTGGTGTGGGTAATATAGACATTCTTGAAAGTATAAATCAAGGGACCTTTATCTAAGGTTGTTGGATACCCTTCCCTTTGGGTTAAATGATTTACCACTTATTACTTGTATTGTTTCAAGTTTTTCACTTCATTTTTTATTGTTGAGGAAAGTATAACTATCTTATACTTCCTTATACTTGTATACTTTGATTTAGTGAGATTTTATATGCTTTAAGGTAGAATCCTTATCTTTGTAAACTTTTGTTAACTTTCATTTCCAAAACTACTTTTTCATAATTACATTCTCAGAATCACATTTCTAGAATCAAGAAAGTTTGTAGAAGATAGAGGTTTTGTGAATTTAACTTGTTTTACTTTGTTAAACATCTTCATATTTAAAATTTACAAAGAATTTTAAGTATACAATTCAACCCCCTCCCCCCTCTTGTATATTGAGCATCTATATCATCATTTCGATCCTACAGTTTGTATCTTAGGAGAATATCATACTCCATACCAACCTAACATATGATCAGTAGAGAATTTAATATATCTTATAGGAGGAAGACTAGGAAATTCCTTAGGAAACATATTAGTGAATTCCCTCACCATAGGCATGTCTTTGAGGATGGTTCTTTCCTTACACTCGGTCATCTTAGCATGATACGTGTGCTCATATTGTAGTAATATTCATTCTTGAGATGATGGTGCTGAAGAAGATTCGTACTCTTCCTTGTACTTGTATTGAATTGGGGGTTGATTCACCACATGGAGGGTAATTTCTCTATTGCAGAAATTTATAATGGCTTTATATAGGGAAATCTAATCCCTGCCAATAATTGCATCAAATTCCACCAAGGTAAGTATGACGAGGTTCTCTAGGAAGTTCAAACCAAAAATTGTGACAGTGGGATTCGTATGCATGGGATGCTATAATTTCTCCATTTTCTATTTTCACCGACATCTATACTTGAATGATTTGTTGTGGAATTTGGATTTTTTCTACTAAACTATCATGATATAAAAGAATGTGTAGAACCAGAATCAAAAAGTAAGTTTTCTATTATTGAATGAATAACCAATATACTTGTCACCACTTCATTTTAAAAATTGAATTTGGTGGTAGTGATGGAAAAATCTCACCCTTGATACCTTGGTGGTTGTTGGTTGCCTATAAAATCCCTTATCTTATAGAACTGGTTCATAAAGTGACCTAGTTCTTTATAGATATAGCAATGAACAATGTATTGAGGATCAAATGTAGCATTCCTTTCTTCTGTCATAGTAGTGTGTTTTTCATACAGATAATCACTAGCTAGGTACCCTTCCTACACCTAAAGAATTTCCTTGTCACCTTTTGGAAATTTCCAAGGTTCCTCTTTCTTCACTTTTAACAAATAGGGTGCTATAATTTTTTAGCACCATTGGATTTATCCATCAGATCGCCAGAATTAAATTAAACATTCTACTTCTTATCCTCATGATACCCCTGAGATTTTATGATCTCTATCTCTACTTTAAGGGCACATCAGATAATCTCCTCATAGATTTCATTATCATGGATCACTAGGTATTTTAGTAGGCTAGGTTTTATCCCACCAAAGAATGGTCAACCTTGAATTTGGGGGTAACGATAAAACCAGAGGAATATCATGAAAGTCTGGTGAAGTTTTCCTCATACTTCCCAATAGATTTGTCTTTATTTTTCTTTATTGTAATGAATTATCCTTCCATCTTAAGGTGGAGGGTGTGGGGAAAATATTTATTGATTTTTTTAGAAATCCTTCAATCCCATCACCTTGATCCCTTCCACAAAATTTTTATTTTTGATCAATGTCCACCATTGATCAGATTCAACCTCCATATGATAAGTAGACATAAGAACCTTCTCTTATTAAGAACACTAAAGGATGTAGAAGATAATCTCAGTGGATTTGATCCATTTTTAGTGATTGAGGGATCAAATGTTCCATTTAAAGTAGGAGGCCTTTGTCTCATGAAGATCTCGATTATGACCTTCTATTTATTTGGGGGGGGGGGTGGACGCTTCTCTTGATATATGTTTCTATTAAGAATTTGAGTTTACTGAGAGAGTATCATGATAATGTTTTAATTTCCCACTACCATCAGATTGGGCATCTCAAGAGGGAAGTCATCACATTGATCTTCGCATCTCTTGTTAGATCGATTCCTCATATTACCTACCATTATCTAGAATAAAAGGAGAATTATGGGTAAATATTTTAAACTATTAAACATATAAAGGATAATCCAATGAAAAAAGGGATAACTTATAAATTATATTTATTTACAAAACTTATGAATTTATAAGCTTCAATATAAGTTATCCATTATCTAATTCCTAACACATATTCATAGGGGATTTTTTTGTTCTCTTAATAAGGGTTTATCATAAGTTTTGAATTTACCAAATAATATCCCCCAGAAGTGTTGAACTAAGAGTTTAGAAAGGTCTGTTTTCATGCACCAGTTCCTGTTTGAGTCTATCTCAAAGCAGTGTTTTGGGGTTTTACCCCTAGATACATCTATTCTAGAGTCACCTCTACTTGTCAGTATCCATACATAGATGTATTTTATTAATAAACCAATTACTATATACTCACATAAATTTTGGGATTAATTACTTATACTTAGTCTTATCCCTAGGGATTTCACTATAGATTTCTAATCCTAACCCCAAAAATATCTAAAACTATCCTCTGATACCAAATATAATAACCACGATATTTATTACATAATTAAACATGATTATTTACATATATTGTCAATTAATGAAAACCAAAATATTGATAGGTCTAGTGTCTTGGGAAATTAGTAACATTAAATAACAACATAAAAAAAATATAGACATCATTATTGAAAAATTGTTTTACATGACCACAATATTCCTTCATACTTACCATTACATGGGATAACCATAGGATATAAATATGAAAGGGTGATATTTAAAGCCTAGTAAGAGAGTAAAAAAGTAATAACATGAAGAATAAAATAAATGTTAGGAAATAGGCATATTAATGGATAATAAGATAAACATGAACATAAAGGTATGATATATTATTATTATCATAACATGGAAATGTGGAAACAACTTAAAACACTATATCATTAACATAAAGGAATCAGGTAAACCTGTATCCCAAAATTGTGGAAAAAATTATAATGAATGAATCAGGAAAACCCTTGTACCAACATGATGTATCATGATACTAAACATTACCCAATACATTGTAGCGCTATCAGGGCGCACCCTTCATAATCAATTCAATATCATGATTAAGTGTTCTACAAACGTCATTTTACATGGATTCATTAAACACAATTATTTATTCCATGATCAAGGAATGTGAAATTAATACATGTAAGTCACTATTCGATAAGTATATTTTAATAAAGGTGAATAACCTTTAAAGTGGAATGAGTATTGTATTCAGTACATGATGATTTTTTCATGGAAAATCACAGTGTAATTTTGGAAGCATAACATCGTCATATAAAAATTCATAAATTGGGTTGATGAGAGAGGAAGGGGTATCCCAAAATTTATACATGGGATGGATAGTAAGGGGATCATGAAAAATAATATCCCAATCTGTGAAATGGAATTTAGGTGCATAATATAAAATAATTGCTTGAATGGAAATGAGAAGAGATAAATGCCTTAAAAATTTTTAGCTTAGCAACAGGTGGGTTTAAAGGATCATAGAGAGGATTAATGGAAGTGAAAGGAAGATACCATAATTTATACATCAAATGGTTAGTAAGAAATTATGGAAGAACATATCACAAATCAAGAAAAAAGAAATTAAAAGGCATGACATTAAAGAGGTGCTTGAAGAAAAAGGATATAAGGAGATCCCTTACGGACTTTCGGCATAGTAACGACTTAGGTAAGGGTCAAAATGACAGGGAATAATTGATACCACATTCAAATAACATAAAATGGAAAATAGGTAATTGATTATTAAAGGATTAAAAAATAACCAATTAAAATTAAAAAGACTAATTTCAAACAAGGTTCTTGAATTGAAAGGAAGATAGAAAGGTGAGAATCTATTACTTGGACGTGTGATCCCAAAGGCTTGGGGAAGGCTCCTTGTGAGCTTGGGGGAACCTTGGTAGGACTCTATGGATTTGGGGGAAGAGGTTGGTAGTGCTTAAAAGAGCTTGATTGAAAATAAATGGGTGTTTGGGTGGATTTATATAGGAAAGGTTGGGGGATTCTTTATTATTTTGGTTTTGGACACTACACACTAAAATATTCAAAACCACAAACCATCCCATGGGTGTTTCCAATGGTTTCTATAAAAGGGGAGTGGTATACATTATTTTATTATGATAATGTATTAATATATTAAAATAATTCCATTTTTTATGTGGAGGCAAGTCATACTTTCAAGGAAATGATTTTAAAAATATTAAAATATATTATAGGTCTTGGAGGATTCACTAAGGATTTGTAAAATAAATAAAATTAACTTAAAATTAAATTATATTAAATTAAAAACATTTATTTGGACAAATATACATTTTATATTATTTTATTACATCCCTATTGGGTCATTATGATGACATAAAACACATTATATATTTATATTGTATTTAATTTTTACCCAAAAAATCGACTATCTTAGAAAATTATGAAAAATTAACAACATCTTGATTAAAAAAATAATATTCATTTTATCTAAATAATTTTTTAAATATATGTTTTTTCACTTTTAAATTAAAAACCAACATTTATTGAAAATTGATGGGTTATTGACAAAAAGAGTTTTCAAACCTTAATAAATACAATATTTGACTTTATAAAAATTATATGGTCATTTATATTTAATAAAATTAATTTTATAATAATATTTTATAAAAATATTATTTAATTCCAAAATCTATTAATTCTTTAAAATATATTTCTTAATTTATTTTTAATATTAATAAAAAATACAATTTGTGCATTAAAAATCATTTACAAAGTAACAATACTAGAATGAAAGTATATTCATTTTTCTATAAAAAATAATGCACTTAATCATAATGGTAGGGTCTTTTTACATATCTCTTAATTACACCTGCATATTCCCTAAGAGTAAGGTGTGTGATGGTGGGACTTTCATGGGGCCGTTCAGTGAACATGTTTTGGGTCGTGATCTCAATGAGCTTAAACTTCTCCCATAAACGGTTTCTATCATGCTTATGTTATTGGATATCAGCTTGGTCTTGGTATAGGGAAAAGTCAAAAAATTATATCTCCCTCAGAAGCTTTGATAAATGGGATTCATAGGGTGCGATCCTACTGGTTGAGGCCGTCACTTCCTTTTTCTATGCCAAAAGGATTTGTTAAAACCCTATATTTATACTAGTCATGTGATCACTATTCAACCATAATATTATAAATGGTAAGGATACTTAAAGGTCATTCAAATCCACTTTTATATAAAAAAATGTGAGTATTTTTTTTCTATATCCATATGAAATTTAATTAAAATAAAGGTAATTTTATTCATTAATGTTCGGGTCGTTACATGTATTGTCAAAAAATAGGTACTGAGTGGACGTGTATACCCTATGATGTAATATTTATTTATATTAGGGAGATAAACTAATTATATAAAACTTTAGATTTTAATGATACTAAAAATGTAATAGATTGAATTATTGACTTAAAACTCAATATTATGTATTTTTTAAGGATGGGTCTTTATATATACACTCCATTTATCTGTTATGCGTGGGAACACATTGGTGGTGTTTTATAAAGTTCTACTCACACTATAATTCAGTATCTTTGATAATTAGTACCCAATAAGACCTTTGATAGGTTTCATGTACAGGTTGGGTAGAGACTGAAGATTTTACCATTTAACTAGATAGCTTGGATGGAGTTTGGAGACTAGGATGTGGTGGGGCTTGAGGTATGGTGATAGAGCATCATGTGTGTTTTATTTATTTTGCATATATTTTATATATGATTGGACCGGTGGGAGATCATTTTTCATATGTTTGTATACCACAATATATTTCATTATATCATGTTCTATTTATTTGTTACTACGTTCTATATATATTTATTATTGATGGATTTAGTTAGTTATTTATACTATTATTTGCAGTCTGATATGGAGGGTATAGTCTTTTCATGTTTACACCATATACCCCTACTACTTGTTGATAACCTTTGGCATATATGGAGGTGTGTCAGAGGTTCATTCACCATCAATTTAGTTACTATTTATAGTGAACCAGTTCAGGATGTGACAATTGTCTTCAATGATCACAACATTTCCATTCTTTTTGAACCCATTTAAGATTCCATTATTTAAAAATCACAGTCACAAAAATTCTTTTATTTTTTGAACATTTAGAATAATAGATACAATTATCCACCACTAAATCTCCCCTTTTGACTAAATATTAATGGTATTCACATTACACCTTAAGGATTAAACATCCTTAAAATCTAAATAATGGATATTATGATAAATCTATGTATCTACATTATTCCTACATAAAAAATAGAGATTCTAAACCAAACATTCAATAATGTAAAAAATCTATCATTTAAAACTCTACGATCATGGAAAACTCTTCCAAAATTCCAATTGATCTTTATTTATAAGGAATTTTGGCCTTTGTTTTAAGTACTTTGAGCTCCAATGTGTAATAAAATGGGATAATCATCGATTGATAACCCATTTAGCATGGTTATTGGCCCAATCTAGTAGGACCATGTGTGAGTGTGTGTTGTTTCATATGATTTTATACCCAAATAAATACATCGAATAATTATTATTTAAACCATTAATTATATTATCGATTATCATAAACTAATAATAATCCATAATTTATTATTAATTAATTATTAATAATGTATTATTATTAATTATTCATTATTATAAATAATGTATCATTATTCCGATGCTAGAAAAGTGATGTATATATCCCATATTTATACATAAATGAGTTCAAAAACAACCCCCATGTAAAAGGGAATTTGTAGTAATATTCGAAGTAATATTTTCTTAATACTTAATTAAAATAATTTGAATATGGTAAGAATTAGATATTATTTAAATATTTTTGTGTGTGTCATAAAAAGGTAAAAAATTTATTTTTTATTTATTTTTAAAATTATCCATTAAGGATATTAGTGTGTCAATTAGGGAGGGAAGAGAGATAAGGGAGGGGGGATGGTGAGATGATGACAAAAAGAAAAGAGGGATAGTATATGGTGGTCCTCATATAGCATAAAGGAGATTTGGTCGAAGAAGATAAGGGTTTTTTTGTAGGTGGTGAAGATAAGGGGAGGAGAAGGGATGAATCCTTGGGGGTTAGCATATGGAGAGGAACTCAACCCCCTTGTCAGACCATGATGTTGGTAACTTGGTATATCCCACCCATGATGGGGTGTTGGGTTGTGGGAAAACCATCCCATAATAGTGTGGCCTCAACCTCCCCCATCCCATATCTCTCTATATAAATAATATATTTTATTCATATAATACATATTTGGAATATAATATATTATATTATATATGAATTTTTGTGTGTGTGTGTGGCCTTTGGTAATATATATAATAAATATTTACTATATTATATATTAGTTTGTGTGTGTGTATGATATATAGAATTTGTAGAGGGTGAAATGTGGGGAAAGTGGAAACTATGTGGTACACGACGTGGGAACACCGCATACTAAGTCTAAAAAAAGTGAAAAAATATAGTCTTTTGTGTCAGTGTTCATTTACATCAAATCAATAATGATTTTACATATTTTACATATAGATTGTGATTGTGATATTTTTTTCACCAATTCATTTTTTGGAAGATAATTTTTTATATTTTAGATAATTGGACACTAAAATTGGAAGTTCCATGATTGTGAAAAATTTTAGAGTATATCTTTACTAATTTTCCTGAATAGATCACAAGGGTACCTTCACTTGTATCTTTATAGCTATTATGATGATTAAATTGTTAAAATAAGTTTTGTATGTTAGTTTTTATGTATGATGATCAATGATTTGTTATTCAATTATAGTATATGGTGAGTTTCCATTGAGACCCATGATTACAAGTACAACTATGGAGATTTTAAATGATAATTGAATCAACTTGATATTAGTATTTGATAGTGTTATTTTTTACAATGAGCTACAATGAATATCTAGCATGTATTAATAACTGAGAAATGATAATTATTTATTTTGAGATGGTAAATGTTATTTGACATGATTCTTAATGTTATTATACTTGAATTATTCTCATACTAATAATTTATATTTTCTGTAGAAAGGTTGTTGACTAAATTATATAAAGAGTTGTAAATTTATATATTGATGATGAAAAATTAATGTTGGATTTGGTTCACATGGAGTCTATGATCAAGTTTTTTTCTACGATGTGACTATAGTCATTATTAAATTTCAATCCATCTCTCTATCTCCCACTCTATCTTATTCTATATTATAGGATGGTAGTGGAAATAGAGTTTTTTCTATGAACATATATCAAACACTTTAATTTTATTATATAAAACATTCTCAAAGATTGAAAAAGAATATTATTGGATGAAAAAATATTGAATATTTAGATTGAAAATGACATTGAGCTCACTAATATCCTAGTATAGAATTATCTTGAGATGCATAAGAGAAGGAATATTGTTTCTATGGTGATAAATCCCCAAAAAAATGGTGTTATTTAGAAGATAAATTAGATAATAAATAACATGGATTGAGTGATGCATATAGAGAATAAGAAACCAGATATATTTTTTGGAAATAAGTGGCCTAGAAATTAGTTTACATAACTAATAGATCTTTTTTATTTCTGAGCAAGGATAAGACTCCATATGAGATATGGTATGGGAAGAATCTAACACTAAATTACATTTTAATATTTTAAGTAAATATTCCATTCCCAATAAAGAGGATATCCATCATAATTTTAAATCACACAAAAATAAAGAAATTTTTCTTAGCTATGTGTAATGAGTAGGTAATAAAAATTATATAAAAAACATAGAAAACATACTGGTGGTTAATATTTCATTATTTTGGAGAATAATCCTATTTTTTTAAAAAAGTGGACACATTATGAAATAATAGTTATTAAGTGAGTAGACCAAGGGGAGAAAATGATTTCTTATAGATTCTAAATAAGACACTAATTATGAGGATATTTAAACATGTTCTTCAATAACAAGGATGTTGAAAAGTAGGGATGATGTCAATGAATAAGATATTTTTGATAATAGGAAAACACCAATTCAAACAAGGATATTGATTAATCTACATCAAACATCAGTATTATCATAAGTAGTCCCTACAATTTTTTACTAATCCTCACATGGAGGAGATTTGGGTCATGTATATGAATGAAGAGATTGAATAAATTGAAAAAATTAATATCAAGGATATTTTTTGAGGTCATAAGATAGAAATATTATTAGAACCAAGTTGATCCTTAAAAACAAGATGAATGAAGAAGGAAAATTTATTTGAAACAAAGAAAAAATTATTTGGAAAGGTTATTCTCAAATTTAAAGAATCAATGTATATGCGATGTTTTTACACATGGGTAGATTAGGAATTATATCGCTATTAGTGTCTATAAAGGTGGAAATAAAGTTCAATGTTTTAGAAGTTTATTTAAAATAAAATTTTCTTAATAGATTCATTGAAGAATAAATTTACATTGAAATTTTGGATGATTTTATCTTTTATAAAGATGAGAAGAATATATTTCATCTAAATAAGTCACTTTAGGGGGTGAAATAAACATTGGGAACTTAGTTTTCAGGATGTAATCAATATTTAAGAAAACATGTATTCTAATGTAGAGGAGTGGATTATAATATCTATGTCAATAAGGAGGATTCTCAAAGGATTATGATGATTTTATATATATATGTGACCCATTCCCTTCATAGGGAATTTCAAAATAATTTTTTTTATTTCCTAAGTATAGGTCTATTGGTTAGCCCTTATGTTATCTTTAAAGTAGGAGTGCACACAAAAGAAGGTTTTTAATTTTTTTGTTGGTTTTATAAAAAATTGGTTTTAATTATTATTGATAAAGTGAAAACAAAATAAAGTTTGATTTAATTCATTTTTAAAACAATTGAGAAGGATGGTGATCAAAGTGGGTTTAGCTAAACCAAGTGTCATGCTATCATGATCTACAAATTGTATCCCTTTTTATTCTTCTAATGGTAAGAGATAAATTCATATACTGAGACCTATCTCCCCCTTGGACATATGGTTATGATGAGAGTATTCCTATCTTAAACCTTTGTTTTTTCTACCCTAATTTTTGTGTGCATGGAATTTATGGGGGTTCTTTTTATTAATTAAGGAAATCCCTAATAAATAATTGTTTTTCACTAATATAACAAAATTCCCAACTTAAAATTTTATATACATGCTGGTGACCATCGATAAGTCACCACCCAACCATAATTTATTCCACCATATATAGAAATGAATTGGGTGGGGGGAGAAATGGATCATCACCAATGCAGTTAGAATTAATAGAATAAAAAACTAATGTAAGAAAATGAAAAATTTAAATCTAAAAACAATAATTGAAACTAGGTGTAGAAAGAAGAAATAATTTTATTTAATTCAATAAAAAAACTCAATAAAAACACCTAAGTCCATCCTCCCCCTTCACCATCCACTCATATAAACTACCCCTCCATGGATGTGAAAGTCGACTTGATTCGGGAGAGGGGATACATAATATAATAATTAAAAGAAAATAAAGGGACTGTAGGAAAATAAATCTAAATTAAAAAAACATCTAGAGTTTTCCACACTGATCGACCCTTTATCAATCCATCTTGGCCTCTTATTTATAGGAATAGAAGAGATACTAGGGAAAAAATGGATTATAATAGTCATCCAGGGTGAGAACGGTCCATAAATGGGTGGACCCCATATTTAATACCGTCGAAGATTACTTTTTTGCATCATTATCATGGTTTCTTGGTTGTATAAATGTTACACATTGTGTAACATGTGGGGTCATGAGTATTTTTCATATTATGTAATTATTCAAGGATCACATCATGAAAATGACTTGTTTGTTATGTAAAAGTCAACTTCCTAATAGTTTTTTCCCACTTTTAGTCTGGTTCTTTATTTTAGAGCTCTAGTTTTTTTCCTTGTCTCTTCTATAACTTTGATTTATCTTCAAAAATCCTATGTCGGGCCACTCCATAAAGTAGCACGTCACAAAGTTGTTTTAGCTCTCTATTTTTTCTTCATTTTTTATCAAACTCTATATCCTTCCAGGAATATAAAAATAATAAAATATTTAAATGTTTAATCAATTAATTTATACAAATGGTGTATTTAATATCTAAAATAGAAGCCTAAAATGGTTTTATAAATATGAAATTGTATTTGGAGGATCTAATGTGGCTTAATACGAGGAGTTTCCTAAATTCCCAAGGATAAACTTTGAAATATTAATTATTGGTCAATTAATATTTATGCTTGGTTTATAGGTGATACATGGAAGGAATGAAACATTTATGTATCAATTTAAATTTGAAAAAGAGGTTCTATTTTTTTCATAGAGGATATAGATACTTTTAGAAAATTTATTTATATAGATATGTAGCTATTAAGAGATGATGATGAAAATGAGTTTGATATTATAGGGTAAATATAAATAATTAAAATCCTATTAATATAAAAAAATTCATGAAAATAAATTATGTTTGCTTCATATCAAGTGAAGAGGTATTAAAATGTTAGGGTTGTTTCCCACGAACCAAATTTATCTTATGTACTTTTGATTACTACCCTATGTTTATAGTTTGACATATAAATAATGATTATTCTTATAACATATTGTTTATACTTTTCTTTCATTATGTGATAAATTTTTAGAATATTTTTCACATCAATTGGTCAGATTAGTTTCCCACTAGGATTTGAATCTGTGTAAGTTATGACAATATTCTTAAATTTGTGTACTATGGTCTAGACGCATAATTCTGATAGGAAACTAATGATGTTTGACTTCCAGGTGTTGGAGGCTCATATACATCAAGACTTCTTCTCATAATGTTTTAACCTAGTGATCTCAAAGAAAAGAGATCATGAGGATATAACCACCATAAAAATTACATGTATCACAAGTTTCAATGGATATTCCGATATGTGAGGATTTGTATTGGCCCATGGAATTGAGGTCATTTTCAATGTATATTATAATGGTTATACTTTAATGCATCCTAGAAACCATGATATATATTCTCATGGTGATGTAACTTGCATTGGGTACATCATGAGTGGTATGGATGTTAATTAACTGATTAAGAGAAAATTTATCGCTTATGAGTTTTTTCGGAAGATATCCCTAGACCATTGACAGAAATAAAAGTGATTTATTTAAATCCATGACCACTGTGGTTATATTAAATATCATCTCATAAAATTAAATAAATAAAAATCAAGTATTAAGTTATGATAACATGGGTATGTGTCCCACTATCTAAGATATTATCCTAAATATGGATTATATTACATAATAAAATTCACAGGTGGTTTTATTTCTATTATTTATATACATCTTTTTGGGGCCATGATGTTATTAAATACTAATATTTATTTTTGGGTTAGACCTAATTCCATCAAGAAAGGATCCTAGAGGGCCGCACATTAATTGGATCCAGAATCTCAATAGATTCAAATGAATCTAATCATTATAATATAAAATGCAAAAGTTTTTTTTTAAAATATATGTTTTAGTGGTATATATGATAATTATTTCCCAAGTTATTATTTATCTGGATGAGGTAGTTGAATTATATTTATTAAATATTTATGAGTTATTTGGGTTAATGAATGAGATAAAATTTATTTATGTGAGGACATGGAGTAAGTTAATTATTTTATTTCATGAAATTATTTAATGGTTTAATATTTTAATCATATGATAATTTATTTAATATATTTAAAAAATAACATATTTATTTATTTAATAAGTAATATTTTAAATAATAATAAAATAAATGGCATGAAGTTTATTTTAAGAATGGGAAAAAGGATGGGGTACTTTTTACAGTTTTCATACCTTAAAACCTAGATATAAATCAATTATTAATCCCTAGGTTAGGGTTATATTTTTAGATCTATCTAATACATCTAAAAGAGTGGATTATGTATAAAAAATATAATTATTCTGATTCTCTCATGATTTGAGTGGTAAATGTACAATTGTGATGAGTGTAATCAATATAAGGTTGTTGTAAGGATATGGATCCACTGAGCTAATGATTGATGCATCAAGAGAGACATTCAATGATTATTGAATTCATGTGGGGATATTTCTAGATGGATTCATGTTTGGGTCCTACTGCAATGTTGAATAAAAAAATGAGTTGGAATATATCAAATAAAGGTATTTTTTCACAATAATAATTAATTATACAATGAAGAACATTTCATGTTTTCTAATTCAGACCAAAATCATGATTTTTTTTTATTTTAGACTGTATTGGAAATAAAATTTTAATGTTAAAAATATGTAAATATTTTTTTCTCTATTAAAGGATACTTTGATTGGTATCAAGGTGATCGTGACCATTATATAATTATTTAAGATTTAATTTTACTAATTTATTATCCATGCACTTGTTGTTTAATATATGATGATATGATTTATTAATAGATCTAGATATGATTTTTTTATTCTTGATAGATCTAGATCTAGATTTTTATATATGGTATCCAAATATAAATAAATTGACAGTTTAAGGACAAATTTAGAGAAAAATGGGAATCCAAAAATTGAATTAGTCTTTCTTAAGGTTTATAAATGTGTTTCTTGGATATATGAAGAATTCAATTATACTATAGGTGATTGGGTAGACCACAAAATTAGTAGAAACCATACCTAAAACCATGGAATGGAACTAGAACCCCCTATAGGGCTGGAACTAAGAGGAGACACACTACATTGGGTGGCTCCTATTTCTGTATGTGGATCCATGGTGTTCAGATAACTATGTGTGGGGGATGATGGATGGGGTGCGTTGCCTAGATTTAGTTGTGGGATAAGCCGAACCCCCTTTTGGGTGAAATACTAAGGTTCCCCATTATGGTATTAATGGGGTCCACATGGGCCCCAGATTTGTCTAGTAATGGGCTATCACTTTTCCCAAAGAACAAATAGAACCCCAAACCCTCTTTTGTTGAGATATGGTCCAACCGATCTATTTCATACTCTCGAGGGGGTCTATTTAGGTTCAACTTGACTATACAACACCTTGGATAATCTGTACTGATGTGTGAGACTATCTACATGTGCCTTCTATTAGGAATTTAAATATGATTAAAGTACCCATTCAAAAAATGGGAATGAAAAGATTTATAAGTTAACATGACCTTTGAGTTTAGGCAGTGGAAGTGGAAATCTTCATGAAGGTAGTTTTTTTCATATGGTGGAATATTCAGATGGGTTTATTGGTCAGTAGTTCAATAAATTTGAATGCAAGTTATGATATAAAATGTGGCCGTTATGACATTGTTACATAGAAGTCATTCCTAATGATTTTTGAAAAATGGGTGGAATGAAAGAGTCATTCCATGTTTTATAAGGGAAACTTCAATTATTAAATATAATTCAGTAATAGTGTGCATTTTATAAAGGAAATTTACTTTCACAGTGGATCAATTGTGGGATGCACACAAAGATCAAAATTCAGTGTAGCCCAAATGACTGGCGGAGACCCACTATAAATGTATAGTGGGACCACTTGTATATGTGAATTATGATGTATAAAAAAGTGATTTGATATTGGTTGTAATTATTGATTTTGATTATAATCTTTTGTTTCTTATGATAAATAAAAATGATACCAGTTTTTTCCCAAGGATATAGGTCTCACATCCAAATAACATAAAAACAAAGTGTTTATTTGTTGCTTTATTTTATTTGTTAATGTCTGAATGATTATGAATGTTTTTTATGAGAGGTTTTGAGGATGATGAATTAGTGTGGTGAATAGGGTGTGAAAAGTTCATATTTTATAGAATATAAAATATGAGGGTGTTCCTTTGATCATGGAAGTTATGTAGGATTATTTTCTACTATATAGAACTTTCAATGGATACATAATAGTGATCTTTGGTCTATTAGATTCCCTAAAAGTGGTATCAAAGTTTGTGGTTTAGGGATCAATAATTAACACTCAATGATATCGTATGCAATATTCTATTTCTTTGACATTATTTGAGTTTTAGTGGGAGTTTACTATGATCAAAAGTCCTATCATCTAAAGAAGGTGATGCATGAATATAAATTTTTTATGAAAAGGTTTTGTTTATAGATAATGAATATGGATGACTATATCATTTAGAAGGTTTTGGATATTCCATTGGCTAGAGTCAAACTAGAGAATATCGAGAAATATAAATGAGGATGTCTAGAGAAAACTGCACTAAGGTTGATCAGGATGTCCATGGGTTAGAATATTTCCTTTAATATCCCATAGGTGAAGACCACTAGAGAGTTATTAAAATCTATAGATAACATGTATGAGAATCCAAATTCTTTGAAAAAGGTGTTCAAGATATAGAGGTTTTTCAACATTATTTTTTTTGAGGGAAGACATATGGAGTATCATATAAATGAATTTAATATGATTCAAAGTTAGGTAAAATCTATTATTATAATTTTTTTGGAAGTTGTGTGGACACTATTATTGTTATCATCTATAATATAATGTTTTGATATAATGTTAATTTTCATAATAAACTATTGTAGGAAGATAGAACTAGTGGTTAAGGATTTCATATATCTCATTCTTATTGAGGAACTTATTCAAAGGGAAGTTCGTGATCCTAAAAGTGTCACACTGAACATGGAAGGTAGAGTATGTTCATGTCATAAGAAGGTCCAAGTGAGATAAGAAGTTAAATATAGAGAAAAAAATCTAAGAAAGTTGACTAGGACTAGACCCATATATTGGAACTATGTGAAAATAATACATTTCCATTAGTATTATAGAATTCACAAGTAATGTCCTGAAAGATAATTTCCAAGAATTTTAAATTATATTAATTTAGATGAAGGAATTATAGATATATTATTGAGTGTACAGTTTCTATTTGAATATTAGATCGTAGATTTTATAACATTATTCCATTCTATATTAGAGAATAGATTCATGAGAAATTATATTTTTGAATATTTCATTAAGTTTTACTTGGATGATGGTGGAGGTCATAGGATATTTGGAAATAGAGATGTTAGTGTTAGGATGAATAATAGAAGTCAAATGAATCTATAGGGAGTGAGACACATTCCATGTTTATATAAGAATCTTATTTCTATTGGGTAGTTAGATAAGGAAATTTTTTAACAAAATTTGAAAACAGAGTATAAAAGATCACTTGGAGTTCCATGGTTGTGTGAAGTGGTGAAATGACGAGATGTTTTGTTTGATTAGAAGTTCATATGGAGTAAAAACTTCAAGTATAATTAATTTTTAGAGTTTGGAGTTATGAAATTGTTTTCTTGGACATCACAATGAGAGAAACATGAATGTTCTAGTATCAAAGGGAATTTTGAATCTTGATCACATAGATTTTAGGTGTTGTGAGAGCTACATGATTGGAAATAAATAAAATGTTATATTCAAAATGATTATAATATCACCGATATCATGAAATAAAAAAACTGAACACTCAGATGTGTGGGGGCCTATACCTATTCGATCTCGTGGTGGGTCATTTCACTATGGGACTTTAATTGATGATTAAACAAGGAATGCAAGGACTTAATTTATTATAAAAATGCAATGTGTTCATAGTGTTGGTAAAATTGGTGGAATTGGTGTAAATATAGAATTTTAATAAGGTAAAGTTATTAAGTTTAGATAATAGTGATGAGTACAATGAAATGAGTTTCTAAAACTATTTTGAGAAGAGAGAAATAAAAATTGAAAGAACCGTACTTGGAATACTAGTAAAATATTGTATGGTAGAGTAACTAATTAGACATTAATATAAAAGGATTGAATCATGAGGTTTCACTTTAGAATTTATAAGGTAATTTTAGAGGAAGTAATCAATAGTGAAACATATCTAGATAACATAAGCCTTTTAACATGATGGTTTGAGAGGTTCCCAAATAATGATGGTATGATAAACTAGATGAACATACCCACATCATATTTTTTAGGAACTTAACCTACTTATACGTGGATTCCATGGAATGGGACAAAATTTAAGCTAAGTACCATGATTTTTTATTTGTGGGTTATGATAAAATTTTTGATTTTAGGATTTGGGATAATGATTCTAAGAAATTTATTAGAATATGGAGTGCTCTCTTTATTAATAGAGTCTTATAAAAAGACTGATACTTAGTAGAGATGGAATTTTAGAGAAAAGAATCAATTTACCAAGTCTATGTTGATCTAAATATGAACCCCAAAAGGTTTTTTTTTATAATTTAGGGAGTTATGAGACCTCTTGAAGAGAAAACGTTTAAGAGGAATCATAGAGCACAAAATGTTTGGTGGTTAGTCTAGTAAAACATTTAACTAGAATATATAGGACTAAAAAATATCATATATGATTAATATAAGATAACATTAATGAAGTTATAGATATAAAAAGAGTATATATTAATGTTAATATATAGATTTATTCTATAGTTATAAAATTATTTTAGTGCTTTATACATGACTTGCATTACTCTTATCTAATGAATGGAGGAGAAACTGAGAGCCCAATAGAAGTGGGGAATCTGTGTGAATCTAGAAGGTGGGAGTTAGCTATGAAAGATGAATTCAATATTTTAATATTCTAATGAAATTTGGGATCTAACTAGTTTTTTGTAACTGAAGTTAGATCTTGATAATGAAAGGGTGTTCCATTTGAAGGAAGAGTTTGATGGGAAAAAAAGTGATATAAGGCTAGGCTCTTGGTCATTTTAATTTTCTAGGAGGAAGGAATTAACATATATTACAAATTATTAGAAGTAGTTAAGGATTATACTATCTATATAGTTCTTAGTTTCATTGTTTTTTATAGATTTAAACTAGAGTATAAGTATATAAAAACAAAATTTCTTCATGGTTACTTGGAGGAGAAAATATACATCAAGCAACATATTAGTTTCATGGATAATTGGAATTAGTACATGTTATATAATCTAAATTTGAGTATATATGGATTAAAATAAGAACCAATATAGTAGAACTAGAAATTAAATGAATTCGGGGATTATAAGGGTTAATATAGAGAAAATAAATTCATTGTTTCTACTAAAAAAGGTATGATAATGGGGGTTTTATCATCTTGATCTCTTAGGTGGATATCTTCTTCTGGAGGGTTCATAAATTAAGTGGATTTATGATATGAATAATGATTTCTCTAGAATATTAAAAATGAAAGATTTCAGGTAGTCTAATAAAATTATAGGGACAAGGATTGATTAGGTTTGAAAATCCATAAATTTAGTGTTTTCTCAAAGGGG
Source organism: Viscum album (assembly GCA_963277665.1). Taxonomy (NCBI): domain Eukaryota; kingdom Viridiplantae; phylum Streptophyta; class Magnoliopsida; order Santalales; family Viscaceae; genus Viscum; species Viscum album. The sequence goes on along the minus strand of OY728146.1, from coordinate 1,899,692,624 downwards.
ATACATATATATGGAAATTTTAAGGTTTGAGATGTATGAATATAAGATAGTATCAAATCCATTGGCCTAAAAATTCAAATTTTCCGTGTGAAAATAACCCAAAATTAAAGACGAGGTCAATTACATGGAAAAAATTATATTTGCATCAATTTTTGGTAGCATGATATACACTATGATTTTTACTCAACCATACATTACACTTCTAGTGGGTGTTTTGATCCATTGAATGTTGAACCTAAGGAATGAGAACTGGGAGGATATGAAATAAATCATTAAAGATCTCAAATGACTAGGAGATACAATTATTATTTTCCAATAATTATAATACATTATAGGGTTACATTGATCATTAATTTTCTTGGGATTCAGTCACTCAGAAGAGTAAAGTAACCTTTGTGTTCAAATTTAGAGGAATGATAGTCATCTGAATCTCAAGGTTACAACTAGTGGTTTATTTATTCCAAAAAAGAAAAAAGTATGTGGAATTAATGAAATTATTGAAATAACCTATATGGTTGGGATGTCTATTGTAAGAGCATGCAATGATTCATGAAAGTGGTTTTCTCTAGTGTGATAATTAGAGTTAAATTTACTTGATGAAGAATCCTGAATTTCATTCATGGAAAAAGAACATTTAATAGAAGTATTATTTCTTTCAGACTAACAAGGAGATGTAGATGTAAAAGATATCCAAAATATGAAATCTGGATAACATGTTCACTATGGTACTAGTCTAGGAAAGTCTGAGTGAACATTTTGAATTAGTAGTACTAGAGTAATTCAAAGGATTATGAAGACACTATGTACTATAGGAGTTAGATTTGTTTCCATTGTTTTATAGTTTGAATGTATTCTTTGAAGTAGTATTCAAGAGGGGATTTTTTTGAAATTTTAAGCCTGATTCAAGTATGAATGAAAACAATCAAAAGTAAAAGATTAAGAAGTTATCTTAGACTTGGAACATCTTATCATCCAATAGGTGCATTGGTGGGTGGTTTGGAAAATGTGAATATAATTTATGACACAAATGTGGGTATTTTGATAATGTTATGTCAAATTCATTCCTATTGGTTTAAAGAAAGCAGTGGAGCATAAGATTTATTCAGATTATTTTAATATTAACTTATCCTATTCATTGGAAGTCAACAGTAGGGTGTATTTTCTATAGGAAATCAAAATTCACCATGGTTCAATGGCGGGATTTCCAAAAAGATCAAAAGTTGACGTGACCGAGATGAATTGATATGACCCACTATAATGGTTGAGAGGGACCAACTTCACATATTTATTATAATGTGTAATAAATGGGATTTGATATTAGTTGTAATTATCATTTTTTATTATATGACATCATATATTTTGATAAATGAAAATAGAAGTATTATTTTCATATGAATATAGGGCTCACATCCAAACTATATAATCCCAAAGTGTTTTTTATTTATTATTGTCTAAATATTTGTGAGAGTTTTTAACTATGCATGTGTTTAAAGAGGATGACTTGGGGTGCTGAGTAGGGTTTGAAGAACTTCCTATCTTTCAGTGTATTAAGTTTTAGGTATTCCTTATGATCAAGGAAGTTATAGAGGATCTTTTTCCACAATATGGTTTTTTAGTGGATAATTTATAGTGATAAGTGGTCAAGTGGATTCCCTATACTAGTTAGACTCACCAATGTGATGAGTAATGGGTTGGATAATGTTTGGACCATCTCACCCATCCTAATGTTTGAAATACCCATCTGCATGTAGAAAGCATGTAAAAACCCCGTTTATTTACCTAATAAAATAAATAGATTTATTAATAACATTGAATTTATATATTTATTATTAATAATATATCTTTTGAAAATTTAAAGGGGAGAAAATTTTATTTATTTTAATTTATAAAATGGGTATTTATGGATTGTACGTGAATAAAATTTAAAAAAATTAAATTATTTATTTAATTTTAATTATTCAATTATATTGGATGAGAAATTATTTATTTTTTGTTACATCATTACATTGTGGATGATCAGGAGCTTGAGATCGATCATTTTATATTTATAATTTAATTATTTTAATTATTACATTAGTTTTATGTGATGATGTTTTATTAAATAAAGATTATATTTGGATCACCCCCTTTATGATGCACATGCCTACATGTTCGTGGTTCAGTTTTATTTAACTAATTACCCATGGTCCTCCGAGCTTACATGAATGGATCATTGTAGATCCCAAGAGGATTTGGTTTAAGAGGAAATATTAAGGAATTCCAAATAAGTAAAACCATAGGATAATAGAGGATATTGTAATTTGAGTCGAGAAAGACTCAAGGAGTTACTACTCTTAGGGTTTTGATTATTTTATCACTCCTCGATAAACCGATCACTACTAAAAATATCATGATCATTCCATGTTTATTTCATTAATATGTGGTTAATTGTATATTTATTAAATCACAAGAAATATCTTAATAAAAAATCATGATACGATAAAAATGGATTGTGTATATTTTTTGTTGTTGAGTATAGTAAACGATTCAAGTAATTGGTCACATAAAATTGTTAACGATCATCATCCGATAAAACATGATCACATACACTAAAAAAATCCCTCAAAGAAAATATTATGTCTTATTTATTCCATCATTTGGTTGGGATACAACCTTAACTTGAGGATTTAGTTTTTCTATAGTTGATATAACTTCCAATTATCATGGAATTTTATTCAAACTGATGGGCCAAATCTACTAAATTAGTATCAAATAATTTTTCATATCCCACTTGGAGTAATTTGGAGGTAATAATTGAGAAAATAGGAGTCTAAATTTGGAGTATTGTGAAGTCCACTCAACATATAAAATAACTTATAGTTAATGAATTGATCTAGATGTTTTCAAAATTAAATATATTATTGTAGTAAAATAGTCATACTTTGTACTATTAGAGATGAAGTATAGATCTTTGACACTATAATTTATGACGATTGGATATTCTAAATCCAATGGTGGGTATTTTTAGGATTTGATAAAATAGTGGGAGACTTATTTAAATAATTATTGATTTCTATAAAAGTTAATCAAGGTAATGTACCGATATTCCGTTATATTTTGTTTTATAGATGTATTGTAACTCCACTAATTAATTAATGTTGTGAAATATCTTGGAAAAATAAAATATCCCCACTAGCATGAATTTTTAGAAGTATTACATGTGCTTGCACATAGAACTATACTAAGATAGAAAATCATATGTGATGAAATTACCCTACCCTACAAGCCATATCATAGAGTATGTAGAGTGGATAAGAATGCCTAAAGAGGTAAATAATGATGCACTTGATGTTTTGAGTATCATTTTATCATCCATGTCAAATTAGATAAAAAATATGTCTTTGGAAAAGGATATGTACACTATGTTTCCTAAACACAAATATCCTTATATGGAGAAGGATAAGAAAGAAATATATGAGATATCAAATGCATTATTTACATGAAATCTGGAATATGGGGGAAAATGGTCTGTATGTGATTAAGATGATTATGTACAATGATAGAATAAAGAAACTAATATTCAACATGTATAAGGAGTTATCTGGAGACCTCATAATTTCATCCTTACCATCCAGTGTCTCTAGTTTCATTGTTAACTTCAACATTAATTATATAGAAAAATCAATCACAAATATATTGAATATGATACTCTAAGTGGATTTTTGATATTAAGAGACTTAAACCATTGGTATTTATGCTGAATAAGATGAATATAAAGGAAAAGAGAAAAAATGGGTGGATTAAAACCAAGGAAATAAGAACAATGTATGTCCATAATTACAAAGATTCCAAGAGAGAGAAATAAGTAAGAGGTTGTATTCTTTTCATGTGGTAAAAAAAGAAACTAGAAAAATAAATATAATGAAGCAAGGAAGAAGAATGGGGATGTGTCTTCTTTATATATGTTCTTTATTTATTATAATTTATCAGATTCTAAATTTTGGGTATTAGATATAGTTTGTGGCACACAAATTTGTATCCAAATATTAGAACCATGTATATTTAAGAAGATTACATGAGGTGAGGTGGATATTTGAGTTACTAATGGATATACGTTTCCTACATTGGTTTTATGAGAATACTATATTACATTTTCTAGTGGAATGATTCTAGTATTAGAACATTGTTATTCTGTGCCATGCATTAATGGGAACATAATCTATTTGTTCATTTTGGAAATGATTGGTTTTTATTTCATGTTTACAATGATAAAATATATTATGGTATGGAACGTTTAATTAATCATTTATATATAAATGAATTAGAAAAACAATTATTCTAAATCAATGATGAAATTAACACACATGACTCATTTTCTTCCAAGATATAGTAATGTTAACTTGGAATTATAAACCAATAGTGTTTGAAAAAGCTACATAAATAAGGGTAATTTTTCTCTTTTGAGTTAAATCCATTGGTTGTGTGTCACTATTGTTTACAAGGAAAGGTAAACCCTGAATATTTTAGAGGTAATTTTGAAAGATCCACAATGATTCTAGAACTGGTATATAAAGATGTTTTTGGATTATTTATATTATATTATAGTGGGGGTTATCCAATTTTATCACTTTTAATCAAAAAATAAATAGAAATAGACATGTCCACTAGATGAGGTATAAGTCATATTACTTTTAGAAGTTTAAGGAATATAAGAGTGAAATAGATAATCGACTTGTAAATAATATAAATAAATTCTAATCAAATCGAGGAAGACAATATCTATTAGATGAACTCATTGATCATATTAAAATGGTTGGTATTATATCCCAACTCATACCCCCTAATACAATGTTGTGGGATCGTGTGAGTGAAATAAATAATCACACATTATTAGACATGATAAGATCAATGACGATGCACATGAGCCTCAGCCCAGTTGGTGAGGTATCCTTAAGTGCATCCACGAGACCCAGGTTCAAATCCAGGAGGAGGCATATTTTTTGTACTGTAGCAGGTACTTTAGCAGAACTGTACACTGTGTGGGTATTGTAGAAGTTACAATAGTAGGTACTGTAGCAGGTACTATTCAAGATTATAGTTGTTGGAACTATTCACCTTGGGCCACTGGTTTGGGCTTGGAGTCCTTAAGGCTTCTAGGACACCCATGCCTTTGGGTCAATAGGGGTTTCATGAAACCTTTAAGGCCTTCAGGCTACCTCAAGGCCTTCAAGCCACATGTAGTTTCCCCAGACATACTCTACAAGAAAGGGGCAGCCCCAGAAGAGGATTCAGAGCAGCTGAACTCACCAGAGCAGAGCCAAATGGATTTGTCAGAATTAGAGGGTATGACTATGACATTGGGACCATCCTTTTCTTACATGAGAAGCCTAGACAGATGTCCATGCGAAGGTGGAGAGCTACTATCATGATGCATATGCTGGGGAGGGGCAGTTCCATGTAGATATTCTGATTGAATTCCTTAAGACCTTGATGTCATGTAATCTCCTAAGCCTACGGGCCATGTAATATCTAAGCCTATGGTCCCTATATGGATTCCCCCTCATCCCTCGAAGGGGGGGGGGGTTATAAAAAATCAATAAAAATGAAGGCCTTCGAGCCATTTTGGGATAAGATCTATGATGATTCATAAAGATATACTATTATCATTTTAGGGATATTCATTATAGATATAAGTATACACATTCAACCAAATTACAACTAAAAAAATAACTTGATTATAATTTGATTTATAGTATAATAAGAATCCTTCCTTATCATGCAATCGTGTATTGGTATTTAATTAATTTTATTATTATAATACTAGAAAAAGACTCATATTAAGAGGCATGAAATGAATATTTATTGGATATATTAAGAAAAATAAATAAAATTATTGTTACAACCCATTAGATAGGAAATTATATTTTCAAGATATAGGCTATATTCCTTGAAAGGGTGAACATATCCAAATGGGATAGAGAGAGAGAGGTAAAATTTTAATTAGTGACTCAAGATACAAAAGAGTTTTTATATGAACAAGTTCCACAAGACCTCCTAGAAGAATACATTATAGAGATACAATAATACTAAATAGGGTTTTATGAGTGATAAAAAAGACTTTATCATTCCTAAAAAGCACTAATAATCGAGACTCTATTAAAAGGGGGTCTATTTATCAGTGATATAAAAAGCGTTTAAAAAGGAACCTTTTATTATCTCTAAAAAAGAACTGATAAAAGTAAAAATAAAATATTTTTTTTTGTAAATTAGTGGGTAGAACCAACCCCCTTTTAACAATGCTTGAACCCCTTTCAATAGTGCAAGGAAGCTCCACCCACACATGCCCCCGACACCCATTTAATAGTTCCTGGCACACACCCCCACCCCTTAACAGTGCTAGCCCCCCTACACCCACCCGTGCACCCATTCCTCTGCTTGGATTCAAACCTGCGACCTCTCCCCTTGCATGCCTGCACCTTTACCACTCATCTATCTTGTTTTGTTCTCTGTTTAATTGTATATCTATTTATATATATATATAGTTATATTTATTCACGTATTAATATATATTTATAATAATATATAAACATTGTTATATTGATATTAATATATATATATATATATATTTGTATTTTAATATATATATGTATATTAATATATACATATACATATATAGTTATATTCATATATTTATTCATATATTAATATATATTTATAAGATTAGTTTTAAAAAAAATATAAAAAGTAAGTTTTGTGTGTGTGTGTGTTTATAAATAAACTAATACAAATATACAAGATACATACACACATATATATATTATATATGTGTATATGTAAGTATAATTATACGTAATTATACATATTTATATATATTTATATATATTTACATATGTTATATATTAATATGTATCTATGTATGATAGAATATATAGAAAATATATATCAATTTGTTAATGAAGACACACACTAACACACAAAAACATTATATAGGTTGATAAATATTCATATATTTTTATTTTTAAAAAATGGATATTATTTTTTTATTTAGATAAGGATTATATATTGAGAAATGTAATTTATATGTAAATATGTTTAATTACTTATTTATAAAATTAAATTTTTATGTGTGAATATATGAAAAATATATACATGGTTATATATTTAATTATAAATAATAGTACATTATGAAAAAATGATAAAATTTCAAATCCATAATACCAATATGAATGTAATCCCTGAGAATAAATTCAGTCCTCATTGAAAAGAGAAAAAATACACCTTTAAAAGAGGCTTAAATTCCATTGAATGTTAAAAAATTTTGGTATCCCGACTAAAAACTCATATTTTAGGCCTTTTAGGGTTTTTTGGCCTAAAAAAATGTGACAAAGGGTTCCCCTATATAACTATTACATATATCTCATTGTAGGATTTGATTTGATATATGGTATAAATCAAACGAACACCTGGATCAAATGTTATGGTTGTTTGAGGGTTGAGTTATGTTTTCAACTTATTTTAGATCTTTTATTAATTTTTTGATTTTTTTATGTATTCAAATTGTTATTAAATGATTATATCTATATAATAATTACAAATTTTTTAATTAATAATATTTTTTCAAATATTTAATAAGCCATTTTCAAAAAATATCTTTTCTATTAAGTGTAAATATCTATTTACAATTATCTAAAACATATTTAAAAAATATATAATATATTTATATCTATAAAAATATATTAATATATAAATATATAAATATATTATTTTTAATGATTTTTTTGAAATATACTCTTTATCAGCACTAGTAAAAAAACCACTGATCAAGTCCCCCCTTTATTGGTGCTAAAAAAACCACTGATAAAGTGGTGCTTTTAATAACAGTTTTTAGCACCATTAAAAGAACCTTTTATCTATGCTTGTTCTTAGTGCTGATAAAAGTACCCATTTTTCAGCATTTTTTAGTACTGCTAAAGGGTGGCCCTACATAAAGCTGTTTCTGTGGTAGTGGTATAAGTATTATGTAGGTCCACAAGGTAGGTTATAAAACTAATGAGATATTATTTTCTTATCACTGAGGAAGGTGACATGTTATTAATTAATAATAATGAACATATATTATATAAAGAAGATCTTGATATCCCATAAGATTCATGGCGGAAAGAATACATAAATTTATAGATGGATTCTATGTAATAAAATCATGTTTGGAATTTTGTATAACCTCAAGTTAGTATATATATTATTGGGTGAAAATGGGCATTCATGAAGAAACTATCCATGAATGGTAAAGGTAATACCTAAAAAGAATGATTAGTTTTTAAAGAATTCATGTAGTGTCAAGGCACTGACTATGAAGAAACATTTTCACCAGTAGCAATGATAAAATATATTATAATTATACTTTCCATTAAAATATACCATTATTATGATATTTAAAATATGAATGTAAAAATATCTTTATTTAATAGGAATATTTCGGTATATTTCTATATGATTCGAACAAAAGAGTTAAATACACCATAGGTGGCCAATAAATTATGAAAGTTATAAAGATATACTTATGGACTAAAGAAATAACTGTGATCATGGAATATTTATTTGAGGAGTTTATAAGTGATAATAGTTTCATTAAAAATTTAATGTGTACCTTCTGTCTATAAGAGGAATAGTGCAAGTGACATAGTTTTCACAGTAATATATATCGATGAAATATTATTCAATGAAAATGAGATACTTATCATACAACCTGTTATGATCTAGTTAAATGAACACATCTCAATAAAGGATCATGGTGAAGAAACCTATGTTCTAGTTAATAAGATCTATATAAATATATCTAAGATTATATCAAACTAAATCAATGTACATATATTGAAAAATTACTTAAAAGAAAAAATATGGAACAATCCAAGTGGGAATTATTTCCTATGTCACATGGAATAAATCACTCCAAGAAGATGTGTCCCCCCGATGTAGTAGGAGAAAGAAATAATGAATAAAATAACATATACCTTAGTATCTTTCATTTATTCCATGACACATATTAGACTTTATTTCAATTACATCATAACCATGAAAATAAGATATCAATAAAATAAAGGAGAGCTACACTAGGCATCATTTTAAATGATCCCAAACTACCTGAGGCAGACAAAGGATTTGTTAATAGTATATAGAAAATCACAGGAATTTTCTATTATGAGGGTATATAGATGTAATTTTATAAATGTTCCATATTTATTTTTAGTCAATGTGAATATATGTATTTATATTAAAATATTGTATAATTATCTAGAGAATCTCAAAGAGACCAGCAGAATATAATTCCATAGAAGAGCCCGACTTCATTTTGACTTTTTATCGAAATAAAATAGTTTGGATATGTAGCATTATCTCAAAGTATTTTATGATTTCAATAAGTGTAACACCTATCATAGTACATTGTGATAACACTATAAAAGTGGTTATAGAAAAAGAGCTGATATCATATCAAAGAAAAAATCATACACATTGAAAGTATCATATCTTGATGGATTTAAGTCAAAATGGTAAAGCCACAGTTAATAGAGTATCCACATAGGATATTGTGGTGGACCTATTGACTAAATATATATCTCGTTATAAGAATAAGCATCATGTGAGATCTAGAGGTTTGAGAAATATTAACAGTAAACTCTAGTATAAATGGGATATTTTTAGGGGTTTTCCTTAGAACTAAATTTATCTTATGTACTTTTGATTACTGATCTATGTTTATAGATTTATATAAACATGATGATTATTATTAGTATCATATATTATTTACAGTTATGCTTTTATATGTGATACTGTCTATATAATATTTTTCATATCAATAGGTCAACATAAATTCCCACCGTGAAGAGAATATGGGTATGCAATGAACATATTATTAAAGTTATTTCCTATGGTCTAGAAAAATCATTCCAATAGAACACAAATGATTTATAACTATCAGGTGATGGGGTCCCACAAGGATTGGGACTTATTTTCAAGAAGTTCTCACCTTATGATATCCAAGTAGAGTAGTCATTAGGATAGACCAACCATAGGAATTCTACATATCACTAGTGTTGTTGGATATTCCAATATACGAGCAAGTGTATTATTCAAGAAATTTGAGTTCATTATGAACGTATATCATAAAGGTTGTACATTTATTCATTATAAAACCATAAAATATATAATCATAGTGATGCATCTTGTGTTGGGTATGTCATTAGTGGTATAATAATTAATTGAATGATCAAGAAGGTATTTATACCTTATGAGTTATGGAGGAAGATATCTCTTGCCTTTTGACCGTGAAGAAATTTTATTTCTTAAATCCATGGCCATGGTTTTTATAGTTAAGGTAATTATATAAGTTTAAAGAAATATAAATCAATAATCAAGGGACAATGACATGGAAAAGAATCCCATTTGATGAGATATCAGTTGACAAAGATATTAAATTACATAGTATAATTCGTAGAATGTTTTTATTTTTTTAACTTCTTTATTTCCCTTTGAAGGACATGATGTGTTTCTAGATACCACTATTTCTCTACTGACTGGATTTACCACCATTAAAAAAGGGTATATAGGGTAAAACACTTCATATATCTATAACCTTATTAGATTTATTTGAATATAATAATTGGAATGGAATTAGTCAAATTGTGTAGATTGATATCTATTTAAGTTACATTCATCATAATTCTAGCACAAGTTAGTCATGATAAGGACAATGGAGTAGAATTATATTTATTAAATATTTATATGTTATTTGTATTAATGAATATGTGACTATTTTTATATGGGAGAAGTTATATTGATTTAATGATCTGATTCCATGTAATTATTTAGTCGTTTACTTATTTAATCTTATGATAATTTATTTATATTTCTTAAATAAATTAGTTATTTATTTAAGAAGTAATATATTAAATAATTACAGAATATATTATGATCATATATTTATTTAATAAATTATTAATAATGGAATGGGGTTTATTTTGAGAATAGGTAAATGGACATAGAACTTTTTTAGTTTCATTATCATAAATACTAGATATAAATCCATTATTAAACCATGTATTAGGGTTATATATATAGATATCTCTAATATGATAACAAGATAGGGATATGTAAAAATAGAATATTTTCTCGATTATCTCAAGATCCAAGATAAAAACACTCAACAGTGGTGTGTGTGATATAATAGGTTTTTTAAGAACATCACTCAGTACATTCCATCATTACATAATTAATTAATTAATTAATTAATTAATTAATAATTATAACTCAATATTATTAATTATTAATAATTAATTAAGTTATTTATTATTAATTATTTTATTAATTATGTTATGAAATTATTAATTACTGTTAATTAATCAACATTAATTATTTTTTTAATTAATTATTAACAATGTATTATTTTTTATTCTTAACAATTAATTACTAATAATGTGTCATGTTTAATAATGTAATATTTCTAAAATGTTAGAAAAGTGGATTTTAAATCCCACATCAACAACTTTGAAAGGATTTCAATGTCCACTCCCTTATAGAATGGAGTTTGTGGAATATTTTAAGTAATATTTTCATAATACTTTAAGGAAATAAATCTTAATATAATAATAACTAAATATTATTTACTTTTTTCTATATAAAACAAATAAGAATGAAAAAAATATATTATGGATATATATATATTTCAAAAAGAAAAAAAATAATTATTTATTTATTAATTTTTCAAAGAACTCATTAAGGACATTAATGTCATGATTAGGTTAGGAAGAGAGTAAGTGTGCATGCACAAGTGATATATATATATATATATAAAGTTGGAGATTATAAAACTGATAAAATAGGGTCAGCTTGCATTGATCCTTGTGCAACATGAAGGAGCCTAGGGAGATGAATATTATGGTCTTTGTTTGAAAGTGAATAAGATAAGGGGTGTAGAAGGGACAACTAGTTGGGGGCTGACATATAGAGGGGGACCTACCCACCTGGCCTAGGAAAACTGATGGTGGTATGGCCCATTAGACCAAGGTAGGAGTGTTGGACCATAGGTAAGCCACCCCAAGACATTATGGACTCAACCTACCCCAATATATATATATATATATATATATAATAAATAATAAATATATTATATATGTTAGGTATAAAATATATTATTATGTGTGTGTGTGTGTATTTGTGCATGTATCAAACATTTGATATTATATTTATAATATAATATTCATTATATTAAATATAGGTGTGTGTGTACATCTGTGTATAGTATAAGGTGTTTGATAAGGACATAGTGATGGGGAAGTGCACACTAAATAGTTTTTGATGAGGAAACAAAAACAATTCTATATGAAAATAAAAAATATATCATTTTTATATCAGGATTTTTTTCATTAAATTAATAGTTGTTTACCCATTTTCCACATAGATAGAAATATTGACATTTTTAGGCCAACTAAAATCATTTAAAGTAAATTTTAAATAATTAGATACCAAAATTAGTGGTTTCATGACTATATAAAATTTTGAGAGTATATATTTTTTAATTTTTATGAGTAGATCATAATGGTATATTCTTTTGGATCATTTAGAGCTCCTAAAATGATGAAATTGAAATAATAAGTTTCATATGTGAATATTAACGTGTATTAATAAAAAAAATGAGTATTGTAGAATTATTTATGGTAACTATGATTAGACCTAATATATGATGTTACAATATTTGTGTTATTATTATACAGAAAATTTTGATTTCTTGTGGAAATAATGTTGACTTGATTTTGCGTTTCGTTAGACATTGAAATATTACATATATACAACTATTTGAGGATATGGTTGAAAAGGATTATGGGTTTGAGTGTTGTTCTATGATGAGATTGTGAGTTTTGTGATATTCATATCTCTATATTTTTTTATATAATAGGAGGGTATTTTAGACATAGTGTTATTCTATGACACAACACCAAGCACTTTATTTTGATTACATAATAGGTTATTGTTGACTAGTGGAGAAGATACTTGGATATAAAATATTTAAATTCTAGAAATAAAATGGAATTAATTTCACTAATATATAATTATCGGATTATATTGTGAAGCATAAGATAAAAAATCATTTTTATACAGTGAGGAATCTGAAAAAAGTAGTATAATTATTAGGAGAAACTAGATAATCAATAACATTACTCAAATGATATTTATATAAAAGGATATACTAGGGAAATTTTGTAAAAATGGTATTATCATTGACTTATATCACTAATAGATCTTGGTTATGTATAATTGAAGAGAATACTCTCTATGATATGTGGTATTAATATAAGTTGAAATTGAAGTTCTTTTGAATATTTAAAAGTAAATGTTTTTATTTTCCAAAAAGAGAAGGCCATATAAGTTTTGAATCTCAAGGAGATTAAGGGATTTTTTGTGGACACTCATAAAATATAAAATAATAAATATGTCATAAGACTAACTTGGGAAATTTATTTTAGGGTGTAGATACCAAGGATATGTTATGTTCCACTGAGGGGGGGAGGTGAATCAGTGGACCCCTTTATGAATACTTATTCATTTAAATCAAACTTTTTGAACTTGTTAAGGTTCTCGATCCACTCAATAATTTCTATCAAAATCACATCCTATCCAGTATTAAAATAATAGAGGTAAAAAAATATTTACATGGTTCTACAATGAAAGGGATACTCCTTGCCATGTTGGTTAGACACCCAAACATGGATTCAATTCACTATCTCCACAAGTGAAAAAAACCGGTTTGACATCCAAGTTTCATAATTGGTTAGACACCCCAATTGTTCTCTCCATAGTTGGTTATAAACCCCAACTGATATTCTTCTCATATTGGTTAAAAACCCCGATTATAAGCCTCTATTAGCTGGTTAGACACCCCAACTACACAATTCCTCTTCAATTGATCCAATAATATAATGATCTTCTTCATAGATGGTCTTTTTCCACAAGAAAGAAAGATGGATCTTACTTGTGTACAAATCATTAAGGTCTTCAACATATGACTTGAAGAATCTTGTTAGCCCTCGAAACTCCTTTTGATTTTGAATTATCTGAATTCTACTTCTTCAAATACTTTTGTATAGACAATCACCTTCTTCAAGAATTACCTAGATTTGGATCACCCTAAAAAATTATTCTTACGTAATTGATGCAAGGTGTCTCAAAATGATCTTAAACTTTGGTACAACTATTTCATCACATTTATTCACATATTTATAAAAAAAATATTGTTCATGTATATCTCAATTAAATTCCTTGATTCAAATTCTCATTTAAAAACCTCAATTAAATGGGATTAAGAATTAAACACAATAACCCTTCTTTCTTACTTATAATAATAAAAAATGTACGTTGGGATTATATTTCTAAAATTAGATACCCAAATGAATGTGGGTATTATATATTTTTCAATTGTGAAAACCCCATTATTTGTGGCTATTATTTCATCCTCATTATTAATTAACTGAATGGGTTGGGTATCCTCTTCTTCTCATGTTGTTTTTTAAGCCACAAATCACCCATCATTTATGCTTTCCCTTATTTTGAAATACCCAAGAGACTCATGAATCATCTTCTCACATGGATGAAATCTACCACAGCTCACTGCAAAAAAAATCCTAGAAGACTCAATCCTCTTCATGAAGTCTCATTAACACCCACAACTCGCCTCATTAAAATACGTAAAGGTTTCTAGTTCTCTATTATATAAATAGAGTATTCATTTTAAATACCCATGGATCCACACAACAAAACCTAATCATAACTTTATATGATTTTAGTGCATGCAATGAGGAGTTTACTATATACCTCATTTCTATCATACCTATGAAACAATCTTGATATTAACTTCATCTAGGAGGATCTACATCATCATACGATCATCACCATTCAGTTACATTCTGTTTATGATTATCCATGAATTAAAACCATTCAAAACACATGAATATATCTCAAATAGATTATATGATCATCAATGGAAACATCAATCATGTATGTGGCTTTGACATGACCATCATGTCCCAAAAATGGTGGATAACCTCACTATTGAAGAAGCCTGTGATTGTGGAGGAGAAAGATAATGATACTCCTCTTGATTGGAAAACTAAGATTTTCCACATCATTATTCTCTTGATATGTCCTCCTTTTTCTATATGGATGAATAGTTCACACAATATTGTTATCCCACATCGAAATATTTTTATGTTGGGGAGACATTTTATTACTCAACTGCTACCTTAAGTGTCCATAAATCCCCTCCAGTACCACCCCGTACCAATTATCCTTACCATCATGCCGCCACACATAGTGGCACTATCGATGCTTCTATGCATCTCCATGGATGTCTTGAAGGGATTATACATGTTCCTACACCTCTACCACACACCGCCAGCCGAGGATGGTTCCCTTGGGTGCAGTTTACCTTTACGTCCCACATAATTCCATGGTTGAGATGGATATGGCTAGACAGTGGGTTGTACTTATTTTT
This sequence comes from Viscum album, assembly GCA_963277665.1. Taxonomy (NCBI): domain Eukaryota; kingdom Viridiplantae; phylum Streptophyta; class Magnoliopsida; order Santalales; family Viscaceae; genus Viscum; species Viscum album. The sequence goes on along the minus strand of OY728146.1, from coordinate 1,899,677,104 downwards.
TAAGGCCAATAATTTACTTCCTCAAATTATAATTCCAAATAAGCAAACTTACCTCTCCATACTCTTCACACCCTCATGCATTAAAACAAAATTTATGGGCTTCTCCAATAATTATTCATCTTCTTCACATCATGGAAATAACTATTTTCATTGACTTAACATTATGGTAACCAATGTGAATTATTATTATTACATGTTATTAATCATTTAATATTAGTTCAAAAATCATCAGTCTTAAACATATAGATTTTTCCAAGCTATAAATACAATGTTATAAAACAAATCCATAACAATCATCTTGGCATCACCTCTTCATCCAAACTCACTGAACTCATATTGAATATCACTGAAAAAATGAAACCATTAGGACAAAAAATCTCACCCTTTTTATTTTGTTTTTAATAAGTATTCACACATTAAAAAATTAAATATGTTTACTCAAAAATTTCTCCCCCTTTGATAATAAAATTCAAAGGATAAGTGAGGGTTTTCTCATCTCATTTTTATTTTCAAAAACATTATCTTCTCCCTTATATGAATTTTTTTGATCAATTCTAAGAGAGGGATAATATAATATAATTATATTAAAATAGAGCCTTTATTTAATAAAATCTAATTCTATGTGGTCCAAACCAATGTAGAAATAATGATAAATACAAACAAGGTTGTAAAATCTATCCATATAATACAATGCATGTGAAATCATTCTAAAAAATTCTTAATTCTCTTATAGAGGTTGGAAATAGTCATATTTGTCAATGAAATGATAAATCTTATACATACTTAAAAAACACATTAGAGAAGTTCAAGTGAAAAAGAAAATATCTCTCCCTTTGTGTCATTTTCCCATTAACCAAACACTCCCCCTTAATGAATAAAATTTAGGAAAAATGGATGAGAGTGTGATTGGAATACCTCATATCTCATAAAATATCCCCATCAAGGGATTCACTCATATTTTTTATAATGGAAATTAATTAAGACCATGATGATAAAATATTCTCCTTAAAATACCTTCATGTTATCACATAACTCACAAAATAACAAGAAGGAGTAACCACTTATCTATTTCAAGGAAGCATTAAAGATGATAGTTTTCTCTCATCCTTGATTTATTATTCTTTCCAATATCATAATGAAATGTGACTTCTTTTATATTGAACTAATTCATGAATTTTGAGCATATTTTCCTCCCATGAGAATCTTATTTTTATGGAATAACTTTTTCCACCTCCATCAAAGCTGGAGATACCTCTTTTGAAATTTGTTTTCTTTTCCACCAAGGGTGTTTATGTGAGTTCCTGAGTTTTGGTTCTTGATACAGCCTTTTTTAAAACCCATTTTTATTTTCCAAAACATTAATCATATTTTCTATCTTGATAAGCCTTTTAATTGTATAATAAATCTACTTGTAATTTATAGGATTATAATATCTGTATATGGATTCTTTATCCTTCAATGTATTCTTCCATGTAAAATTATTTTCCATATGGCTAAGGTTAAAAAACATGAAACATTTACGCAAAAAGTCAAACCTTATTTGGTATCTTCATGATTATAATAATGGAACAGATGGAGTTATTATAAAATATTTGGTCATGTTTATTTCAAAACATTTACTCATGATGTGTCCCAACATTTCATAATAAAAAAATTTGTTTCTTTCAAATTATTGGGAATAAATTTTTTAGATTTTGGATGGGTCAAAATGTTACTTCTAAATTTAATATTTTGGTTTCTCTTTATTTGTACTGGTGTTGAGATACTTTTTTCTTGGGAGGTGTTTATCTTCTCCTCAAATATCTTATTTTGTATCTTTTACTTTCATCTTCACACCCATTAATTTCATATTCTAAGAACCATCCATACCTGATTGTCACATTTCTTCATGTTGAGTTTTGGGAGAAATATTGTCAACCTTTAATTTCTTCTCCATGACCATTTTAATTAGAATCTATTGGAAAATATTTTCTATCATATCACTATGATACTACATCTTGGTTCCCATTTTCTTTGAGTTAATATTCAAGGCCACTTCTTCTCTCCTCAATTTATTATTTTCCAAGGTAAAATATTACACCATTGAATAATAAACTTCATGCATGTTTATCCTTTTTTATTCCTTATCATTGCATGAGAAATCCTTAGAATAACATCTTGATGTTGTTACCTCATCATTACCAAAATAACATTTCCTTTTTAGATCAAAGTGTGAGTATATAATTTTACATTATTTATCCATACAAGGTATAGAATTATAAATGACATAAGCTTATGATTTTACCTTGATTTGAGAACTTAAATTCTAGTATAGATTCTTTTTCGTTTTTATTTTCATTAAAGGAAAGAAGAATGATTTATTCTCTACTCATTGTATTCTTATTTGGAAAACATTTTCCTCCCTTCTTCACTTTATCCCTTTTGAAATTTATTGAATGAAGAGAAATTATTGCATTGAAGTCTTAATTAAATTCTATATTTGAAACAACTTGTATATTTAGAGACAACCTTGTCTAATTAAACTTGTTGAGCCTACAGACTAGTTAGGTTCCTCTGGGGGGGTGAATAAGTGGTACCCTTGTTTTAGGAATTTCTATCCTTTTAAATTCAACCTCTTGAACTTGTTAATGTTTTGAATATACTCAATAATTTCTATCAAAATCACCTTTGGAGATGTAGTAAAATAATAGAGGAAATCAAAAAAATATTGAAAAGTTTCAGTAATGAAAGGCCTAATCCTCAACATGTTTGTTATACACTATAATAACGATTATCTTTATTATTCCCACAAGTGAATACAACTGGTTAGACACCACAGTTTCACAATTGTTTTGACACTACAATTGTTCTCTCCATAGATGGTTAGAAACCCCAACCACTCTTCTTATTTTATTGGTTAGACACCCCAATCAGAAGCCTTCAGTACCTAGTTAGACACCCCAACTACAATCTTCCTCTTTAGTTGATCCAATAATTGAAATATATTCTTCACATATAGTCTTCAACCATAAGAAATATTCATGTACCTTCCTTTTGTACAAATCTTTAAGGTGTTCAATAGATGACTAGATCAATCTTATTGGTCCTTGAAACTCCTTTCAAATCATGAATGATCTGAATTATTCTTCTTCAAATTCTTGGGTACATGTAATTACCTTCTTCAAGAATTACCCATATTTTTCTCAACCTCAAAATTATTCTTGAAAATGCATGTTAGGTGTCTCAAAATGATCATACAATTTGGTACCACTATCTCATAACATATACGCATATATTTATACAATAATATTATGCATTTATATATCAATTAAATAATATTATTTAAATTCTCATTTAAAAAACCACAATTAAATGTGTTTAATAATTAAACACATTAATTATCCTTTCTTAATTTAAATAATAATACCTGTGTGAGGGTATTGTATTTTTAAAATTAAATACCCAATGAATGTGGTTATTATTTAATTATAATTCTTGAATAACTCATTATTTGTGGGTATTATATTATCCTCATTATTGAATACCTAAATGGTTTTATTATCCTATTCTTCTCAAGTGGCCTTGATTAATATTCGTCTCATCCATCATGAATGGATGAACAAATATCTTTATTTTAAAATACTTGAGAGACTTGGGTTTCATCTTATCACATGGTTGATAGCCACAACGTCTCACTGTAAACAAATGAACAAAAGACTCGAGCTTCTTCACACAATCTCATTATCACCCATGATTCACCTCATTAAAACACATGAAGGTTTTATGGTATTTATTCTTCCCACAGAGTATTTATTTTGAAAACCCATGGCTCCACATCACATGGCCTCTTGATATTTTCATTTTATTTGCATGCATGTAATTCAGAGTTTCTTGCGTGAATAATTTTGATCATACCTATGAAAAAATATTTGAATTAACTTTATCTAGGTGGCTCTGCATCATCATAAAATCAAAATTCTTTAGGAACCTTCTGTTTATCAATTTCCATGTATAAAACACATTCAAAATAGATGTATGGATATCACCTAGATTTGGATATCATCAATGGCCATATCAGTCATGTACGTGGCATCAACATGATTTTCGTGGTCTGAAAATGGATGAAAACCGTAGTCAAGATAAAAACATCAATCGTGGAGGAGGAAAATGATGATCCCCTTCTGGATTGAATGGTTTATATTGTCCACATTATATGGATCTTGATATGATCATGTTTTTTAAGATGGATGAATAGTGCACGTACTATCACTATCCTAATTTGGTTGAGGGTTAATTTTAGGGATTTAGACAGAAGATAATCCTAAATCTATCTTGGGATACTCCCATGGATATGATGAAATGTGGTGCAAGGGTCACTAATTGGTCATGGTCAAACCAAATGGATCTATTTATACTACAACAATCTCTTATCTAGGTATAGATAATAACCTAGATGAATTATTCTTAGCTGCAATGGTAGAAAGCGTCGTAGGCTAATGGTCATAGCCTTATCAGATCCAATTAGGTTAGTGACTTTTAATTTCACATCCCATAGTCAGGTTTGTTAATGAGAATGTGATAAAAATTTGTTTTCAACCAAATTACTAGCCATAGTATTACCAAGTTTTCATTTATAGATTAATTAGGTTCAGAAACACCCTTACTTTAGACCCCTAATGCTAAAAAAATTATCCATACATGACATTGTTAATTTAATGAAATTAAATAATAAACATGATCATCATAATCATAAAAAATTATAAATAATAAATCTAAAATTAAGATAAGTAATAATCGATCAGAAACTTACCTTAAATAAATAACTAATGAAGAAATAGAACAAGCATTGAAGTTGAACGATAGTCAGTATCAAAACAAGCATCGAAATGGAAAGAAGAAACAAGATAATCGAATAACATACATATAATAAAAAACAATGAAAAATGATTTGATAAAATGAGTAAAGTATTGAATAATTAATTGGTTTAGAAAGAAAGAATGATAATAAATAGAGGATAAAATGTGATAAAAATGTAGGTTCTAAGCTCTCTGTCCGCAGTGGGTGTCACCAAAATATTTTTAGTCATGAAAGTTACATGATGTGTAAATCAATCAAATAATTTATTTTCATTAAATGGATTTTTCATTACTTTTACATTATTTGAAGGACTCACATAACTTATACTTAAAATCAAAAAATATCCTCTATGAATCTTGAATCTTGTAGAATCCTTAGGATACATCTTTGACTGGATGAGATACCAAATTTTTTACATTGTGTAAATTATACACCTCATGTATGTGATTCATGTCATGAACTTTCTACATGTTTTTTAATTTCAGCAAGAATTGGACTTTGAAAATCTCATGACATGTAACGTATTTATATGTCATGTAAATTATTCACTTCATATAATTTCTTACAGGCTATACTTTAGTCCGCATTGATGTTGTGAATGAGCAATACATGTATTGGACTCCATTCATGATGTGAAAAACTTATTTGTTCCATTTTTTCAACATTTCTTCTTTTGAGTCAAAAATTCATAATTCCTGAGAAAAAAACCTAAACCTAGTACATTATCAAATAAAAATCGAATAAACCTTAAATAAATGCATCCAAAATGTGTATATAAATTATACTTATCAAATTCCCCCAAACTTGAACAATTTATCATACTTAAGAAAGAAAAATCCATAGGTATTCCAAATGAAATAATTTTTAAATAAATAAGCATGTATTAAAACTTGGACAAAAAAACTAAGTGAAAGTAAAAAAAATAATTCCTCCAAAATTGATCATGTAGAGAAAATTATTCAATCCATATAGTTTCATTCTTTATTTAGATTCTTTTTTCCTTTATATCATTATTATTCTTCAGAACTATACCCATTTTTTAATTTACCTCACAATGAATTTTCTCTCATCACTCAAGGTAAAATAAAACTTTAATTATGATCATACCTGGCTAAATGTTCCTAAAAATAGTCTTGCATTGGATTTAACATCTTCAATTCATAATGAAAAATATAGAATTAATCATGAGTGATTTCCAAATAAGGTTGAAATAACTTTGAGGTTGAGGGAAGGTGGGTGGAAAAATTAAAATCCAAGCTCAAAAGGGGGTAATATATAATGTAAAATGCATGATAATCATGAATAATGCAATGAAGTAACTCCTCCTAGAAAAAATGTGTCCATGCTCCAACAATGAAAATTGGTTCCCTAAATATGTCAAGTCAGAATCAATTATGTCTAATATAACTTTATTTTTTATTTTATTTTTTTTTAAAATGATATCTAGGTCAGGTATTACATATATCACCTTACCAAATATGATCTATCATAGGATTCATCGGTCTGGTAATGGGGATTTTTGACCTTCCTAATACACAACCCAAAATATTTTCCTTTTTAAAAGAATAGGGTAAGCATGAAAAATTACAAAAGTAATCATGAACTATGTCTTAACAATATGGTGAATGTGTCCTTGTATGCGTTCTCATTATCAACATCCCTTGTATGAATGAGATGAAAAATTTTCCACACTTTTATAGAGAATAATCATACATCGTACCAAGATAAGGGTGGGAATGGATAATTGGATTGAAAGGGTTCCATCCTAACAAGGTTATTCACGATTACTATGAGATAAAGGAGAAATGATGTGCACATGGGTATTAGAAAACATTACCCAAAAAATATGGCCTCAATCATTATAAAAGTATATATTTTCAATTATAAACTCAATAAGATATAAATGCATGTTATGATAGCTTCAAATGTTCTAGGTATCTCTAAAGAAATATGATTAGATAAGAATATAAAAGGGTAAGTTTAGAATCCTATTAGGAATGGGAGTATACAATAATAAATAGAATCACTCAGGGAATAATATATAGAAATAATAAAATCAAAATAAATTGCAAGAATCTAGAATTAGAGTTAAATTACTCAACTCATCAATCATGATAATAATATAAACATGATTAAAACACGGATTTAAAAAATATCAAACATAAATTTGTCATTTATTTAAATGGGTGTAGTGAGATTTCAAGTTTAAATCATGATTTTGATGAAAAATATCTCCTAAACTAGTGAAAATAGGAAATAATCAAAGTGTATCGACAATAAAGGTCAAGAACGACTCCCACACACTTAAAATGAGAAAGTATCTGCACTATTATGAAAAGAGTGATGGTAAATATCTCAAATATAAAATAAAAATAACTGAAATGAAAAGCATATTTTAAAATTAAGGAATCAATAACTCCCTATAGTGAATGTCATGCCATGAGGAAACATGTTGGAGGTTGATTTTAAATTGGGATATAAGTAAAAATTGTTAGAAAAAATACCTACAATAGATAAACCATAAGTCTATAGGGGTTATCCAATTTTCAAATATAAAAAATGAATAGGTGAAGATAGAAAAAAATAGGAGAACAAAACTCAAATAAATTCATTTAGTGAGTACAATGAAGTTGGGGATGATCTACGAATAAAAAATACAGGAAAAAGGAAAAAATGATCATGTGGAAAAAAATAAAACAAATAAAACAATAATATGGGTTTCCTCCCATAAATCATTAAAAATGGAATCATCATCCATATGGATGGATAAATGGATTAGTCAGTTCCATCCATCAGCTCAAAATTCATATACCTCTTATATGAATTGGTAGCACTGTCATTGAGATCATAGGGATTCTTGGAAGGATTAACAACCTCCAAAATAGGTCAGCCGTGAAATCACTCATGGGGGAGCAGTAGATATCATGCAAGTCATGGAGGTTGGTCCCAATGTTGATGCAATACTACAAAACTTGCATTTAAAATCACTAGAATTAGAATTTATCAGCGCTAGAAATGCACTGACCACCTTAAAATGGTTAAATGTTCTTGGCTTTTATCAGCTCGTTTATTTGTGCTAATAAAAGTATGATTTATCAGCTCATTTAAAAGAGATAATAAAGCTATAATTTATTAGTACCTTTATAAGCACTACTAAAGATAAAAATTATCATCTCCTTTATAAGAACTAATAAAGGGAATATTTGTAAGAACATTTAAAATCACCGATAAATCAAACTATTATCAGCGCATTAAATAGCATATTTAAAGGCAAAAACTATAGTGTGATTCTGCAACACAGTGCATCACCAAAAATAGGTGTAGTGTGCTGCAACAACACATTTCATCAGTATAATCAAAAAACAAAAATTACCAATGTGTGATAAAAATACTGGATATAAATGAAATAACATTTCGTACACAAATACAAGAAAAAGAAAACACTACTATAGAGTATGTCAATTGTTTTTTTACTAAAATTAATGTAAATTTTGAATAAAAAGTCACACTTGGAGTCATACCGGTCACACCATGAGTAAAATTGAGGAGTGATTGATCTATATATGTCACAAATTACTTATGGATCATTTTACTAAAGTAAAAAAATAATCAAAATGCAATTTATTGGTTTTGAGTATATTAGTTTTAGTTATTAAAATTATTGTCAGTTTTGAATAAAAAGACACACTTAGAGTAATACCGGTCACACTATCTGTCATATTGAGGTGTGGATGATCCATACATGTCACAAGTGATATATGGATCATTTTCCTAATGTACCAAAACAATCCTAATTCATTTTATCAGTTTGGAGTATGTTAGTTGTTTTTTCGCTAAATTAAATGTCAATTTTGAATAAAAAGACACACTTAGAGTCATATCGGTCACACTATGAAATAGATTGAGGTGAGGATAAATTATATATGTCCCAAATGAATCAATGACCTTTTTATTAAAGTATCAAAACAATTATAATGTGTTTCATTTGTTTTGAGTACGACACATGTGTTTTTTTATTAAAATGCCATTTTAAACTAGAGATAAGAACTTTGATCCATGTAGTTGGAATCATGCCTGTGTTTGACATGAGTCTGATTAATACATGTCAAAAATTAATTATAAATCATTTCCCCAATTTATCATGGAAATCCAAGTGCATTTTCACAATTTTTAGTGAGTGACACTTTTTTATTGAAATGTCAATTTTAAACTGATAACAGACACATGGAGTCATATCAGTCACCCCATGCATCAGATTAAGGTGTAGCTAATCCCTACACTTCACAAATTGTATATGGATAATTTTACAAAAGTAAAAAAATAATTTGAATGATTTTTCTTGGTTTTGAGTATGTTAGTGGTTTTTTTCACTAAAATTAATATCAATTTTGAATAAAAAGATGCATTTGGAGTCATACCGGTCACACCGTGCTTGGGATTGTGGTGAAACTTAATGTTGCATGTCCCAAATGACTCATGGAAAATATTTATAAACTATCAAACAACCATAATTCATTTAATCGATTTTGAGTACACCATGTGAATTTTTTACTAAAATATAAGTTTAAACTAGAAACACACACTTTGACCAATATAGGAGGCATAATGTGTGGGTTTGACTTGAGACTAACCTATACACCTCAAAAATTAATTATAAAAAAATTTACCAAATTATCAATACAATTTGAGTTTGTAATACCAGTTTTCAGAGTGTAAAACTTTTTTATATCAAAAAGCCAATTTTAAACTGATAATAGACACTTAAAGTCATACCAGTCACATCGTGCATTGTATTGAGGTGAATATGACCCGTACATGTCACAAATGACATTTGGATCATTTTACTAGAGTACAAAACAATCTGAATGTGTTTTCTCAATTTTGAGTATGTAAGTTGTTTTTTCATTAAAATTAATGTCAATTTTGAATAAAAAGACCCACTTAGTGTCATAATGGTCACACCGTACATTTTATTGAGGTGAAACTAAATTCTACATGTCCCAAATTACCCATGGATCATTTTCCAAAAGTATCAAAAAAATCAAAATGTATTTCCTATATTTTGAGTATTCCACTTGTTTTTTTTAATAAAATGGAATTTTAAACTGGAAACATGTACTTTGATCCATACAGGTGGAATCATGTGTTGGTTTGATGTGATACTAATTCATACACATTATCAATGAATTATGATTAATTTTTCCTTATTATCAAGTCAAACGAATCATGTTTTCTTGGTTTTTAGTGAGTGACACTTTTTTGTATTAAAATGTCAATTTTAAACTGATAACAGACACTAAGAGTCATACTAGTCACCCCATACATTAGATTGAGGCGAAGATGATCTGTACACATCAAAATTAATGTATGGATAATTTTCCTAAATTACAAAAACAATTAGGATGTTTATCCTTGATTTTGATTATGCCACGTCTATTTTTTACTAAAATGTCATTTTACACTAGAAAGATGAAAAATAAATACTATCTTAAGTAAAAAGTGTTGTGTGAACTTTTAAAAAATTGTTCTAAAAAACAATCATGGTTTGACCATTATTCTAATTCATCGAGCAACAATTTTATTATTTGCAAGCCAACACTTCTTATCCTCCTCCACCTTGGTATTCACCTCTTTATCCTCCTCCAAATCAATCTATAACTCTGACTCTACCTCTACCTTCACCTCCGCCTCTACATATGCCTTCAACTCTACCTATAACTCTGCCACTATGATTTTCCAACAATTTCATTATTTTCATGTCAACACTTCTAAACAAATTTATTCCTCCAATATTCTTCTCCCTATGAAAGAGATAAAAAATAATATATAATAATTTTGACACCTATTATTCAAAACTTGTATATCATTAGAAGGTAATAAATCATAATAGATCACAAAAATAGTAGGTGATCACCAAGATTTGTTCTCATCATATATTCTGAAAAAAAGTATACTGCCCACTCATCTCTAAACAAATTGATTTCTTTTTTTGAGAAACTCCATTGTTGGTGATCTTGATAGTACTGAGAAAATATATACAAACAAATGATTATGAAATATGTTTAATGAAATTTAAATTAACTTTGTAAAATACCTATTGGGGTATTATAGTATTTTCTTGCATTATGATTTCTCTCATAAATTACAAAACAAAATATCCACAATTGATTTCATTATCTTATTTCCAACACTATATAAACATTTAACAAATTAAGTAAATTATTTTTAAATGTTTTCATAGTTAAATATTTCTATATATACCTCAATTTGTTTTCATTTTTAGTAATCCATAGGCTTTATCTTTTAAGACACAGACTTTATGCCATGATATATCCTGTATTGAGTGACCGCCCTATTATAACAAAAATATCATTAAAACACAAACTGAACATATAATTTGATGTTTATCTATAAAATTTTGATTTTAGTGTATTACATAATCACAATACACATCATGCGTGGTCAGGTAGTTGGAAATCCATATATTGAATCCAAAAAACAATTATTCATGGTGTCTATGTTGATTTCAACTAGCATCCACTGCTTCCTAAAAATATAAAAACAATTAAGTAATGAAAAAATTAAAAATATATTTTATGTGGTTAGATTATAGAGTTTTACCCTTGAATTATAGGTATCAAAAAGATTCTATCAACTGATTCTTTAAATTAAACTCTTTGAGTAACTCATATTTTTTATTCTTTATTTCTTCCTTATTCAAAGTAATTTCTAATGTAGAAATGATATAGGGATTAATGAATACAAATCATGCTTATCATGATCTTCCCTTTATATAGTTTTAATATAAACACCTTTACAAAATATGAATAGTTATTAACTTTAATAAACATATTTTCCTTACTACATGGAAATATTTTTTATAAAACTGTACCTTATGTATTTATTCACAATTGATATGAACAATCGTTCATGCTTGAAAATTTCATTTAGAGTTATTTTGTCTGTCATGGAATATCTATATATTTCTTCTTAATATTCAATGTAATACATAGTTTTATCTTTAAATGAGGTTTATTCATGAATTTGTAATGATAATAAATGTTTCTATCGGACTGACATAGAGAAGGTACACTTGGAAGGCCATCTTGTTCTCTTGTTCGATTCACTAGATTTTCTTTGTTTTTACCTTTCATTTCTCCATTGCTTTATACATATGTAATATCACACCTAACTTCAAACCTTTTATCATCAATTATTAAATGTTTTTGATATGAAAAAATTTGTTAAACATACCCCATGTATCTTTATAATATTAGATGGTCATGCTATAAATTCTCTAATAGGAGCTTCAACCATTGTAATATCTGGACCATCAAGTGGAACAGGAAACCCATAAGTTGGATTATAAATTACCTAATTCCCTACTCTCATGTGACTTTTTCGAGTGGTTGATTGTGTAGTTGGTATCCTGAGATATTATACATTTTACACATCACAACACCAAAGTATGTAGGTGTTGATAGATAAAAATAACATACAACTGTATGATGTAGAATTTTGTAGTATAAAGTTATTATAAGTTATTTGATTCACATTTAGGATAAAGAGTTAGGAAAAATTGATTAACATGGGTAAGTTATACAATGGTAAATGCCTACCCTAAAATCAAGTGGGATCATTTGGTTCATGTGCAAATCTTTTCTCCACCACTGGTTTGCATTGATCCTTTCTTATACATTGGTCTGCCAAACCAGAATGCAAAATAATATCTTAAAGTGAGTCTATTGGTGTCTAAATTCATATCGTCATATTATATGTATCTTTCTATGATTTTATATTCTCAAAATATGTTCAAGGATATGCTCTTAATCCTAAATCAATAATGCGACCATATTGTTCACATGGCTTCAAAGCTACCGAAAGTCTCTTTTCATATTGCACAACCATTGTTGATTCTTGTGTCTAATCCATATAAAAAATATGAGGATATTTTATGTAATATTTTTATAAATCATAAATAATTATAATTATGTAAAACTTACACATGATAATTGTACTAATTCTATTTTTTCATCAACTAACATACCCTCCTTATTTATAGGAACCTCTTTCTATAACACATGATATGGGATGAAAGTGGCTTGATATTGTGATTAATTAGTATGAATATACACAAATAAATATATGTTGTTTTATATCACATAATTAAACTTTTATTTTTGATTTAAAATATATACCAGTTTCAGATCTAATGAATTATACCCCATCCTTTGCAATAAGGTTACATTGGTTTTGATGCATGTTGTTTATTGTAGAAACTCTTTTACTATATCATAAATTAACAATTTTGAATCATGTTAGATAAAATAAATAATGAAAAAAATATATTATCAATTTAAAATGCACCTGAAATGATTTCTAATTATAAAATTTTTATAAATTAGTTCACGTTTCGTGCTTTATAATGTGTGCATAACTAATTGACGGGTGGAGCTTTAATTTCCCCTTAGCATTCCTAAGATGTTACTTCATCATAAGAGTACAAAATCCTCTACAGGATTTTCTAGTATCCATTATGACAAATTTCTTATGGAAATCTTACAAAATAAAAAAGTGTACAAGGGATAATAAAAACCAAAGAAAAGTTTCATTATATAATTTTTTAGTAAAATAGAGAAAGTATATTGTAACATTAGGGTTATATATTTCCAAAGGTTTTCCTTTGTTACAGGTGGGATATGGCACCATGAGTCATTATCAATCAGCACATTCGTCCTTATTGTGACCCCAGTATGAAAAATGAATGTTGAATTATTGGGGTTAATAGGTTAGCCGCATTTAGTCAAACTAACATAAAATTTTATACCATGAATTCTTTCCTTGATTGTTTTATTCAAAACTATGATGTTGCATCATTGATGTTTTTTCCCTTTTAAATGTTTTTGATCCCCAAATAATTCCATAGTTTCATTATCAATTGTATATTCTTCCTCTATATTGGTAACATCACCGCGTTCAGACAACATTTTGTGCTTGTGTAGTTAAACATTTAATTTTTCTTGAATAATAACAATACAATACATTTCATGAATATAAGTCCACAATTTCATGAATCTTGCATAAAAATTGTTACTATCTTGAAAAAAGATATAATTATTCAATACTATTGTACAAATAACCTTAAATACCTTTATTTAGTCCATCCTCAAATGCTTGATTTCCTTCCATCTATTGATGATGGATTTAAGGCCACTCATTCCCTCTTTCAAACTAGCCATCCTCCCATCACAGTTTGGGAGGTGCGTCATCAATGCAATTTGGAACCATAATGATGGTAGGTAGGCTAGTTTAAAACAGGGAGTCCAATCCAACATCAAGATATTGAAGAAAATCAAGTGTCTAAGGATTAATGTTTCCTTGTAACCTTTTCTAATGGAGTCACTCAAAAAGTATCCTCAATTGAATAGGAATTAGAATACCTCCACTCTAATGATCTTGAAGAAATGTATCTCACTCCAACTATAGTGTAAATAACTTCTTTTACTCAAAGATTCCTCGCCTAGCAATTTGTGATATTTTTTTAATCCACCGTAAGATCACTCCAATAGAATACATCTCTTCAAAGGGTGATTTTTTTTAATTTATCCTCATTATTGATATAGATTTTTTACTATTATAAATGAAATGAATCTATTCAATGTAATCCTAAATTTATTATTATGATATATTACCATAAAATGTTAGAGGAACCATAGATAATTCCTATCATTGAAAATTATACTGCATGGCTTGAATTAGATCTACAATTAACTCTAGGGATATCCTAATTTTTGACTAATAATGATATTATCGATTGCAAAACTTATTATTAGAGAGAGGTATCCCCTAAACTCAGTCATATTTTTATGATGAAACTTTAATCATACACCATGAATAGTCTCACCAAATATGATAGGAGATATCATATTTCTTTTATCATATTTAACAATCGTGGTGATATTGATTTTGTGCTTTGATCCTCTATTTTTCACACAAACCATGTATAGAGTCATATTTTATGATATCATAAATTGTAAGATAAAATATTTATAATCCTTATATTTTCTATATGTGATACCATATGATATATAAAATCCATATGCTATGGCTGAACAAAGAAAGCCTTCATTTCATAATATATGATATTGACATAATATGATATGAAATTTCTTTATTAAAAATAATAATATATTAATAAATTTTTTCCTTGAAGAAAAAGTATCTGATACCACTTATGAGTTTTATTGTATCATCCCATGAACATTATAGGGATAAAAAACCTATAGAAGGGTCGATTTATCTCAAGGATAAATATGAATGGAAAAATAAAAAAACACATTTGGAAAATGTGTAATATAGTATTAGTGGAATCCACATTCTAGCTTCAGTGTAATATTTTTTATTTATAATACTAAAGCAACAAAAATTTATTCTAGTCTTTGAGGATATTACACTGGCCTTCAATCATATAAATATTCTTGAGGACCATTGTTCACTGAAGGATTGATCGCGCGTTAACCTAATGATAAAATGTGATCAAAGAAGAAGAGATGTTTGGATATGGAATTAAACAAAGGGTTAATTAAAATATGTGGATTGTATCCTTTTATAGGGACTCTACATTTAATAAAGAGTACCTTGAGCATTGACCAATATTTCATTGAAACTGATAATTTCATCATGTTAGAGTAATTATTTCATTGAGTTTTTCAATAAATTTTTCATGCCACTTATGATGATTGTTATGATTTATAATTGATGAGAAACCATTTGGGAGAAGTATAAAAATTCATTCATACAATATCATATATTTAATTCCTTGTCAAAATTACATTGGTCATACGTCGTAGCCTCTGATAAAAGTATAAATAATCTTAAATTTCAATTTATGATTCATGGATATCAATTAATATGATATCATTGTTTTGTGAATTTTGGACATGGATAAAAAATTACATGACTTATAGGACATAAAGATCCAAACCATCAAAAGTATATTTTAATAATTTTTTATTCTATCAATGGTTATTCACCATGTTAGATGACTTTTCATATTATTTTTTACCCTAAGAATTAATTATCTATATATTTTTATTAATAAATATATAATAAATCCCATCTCATAGTTTTGTTGATCAACTATCCAACCATGGAAAACTCAGTTACTTTTGGGAGATACACTCTTTATATGTTTTTATGTATTTCTAAGTCCATTTTCCCAGTGACTTGTTAACTCTATCCAATCTAGGAATTTTTAAAAAAATAATAATTAAGCATACATTTCTCACCAAATAAATTCCCCATCTCTCTTTATAACCCATGGTTAAAGTTTAATAATAATCCTGAATTAATTAAAAAACTCTCACAACATGCATCACTAAATAAAATATTCGGAATGCGACTAATTAATTAAATATTTTTTTAATTCAATAAAATGTTATTCAACGAAATCATTAATCTAAATAACCCATTTCAGGGTTTAACAATTTACATGAATAAAAAAATCCACAAAACATGTTTTAATGATTTTTACACATACCTTTGTCCCTATATGTTCATCACCCGTAAATAAGAGCCACAAATTGGTGTCCCCTAATCCTTAAAAAACCTTATAATCAAGCATTTTGAAATTATAATCTAGTATATAAGATTAATTAAATTTGAGAAACTACATAGATTTTTGAACCCTATGTTATTGAAATTAAGATAAAACTGATGGGAGATGAGAGGTCTCCTTATTAAGGTATAGAGGAAAATAAACCATATATGTGTGTCTCTAGGGACAAATGGATTGGACACTCAAATACATATGAAAGGAGAAGTTTAATAATAAATGAGGTAGAGGAAAGGGTGTGGGAGGAGAGGATGAGTAGAGAGGGTAGATCCAAAATCTATTTTATTTATCCATACAGGCCCACACACATATGTTGACTAACCTTACCATATGAGAATAACCTTCTCTTTCTTAGAAACCATTTTAAAAGAAGAAACACATTGAAATAGAACCACAGTCGTTGTATTTTAGTAACGATTAGAAGAGATGTAGGGTTCATCCTATTTAAGAATAGAAGAAAAATGTAAAACATGGAACCCAAAACACCAAACAACAATAGAGGAATAGTATAAAAAACATACATTGGATTCTAGCCTTATTTAATCTAAGGAAACATAGAGGAGTCATGCTAGAAGTAGAGGAGTTCCATAAGATCTTGAGAATCATAAGTTACTAAGTCATGGTTAGGGGTTTTAAATAGATAGGGGACACTTTTTACAACACTTTCGGAAAATCACTGATAAAGATCCCTTTTATCATTGCTAAATTTAGAAGCGTTGAAAATATGTCTGTTATCAGTGCTTTTTTAGCATTGATAAATCTTAAGCTTTACCAGTGGGAAAAAAGAGTTGATAAAAGACATATTTATCAGTGATAACATTTTGATGCTGATAAATATGTCTTTTAACAGTGCTAAAAAAGCACACTTAAAAGTTGTATAATTGTAATTATATATGGAAATTTATTATAATTTTATAATTATTTAAATATATATAATTATTTCATTAAAATTATATAAATAATTATTCAAAAAATAATAATTATTTATTTATAATAATTATAAATATAATAAATATAAATTTATAAATATATTTATTTATAAATATTTTTTAAAAAATATATTTTTAACATTATTAATGGATATATAATATTAAATACATGCATTTTAAAAAACTGTGAAATTGAATAATTCAAAATGAGAACACTTTATAAATATTGAAAAATGGATAACTTTTATTAATTAAATATAATATTTTTGAAAAATATGGATATATATATATATATTTAAGTGGATAAAAACATATTGAAAATAAAAAAACATAGTAAATAAATAAATATAAATAAATAATATAAATTAAAAAATTCAAAAATAAAATAAAAATAAAAAACATTAAAAATGAATACACTAACTGTTGTATTAAATACAAATAAATAAAATTTACCGATTAAAAAAACAATATATATTAAACGTATCATGTTATAATGAAATTCTAAAATATATTAAAATTTGAGTAAATTTCATAAATATTAGGTGTATGTGTTTATATATATTGCATAAAAATATTTTTGTATGTGTTTGTGTATAAAAACTCATTAACATATATATATATATGTTTGTGTGTGTGTGTACGCAAAATAAATGCAACACATGACGTTTGATATAAGTTAAATTGAAAAATCAAACAACATTAAAAATGAAAAAGATAGCAGTATGTTATTAATTGACATTTTATATATATTATAATCATTTATTTTTATATATCCATATTTAATATATAGTATTAATTAATATTTATAATCTATATATATTTATATTAAATTTAATCATTTTTATCAAAAATTATTTAATTAATAAAATGTTTTATATTTTTCTTAATTTACTCATTTTGTTTTTGTTTTTTTATTTTTAATTTGATTTTGGACCTTTATTAGTGCTAAAAAGAGCTGATAAAGGGAAACTTTTATCAGGGCTAAAAATGCGCTAATAAAGGGAACCTTTTATTAGGGCTAAAAATAAATCACATATAAAGGATTTCTTTATCAGTGCTAAAATAAATCGCTGATAAAGGTTAAATTGTATCAGTGCTAAAAAAAGTGCTGATAAAGGGTTACCTTTATTAGCGATTTTTTATCACTAATAAAGGGCTTCCTTTATAGGCGCTTATTTTAGTTCTAATAAAGATGGACTTTATCAACAAAATTTTCTAACTCTGATAAATTCCAGTGATGTTAATGGATTATTTTATAGTAGTGATGGATTTTGAGTTTGAGATCATCAATATATCTATGTATATTGGTGAATATCTGATGGGGGATGTGAGATGGTGGCCTAACTGACTCGTTATTGACCATGTAAGATGTAGATGTGGTAGACATGTCTAAATAAAAGTAGTAGTGAAATGAAAAATAATCCAGAAAGCAGTATATAAAAAATGGTATCCCATATACATATATTAAGTATGAGACATCTGTGAAAAGGGGAATACATATAGTGAACAAAATTCCAAAACAGACTACAATAGGGGCGGGGATAGGGAAAAGACTAAAAAGTAGGGGCATGCTCATCAGTCTTTGAATTAGATTTCCCCTACCAAACTGTGGGGGTCAAGAGAAGCTCTTTTAAATCGATCTCATCGATGGTGGTGGGGGATGGGTGATAGACTGCTATAATAGATGCCATGGTGCTGACAGCTGGCTCAATCAAGGATGGAGGGGGTGAGGTGTTGATTCATACTGATTTCATGTGTCTAGAAGCAAGATCGACTAGAGTCACATCAATAGAAGATGGAATGGTAGGCCCCTTACCTTATTGATCCTGCTATAAAATGTAATCCAAATGGGTGGTAGGGTCAGTAATCTCATGATCTTGGTCATCTAGGGTGGGATGTGGTGTGGGGATGGATGTAGAAGAAGAGACAACAAGTGGGTGTGGGTGGGTAAATAAAGGGATTGGTAGAGGTGGTGGGGTAGTGCAGTGTGATGGTTCGGTGAATGAGATGCAGAGAAAAAGATATATCTGCCTCTGTTTCTCTAGGATGGATTGGAAAAACATATAAATGTTAGTGGAAATGGGTGGTGTGGGTGAATATGTTGCAGAGGTATTGGAGACATTGGTAATAGAAGTTCTAGTGGTAGTGGTGAAGAGTGGTATGGGAGTGGTAACATGGGTGAAGGAACTGGTGATGGAGGTGGTGGTAGGGGAAGTAGTGGTGGATACAGGGATATGGGAAGATGAGGAAGAGTTGATTTCATGCTGGGAAGGTTCTTCATCAACATCCTCAACATATCATAGTGTCCATTGTTAGATACTCCCACTCTTCTTCAGCATCCCCATCTTAAAGAGGTTGATACTCTCCATCTGGTTGAGGGAGGTGTGAGGCTGAGAAGCATCGAAGACATTGAGGTTCCAGGCCAAATGCTTAATTAAAGATCCCCCATTAGCATACCTTAGGTCCTCCTCACCTGGCCCATGTAGAACATGGAGAACATTATATCCATGTTGATGATAGGGCCTCCCATTGCTGAGGAAAGAATGATCACCTCAATCTGGCTCACACTACCATGAGTATCAGCCCAGGCCAACCAAGCATGATCTAGGGCCCGATGAAGGATCTGAAGGGTAGCACCATAGAGCTGGGTGATCTTTATTGTGTGACGATCATAAATTCTATGTCGGTCTCTATCTATCCTTGCCTAAATCCATGCTACTTTCATCTTTTCTAGCTCAAGATATAAGGTTACGCAAATTGGGTAAGTGACAACATTAGTAGAGTACATAACAAGGACAACAAAAAAGTTTCTATGAGTGAGCTCCCATGGCCTACCTCCTTTTATAAAGGTGACAGAGTCAATGCCAGCTTGATGTTATCTAGGAACTTGAGGAAGATCTCTTTGAAGGTCTCCTCGTAAAATTGGGTGGTGGTGTAGAGGTGTACCTAGTCGATAAGGTCAAGGACCTCCTAGTGAATATTAATTTTCTTGATCATAGTGAGGTATGTGGTCTTGTTGTATATCATAGGATTTTCTTCAAAATGGCCCAACCATACCAAGTTCTCATGTTTCGAGAAGTGAAGGTAGGTATGTAGGTGTGGGAAGGTAGTGCCCTATTACCCACTGGAGGTTGACTACGAATCCTTAGAGGTTGAAGTAGAGGCAAAGGTGGAATCAGAAGAGGAGGTGGAAGGCTCTACAGGTGGAGGAGGAGTATCTTTCCCCCTCTTGGGTGGTAAAGGCATCTTATCATGCTCAGGTTTGTATTTGGTGAGGGAGGTTTGGATGGTTTTTGTGTGGTCCATATCAAAATGAAAATAGAGATAAGGGAAATGATAAGTGAGTTAGACAATGAGGAGAGGAGGAGGAAGGCAGAGGAATGGCCAGTGAGGGATTAGGAGAGGAATTCAGGAGTAGGGGATTCATACATGAGATAGAAGGAATAATGAGGGGTTGGTGGCCATGAACCTAGGTTTCATGGAATTTTAAAGCTTCCTCAAGAGTTGCACATCGTTTATGTTACACATGATGAGAATTTTTTTTATTTTTAATAATTTAAGGCCTTTTACATTTAATACCATGTAAAGTTTACATGAAAAGTTTTTGGAAATTTATGCCCATTTTTTTCAATTCCTCTTAACAATATTCCATCCCCACTACCTTCTCAAAATCTAAATGAATATATTGATCATACCCTTGGTTTCTTCCCGACTAGTTCTTCATTTAACATCAATATCTAAGCTTGTTTTGGATTAGATAAATTTTAATATGAGGACACACTCATTTTGTAATGTCTCTTGATATATTTTGATTATTTTTCTATTAACCTTGAAGGGTTCTTATTCACCTCTGATAATTTCAATTACCCCATATCGAAAAACATTAATGATTTGATAAGGACCTAAAAATTGGGATTTCATCTTTCTAGAGAATAATTTGTAAGGATTCTTCATTTAATGCATAGGTCATTCCACTTATTCGTCCTTTCCTTAAAAATTCAGATATTCTCTTAAGAGTCTTTTCTAATTTAATCCGACTCAACTATTTAGTGAATTTTTAATTCCCTATGTTTTTAGCATCCATGGTCAGTTTTTTTATTTCTAAATAAGAGTTATGATCTAATTCGACTAGTTTATTGCATGGATTTCTATAAAAATGTTGGAATGGATTAGTACCGATGTGTGTCTTACATGCTGTGAAATACTCCCAAAGTACATCATCTAGTTTGGTACTCTAGTCCTTACTAATAATTTTTAATGTCTTCACTATGATATGTTTAATTTACCTTTTTAAAATTTTGAATTTTATGCTTGTTTGTGGGTGGTATGGAGTTCCTGTGTTATAATAAATGCCATATTTTTTTATTAATCCCTTGAAGATTTTTTTAAAATTCATTCCCTAATCACTAATGAGTAATCAGGGAAATCATAATCTTGAGAATATATTTTTGTTTATAATATTCATGACCACTTTTGTTGTGTTATGAGTTTTCACCTCTACTTCTACCCATTTTGAGATGTTGTCAACACAAACTAGGATATAAAACTTACCGTGAGCGTTTGTTAATGGTCCCCTAAAATTAGTCACCCATATGTTGAATATTTTGACTTATTGGATGAGATTTTTGGGCATTACATTTCTTTTCTCTATGGTGCCTTCTTTTGGAACAAATCATAGTTTGACAGAAGTTTCATGCATTATGATAAAGCATGGGCCAAAACAACCCTCTTTGAAATATTTTGTCCATGTAAAATTAATTTCTATCATTCCATGCAATTAGTTATGTGTGACACATGTTTAAAACAATTTTTATTTCATGTTCAGGTATAAAAAGATGCATTAAGCTCTCGACATAGTGCCTAAAATGTAGAAACTCATCCCAATAGTAATGTGAATATTTGATTAAGAATCACATTGTAGATTGGTAAGGTCTTGGTAGAGTGCTCTGTGGAAGGATAATTTGAAATATCTGGAAACAACAATCAGGCATGGGTATTTATTATGAATAGGGTTTCATTGGGAAATTCATCCTCAATGCCAATATTATCATCATCCATTATATTGGGAAGTGGAATAATAGACAAATGATCAAAAATAATATTCTCGGTACATTTTCTATATTTTATGACAATATAAAACTATTATTGTAGTTGTATCCAATGTATCATTCATAGTTTGGAATCCTTTTTTACTTATTATATATTTAAGCGATGCATGATAAGTGTACACGCCAACACTGGATAGGATGAGGTATGAGTGAAACTTTTCAAATAAATAGATTACTTCCAAAAGTTCCTTTTTGGAAGTCATATAATTTACATGAGCATCATTAATTGTGTTAATGGCACAGTAAATTGGACAAAATATATGCTCAACTTGCTGTTCTATGACAACGCCAATTGTGAAGCCATTGTTGTTTCACATCAGCTCAAAGTCCTTATCCCATATTAGTGAAATGTTGTCAGTATTGGCCACTAGGATATTATTTATGGTATTGAATTCTCACTAAAAATATTCAGCGAACTGAAAAAGTGTATCTTTCAACAATAAGTGTGTCAAGAGGCAGGATACTTTCACAAATTCTTTTACAAACCAGTGGCAGAATTCTACAAGGACCAAAAATCTCCTGATTCCTTTTACTATTTTAGGACTAGGTAATTCTTTTATTACTTTGATTTTCACTAGATCCACTTCCATGACATGATTTGATATTTTATGTTGAAGGATTATGTCTCATTTGACCATGGAATGACGTTTTTCCTAGTTTAATACCATAATTTTTTCATCACAATGTTGTAAGTCTATGTCCAAATTAATCAGGCACACCTTGAAGGATCTTCCCTATACCAATAAATCTTCCATAAATATTTATAGTAATTCCTCCATCATATCCTGAAATATGTGTGTCCTGAACCAATAATAATTTTCTTGTGCATTAAACCTTCTGAATGATATTATTCTATAGGAGAAGGTTCTGAAGGGAAAAGTGAATAAATTTTTAGAGTAATCATCTAGATCAATTGAAATTTGATTGTATCCTGAATAACCATCTAGAAAAAAATAGAATTTATTCCCTGCTATTATTTAAAACCTTTAATAAAAAAATGTAAATAAAAATGATATTTTTCAGTTTTCATTTTGAGGTCCCTATAATCAATGAAAATTCACCATCTGATGGTTGTTGGAGTTGAGATTCTCTTGTCTTCATTTTTTTTCACAATAGTTAGGTTCCCATTTATTAGAATGAATTGTATCAAATTCACCCATTCACTATCATATATTGACAATATTTTTTTGTCATTTATATGTTTTAGAACTTCATTCTTAACCACATCTTTCATTAGTGGGATTAGTCACCTTTGGGGTTGGAATTTGGGTTTATAACCTTCTTCAATCAATATATTATAGTTGAATATTGTTTGGATGATCCAGTTAATTTTAGCCACTCCCCAAGCTATTTATTTCCTATTTATTTTTAGGACTTAAATCAACTTTTCCTATTTTATTTTGGTTATCTCTGAGATACTAATGATTGTTAGTGCATCTACAGTTTCTATGAATGAATAATTGAGTGTCATCAGAAGTGGTTTTAGTTCCAATTTTTGTGGATTGATGACTAAGCGTATAAATAGTGAGATAGTGTCACTTGTCAATGGTTTAATGTAATTTACACCCTCATGATCACTTACTTCAACCTAATCAGGAGATAGGATCACTCTTTTGTCCTCGATGGTCATAAAATCATCTCCCTTATCAGCAATAAAAATGCATTGATAGTCTAATGTTTCATATTTTTTTCTTCAAAGTCTTCACTAACTTGAACACTACTTGTTCATATCCTACTTGTAATACCTATCTCTATTTATTTACATCAATAAATTCTTTCCTAGTAGTAATAAAACGATGTCCTAAAATAATGGGAACATCTCCCTATTCTTCCATGTCAAAAAAATGAAGAAATATGTTGCAAATATGAATTTTATGAATTTGGCTAAAACATCCTTGAAGATTATTCAAGGATACTTAAATGATCGATCAGTCAGTTGATATGACCACTCTTGTTGTTTTTAGCTCCACAAGACCTAGCATTCAGATTACACTCATTGGCATGTGGTAAATGCTTACACCTAGATCATACAATGCTCTTATGATGTTGTGTCTCCCAATAGTGGAGGGAATAGGGAAACTAGCAGGGTATCACATCTTAGGTGGAATCTTATGATGAACAAAATTAAGGCATTATCTATTTAAAAATTTGACTCCTAGGTTTTCCAAATTCATTTTTTTAGAAAAAAATCCTTTAATAAAATCTCATAGGTAGGTATCTAATTAATGACAACACACTGCA
The DNA here is from genome assembly GCA_963277665.1 of Viscum album. Classification (NCBI taxonomy): domain Eukaryota; kingdom Viridiplantae; phylum Streptophyta; class Magnoliopsida; order Santalales; family Viscaceae; genus Viscum; species Viscum album. Next base: position 1,899,652,375 of record OY728146.1, on the reverse strand, counting down.
TTAGTATAAACACGAGGAAGGAGGGCGCTCAGGAACCCTAGCCCTTTAGGGTCGGCTTTGTCTCCTCGATGTCTACGACACCGAAAACGCCCCCCCCCCTTGGTGGGGGAGGGGGAATCGTCTCTCCATGAGAGAGGAGGGTTCTTCCAGCCTTTTTCAAACCCTGACTTTCATTCTCCATTCTTGGAAGCTTTGTTTTTCCCGAAGGTTCCGGATTATCTTGATGGCCTTCCTAATCTTCAGATCTCACCCTTTGAGTTTGTGGAAACCTCATCTCTCTTGAATCACATGCTGGTTGCACGCTTCAAATATAGGAGGCATTCATTTGATACGTTTGACCGGTTCCTCTTCACATGTTGGGACCTTCAGGAAAGAGCGTTTTTTGGCTTTCTCTACAGAACCATATCATGATTCAGTTTGAATCAGAGGCGGATCTCATCAAGGCTTGGTCGAGGGATCCCCATAGCTTTAACGGATTTCATTTCTTTCTACTGCAGTGGTCCTTCAATTTGCACATGGGGCGTGATTCTCCAGCTATGACGGTTTGGGTTAGTTTTCCAAACCTTCCTCTTCATTTTCAGAACCCTTCGGTGATTCGTATGATAGAAAACCTTGTAGGAAGGTATCTTTGTTCAGATAGCCGCACCATGGCCGTGTGCCATCTAGTTAATCCTAGAGTATGTGTTGAAATGGATGCTTATCGTTTTCCCTTCGATTATGTTTTGATTTCTATCGGAGAGGAATACAGGTGGAAGCAAAGGGTGGTTTACGAAAATTAGACAGAGTACTGCCCATCGTGCAAGCACTTGGGTCACCATTTGGGTGTTTGTCATAGAAGAAGTTTTGTTCCTTAATTGTAGGTTACCTTTAAGGGGAAGCAGGTGGTTGTAAAAGAAGGGGATACTACTCCGGGTAAGGAATCAGAGGTTGGTGTGATGACTATTCTGGCCAAGAAGGCTTCAGGTCCCAAAGTTGGGGGACCTACGTCGAGTCCTGTGGTGAAGGACCCCTGTGATGAGGCTCATAAGGTGACAATAATGGATGTACATGCGTCTGGAACTTCAAATGGTATGACAAACTAGGCTAACCTAATGGTTGTGGAGGTGTTCAATAGGTTGCAGTAGGATTTGGGGGGCTCCTCCAACACCATTTCCCAGAAGGAGTCTGGTCTGAGTGATAAGGGGGATTTTTTGGAGCAGTATATGGCTGGGGAGAATATAGTGAAGGCACAGAGGAGGGGGAGAAAGGGAGCTAATGTGAGAGTGGACAGTCCGATCAGTGCTGGGGGTTATAGTTTAGACCCTTCGACCAGGACCTTCCTCACGCTAACCAACAGATTTGAAGGCCTTTCGGAAGGTATACTAGAAGTGGGTTTTGAGAATGTTTTTGTGACCGGTGAGGATGCTGATGGGGCCTATGTGGTGGGCACAATGTTTTTAGGTTGGTACATGAGGAAGTTCCTATGGTTGTGGAAGAGACTGCTAATGAGGTGGAGTGTCTTACCGTGATTGAGAGTAACACGCCGGAGTCCAGGAGGGGGAATTATACTGGTTACAAGAATGATGCTTCGAAGGGGAGAAAGATTTCTGGAGGAAATAAAGAAAATATGAGCGGTCATGTATACCTTTCCTATAGTGACATTTTTCAGAACAGAAATGAAGGGATGACCGAATGTAAAGAAACTCTATCTGCTACACCAAGAAGACGGACAAGTAAAGACTAATCTTACCTTCCATGACTAATGTGTACCAGATTTTCTCTCAAGCGGGACAAGGGTGTTATTCTGGCTTTCAAAAAGTATAGTTTGATTAAGCAAACTTGCATAATGAAACTTTCACTAGACCAGATGGAAAACTTTGAGCAAAGTGATTATTTCCAGAAGTGGCATAAGTCGGCCTCTGAGTGGGAATATATTACGGTAGAAGGGGACTCTTGTGTGGGATGTGGGGAGGACTAAGAGTATTATGACATGTATTCCTGTGGTGGGATGTTTGGTTTGTGGTTTGTCAGAAGATGTTTTCGTGAATGACTCAAGTCATGTTCGGGTTTGTGTTTTGGGTTGTGCAGTTTCTCACTTTTCCTAAAAGTGTTTGGAAATAAAAAATTTAATTTTCTGTCAGTATAAAAAAAATAAAAATTACCAGAATAAGAATAAAATACTGAATTTATATGAAATAAAATTTCTAACACAAATACAAGAAAAAGAAAACAATACTATAGAGTATGTTAGTTGTTTTTACTAAAATTAATGTAAGTTTTGAATAAAAAGGCACACTTGGAGTCATATCGGTCACATCATGAGTCTAATTGAGGTGTGATTGATTTATATATGTCACAAATGACTTATGGATCATTTTCCTAAAGTAAAAAAATAATCAAAATGCATTTTCTTGGTTTTGAGTATGCTAGTTGTTTTTTGATTAAAATTATTGTCAGTTTTTAATAAAAAGACACACTCGAAGTCATACCGGTCACACCATCTATCAGATTGAGGTGTGGTTGATCCATACATGTCACAAGTTATGTATGGATTTTCTTAATGTACCAAAATAATCCTAATCCATTTTATCAGTTTTGAGTATGTTAGCTATTTTTTCACTAAATTTAATATCAATTTTGAATAAAAAGGTGCACTTAGAGTCATATCAGTCACATTGTGCATCAAATTGAGGTGAGGCTGAATTTTACATGTCCCAAATGAATCAAGGACCATTTTACTAAACTATATAAACAATCATAATGTGTTTAATTTGTTTTGAGTATGCCATGTGTGTTTTTTAATTAAAATGTCATTTTAAACTAGAAACAAGCACTTTGAGTCGTGTAGTTGCCATAATGCGGGGGTTTGACATGAGTCTGATTAATACACGTCAAAAATGAATTATGAATCATTTCCCCAATTTATCACGTCAATCCAAGTGAATTTTCTTGATTTTTAGTGACTGATTTTTTTTCTTGAAATGTCAATTTTAAACTGATAACGGACACTTGGAGTCATACTGGTCACACCATGAATCAGATTAAGGTAATGCTAATCTCTACACATCAAAAATGGTATATGGATAATTTTCCTAAAGTAAAAAAATAAACTGAATGAGTGTTCCTGGTTTTGAGTATGTCAGTTGTTTTTTGACTAAAATTAATATCAATTTCAAATAAAATTAAGCATTTGGAGTCATACTGGTCACACCATGCATTGGATTGAGGTGAAACTAAATTCTACATGTCCCAAATGACTCATGGACAATCTTCATAAACTATCAAAACAACCATAATTCATTTAATTTATTTTGAGTACACCATGTTCATTTTTTACTAAAATATCATTTTAAACTAGAAACACACACATTGACCCATATAGGTGGCATAATATGTGGGTTTGACATGAGAATAATTCATACACATCAAAAATTAATTATGAAAAGATTTCCCAAATTATCAAGACAATTCGAGTGTGTAATCTCAGTTTTTAGTGAGTGACACTTTTCTATATCAAAATTTTAATTTTAATCTAATAACGGACACTTAAAGTCATACTGGTCACATGGTGCATCATATTGAAGTTAAGATGACCCCTAAATGTCACAAATGAAATTTGGACCATTTTACTAGAGTGCAAAACAATCCGAATGTGTTTTCTCAATTTTTATTATGTAAGTTGTTTTTTTCATTAAAATTAATGTCAATTTTGAATAAAAAGACACACTTGGAGTAATTCTAGTCACACTATGCATTTTATTGAGGTGAAACTAAATTATACATGTCCATGATGGTACATGGATCGTTTTCCAAAGGTATCGAAACAATCGAAATGTTTTTCCTATGTTTTCATTATTCCACTTGTGTTTTTTACTAAAATGGAATTTTATAATGGAAACATGTACTTTGATTCATACAGGTGGAATCATGTTTGGGGTTGACATGATAATGATTCATACGCATCACAAATGAATTATGATTAATTTTCCCAAATTATCAAGTCAAACTAATCATGTTTTATTGGTTTTTAGTGAGTGACATGTTTTTGTATTAAGATGTCAATTTTAAACTGATAACATACACTGGAAGTCATATCAGTCTCACCATGTGTTTGATTAAGGTGTATATGATCCATACATGTCAAAAATAATGTATGGATAGTTATCCTAAAGTATGACAACAATTAGAATGTTTTTCCTTGATTTTTAGTGGGCCACATCTATTTTTACAAAAATGTCATTTTACACTAGAAAGATGTATAATAAATATTATCTTAAGTGAAAAGTGTTGTGTGAACTTTAAAAAATTGTTCTCAAACAAAATCATGGTTTGATAATTATTCGACTTCATCAACCAACAATTTTATTATTTCCAAGCCAATACTTCTTATCCTCCTCCACCTTGGTATTCACCACTGCCTCCTCCTCCAAATCAGTCTCCAACTCTGACTCTACCTCCACCTTCACCTCCACCTATATATATTCCTTCAACTCTACCTCCACCTCCACCTCTATGATTTCCCAATAATTTCTTTATTTCCAGGTCATCACTTCTAAACCAATTGATTTCGTCCAATATTCTTTTCCATAATAAAGAGATAAAAAATAATATATAATAATTTTGACACTAATTATTCACACCCAAAATATATCTTGAAGGTCATAAATCATACTAGATCATAAAAATAGTAGGTAATCACCAAAATGTGTTCTCAGTATACATTCTAACAAAAATTACACTGCCCACTCATCTCTAAAAAATTGATTTCTACTTTTGAGTAACTTCGTTGTTGGTGATCTTGGTAGTACTGAGAAAATATAAACAAACAAATTATATTGAAATATATTAAATCAAATTTTAATTACCTTTGGAAATTACCAATTGGGGGATTATATTATTTTTTGAATTATGATTTATCTCATAAATTTGAAAACAAAATATCCACAATTGATTGCATTATTTTATTTCAAACACTACATGAACATTGAACAAATTAAGTTAATTATTTTGAAATGTTTTGATAGTTAAATATTTCTATATATACCTTAATTTTTTTACATTTTTAGTAATCTACTGGCTTTATCTTTTAGGAGACTGACTTTATGCCATGATATATCCTGTATTGAGTGACCGCCTTATCCTAACAAAATTTTCATTAAGACATAGACTGAACATATAATTCGAAGTTTATCTAATTTTTTTGATTATAGTGTGTTACATATTCACAATACACATCATGTGTAGTTTTTTGGTTGGAAATACATGCATTAAATCCAAAAAACAATTATTCATTGTGTCTATTTTGATGGATATCAGTATCCAGTGCTTCGTAAAAAAACAAAAACAATTAAGTAATAAAAAAATTTAAAACATATTTTATATGAGTAGATTATAGAGTTTTACCCTTGCATTATAGGCATCAAAAATAGTCTGTCTTATGATTCTTTTTTATTAAATGATTTGAGTAAATCATATTTTTTCTTCTCTATTTATTCTATATTCAAAGTAATTTCTAGTGTAGAAATGATATAGGGATTAATGAATACAAATCAGATTTATCATGATCTTCCCCTTATATTGTTGTAAGACAAACACCATTAACAAATATAAATATTTATTAACATTAATAAATATATTTTCCTCACTAATTGGACATATTTATTATAAAAATGTACCTTATGTATTTATTCACAATTGATATGAACAATCGTTTATGCCTGATAATTTCATTTAGAGTCTTTAGACCAATTCCGTTTGTCAAAGAATATATATATATTTATTCTTAATATTCAATGTAAGACATAGTTTTATCTTTAAGTGAGGTCTATTCATAATGTTTTAATGATAATAAATATTGCTCTGGAAATGGCACGAAGAAGTTACTCTTGGAAGACCGGCTTGTTTTATTGTTCGATTCAGTAGATTTTCTTGATTCAACATTTCATTTCTCTGCTTCTTTATCCATCTATAATATCATAATTCACTTCATACCTTTTATCATCAACTATCACATGATTTTCATATGAAATAATTTTTTAGACATACCCCATGTATCTTTATAATATTAGATGGTCATGCTATAAAATCTCCAATCAGATCTTCAATCGTTGTAATATCTGGACCATCAAGTGGAAATGGAAACCCATCAGTTGGATTATAAATCACCTCAATTCCAACCATCATGTGACTTTTTGGGAGTGGTTGATTATATAGTTGGTATCTCGGGATATTATACATTTTAATCAACACAACACAACAATATGTGGGTGTTGATAGATAAAAATAACATACAACTACACCATGTAGAATTTTAGTAATATAAATTTATCAGATTGATTATCTCAGGTAAGGTATATAGTGGGAAATTCCTAGGCTAAAATCTAGTGGGATCATTTGGTTCATGTGAGGATCTTTACTCCACCTCTAGTGTAATGACTTGAAAATTTGAATAACTTTTCTGTTTCCTAACTATTTGTGTTATTTTATTTTATACTCACCAAAACTATTTTATTTAATAAAATGTGTAAAATAAAAATAAGACCGTTGGGTTTTGACTGTTATATGAACGTTGGTTAATAAGGCCGTTGGAAACTAGATGTTGCAATTATTGTGTATAAATACAAGTGATTTTGATTAATTAATATAGAAAAAATATTTGATGGGCCCTTCCAGTAGTCTTAGGCCGATCTAAGCCCGTCTGATAGAACTCTGGAAGTAGGTAGCACCTTTGGGCCTTGCTCTGGACCAAACCCTAGCTGAATTTCATCATGTCAAGTTGGAATAGAATCGCCTTCGCGAGAAGTTCAGGATGATAGAAATTACTACTTGGGAAATATTTACCAAGCCGTCGCTAGATTATATCACCCTATAACACCTTACTATTAGTTCATATGCTGGTGTTATAAGGGGATATGTAATGAGACCATACCTGCCTTGTTTAATCCTTTGATTTAAATAAAAAATGTGATTTCTTCTTATGGTGATGTTTGTGAATTTTCAAATTTTTGGATAAATATAGTATGGATATTATTGATGAATTTTAGAAAAATGATATTTTAAAAATATTTATGTAAACCTTAAATAATGAATAATGTGTAATGATTTTAAAAAAATGGTCTTCTACAGTTATGTTCACTAAGAAATTTAGAGTCTAATAAGATCAACATAATTTTTGGTGAATAGTAAATTATGAATAGTTATTTTACGCTTAGGATTGGTAATTTGACCAAATGGATTTGTAATCCTACTTAAAGAAAGTATTAATATAATTTAGGAACCTTGATTAAGTAATGTGATTCAATAAAATAGGTAAATAACTGTTTAAAAAATTATTAGTTAAGTATTAGTTTTTTCAGGTGAATAATATTTTTTATTTAAAAATTAAATTAAAAATATTTAGAAAATTATTTTTATAAAATGGAGTTCATTTTTTTAATTCATAGAATCGATATTATGTTAAGGTGAATTTTTGGGATTTTTCTGAAAAAGTTGAATTTTCAGTGAATGGTGAATTTTCAGTTTAGAGTATTGGGTGTTTAATGACATCATTAAGGATGTAATAATTATGTAATAATTATTGTTGACTTATGAATAGTAAGATAATTTATGAGTTGTCCCAAGTGGCCAATACCATGGGCAAGCCCATGGTTTTTCCAATACCACCAATGAGGTGTCTTTTGGCCATTAATGCCTTCTCTCCTCACTTCCCCTATAAATACCTAGCCATTCTCTCATAATTTCCATTCCAAAATCCTCCTCAAAGAAGTTATGGTCTCCTTACCCCCCAAGGAGTCCTCCCAAGGTGCCCTCAAGCCTTCAAAGGTCCCAAACCTTAAGATTTCAAAGTTACTTTTCAAGGTAAGGGATTCTTTCACTCTTCTCATTTTCAAAGTTCTACTTTCATGTCAAGTATTTCAAGTTATTTGTTTCGTTTTTGGGTATGATCTCTATATTAATCATACATTCCTTTTATGTTTACATGATTAGAGATCCTATTTAATCTCATCAATTCATTTTTTTTTGATGTTTTAAATGACGTCGTTAGGCTGCCGAATTCCTCATAAGAGAAATCTTATTCTTATCTTCCTTTTAAGTTTTTCATTTCATATGGTATGTCCTTAAAATTTTATTAAAATATTCTTATATCCTTTATATTATAACCCTATACTATTTTATGGATTATTTATGAGTGTTTGACCCATTTCCCCTCTCTTTTCAATGTTTTTTAAAACTCTGCAACATAGCCGTTATGCTGCCGAATTTTCATCTCAAAATGTCTCTCTCTTTTTCTCAAATCCTTTTATTTTATTAAGTGAATACTCAAAACTCTTTATTCTATTGGGGTATTCACATAATATCAAAATTTCTATTTTAAATTCTGGGATTTACATACATGATACTCTCTTTTCTTTTCTGTGGGTTTAAAGTGACATAAAGATCACGCCTTTAAAGCAATTTTTAAAATGTTATGACTATGAAATGAAGCCCATTTCTTTTATGATATATGGGTTGTTTATGAAATTATTGATGATGATATATGTGGCTCACATTATAATAAAGAAAAATTAAGGTTGCGCCCTGATAGTGCTCTAATGCATTGGGTAAAGACTTAGTCTCTAGAGATGACCATTTTTAACGATACCTTGGTGAATAACCTTGGTAATTTTTTTATGACACCTTGGGGATGGACCTTGGTGATACAGAAATGATTTTTTAAGTTAAGGGTTATATCCACATCTTCAAGTTATGAGACACTTTATTTTTATTATGATATGCCTCATGATATCTTTCTCAAGCCTTAAAGTAATTTATCATGACTTTATTGTTGTATCTCTTGTTCACATGTAAAATGTTTCCCTTGTTTTTCTTACTAGACCTTCTTATCACCCTTTCCTTTGATGTATGTTCCCAGGTAATAAGATACAGGAATGAACTTAGGATGAACAAATTAATAATCCTTTCAAGTGTTTAAGAAGAATTTTTTATATTTTCATGTATTAAGTTCCTGTTTTCCAAGACACTAAACCGTAAAGATCCTCGGTTTTGTATAATGTAATGAGATTTTATGTGATCAAAAGGCGGGATGCTATAGTTGGTATCAAAGTATGGTTTAGTTATTTGTGGAAATTAAGATTTTAAAACTTTATAATGTTTCTTAATGAAAATATTAAATATTGGAAAACATCATGGTATTTTGGTGAAGTATTGAGTAAGTGGTTTCTAAAAAAATAAATCCATATATGGATACGAACAAGTAGAGGTGGATCGGGCACAGATTTACCTAGGAGTGAAAACTTTGAAATGGTGTTTTGGCCTTGAACCGGGGTAACTTGGTGCGTGAAAACGGGCCTTTCTACACTCTTGGGTTGACACTCGTAGAGGATATGTTTTGGTAAATTCGTAAGCTTAGTATGAAAAATTATTAAAGGAACAAAGATAAAATAAAAGAAAGATTCACATAAGAATATATGATCATGGATAACCTAGATTGGAACCTAGGGGATCACAAGTTAGGATATAATTTTTTTATACAAGTTTATCCCTCTATGCTTAAAGTTTCCTTTTCATGATTATTGGTTAAGTATTTAAGCCCCCTAATTATACTTTCTTTTCTTAGTTAATGGGGGGGAAAAGAATAACATGTCCCAAAAACCAATGTGATAGGAAATGTGATGATTTTCCTATTAATATGACAGAGACAACGAGAGATCAAGTTGGACATATTGTGATTATGCCAAACTAGCTATCAAAAATCACAATTAATAATTGGTACATAGTTGAATGCCCAAATTCACCAAGGAAGAGGAAGATGAAGTCTCAAGGATGTTCATCTGATAAAGGTGATAAGGGAAAAAAGACCCAATTTCCTTTGTGCAAAAAGTATTCAAAGAGGCACCAAGGAAAATGTCACAAAGGAACCAGAAGATATTTTAACTGTGGGATGATAGGGCATAAAGTATCCAATTACTTTAAAAAAATGGATAATGTGATGAATGGATATAAGGTTTAATCTAATGTACCTTATACTATTCAATGTCGTAAATGTGGAGAAGTTGGATATTATCCAAGGAAATGCTCTCTTAGAAGGGATGAGAAGCATGATGAGCATCAACAATATTCAAGGACAAGGGAACAATTCAAGTCCTATGATGAGATGGATCATGATGACTGAAGTACATGTAACTTCTTCACAATAATTGTCTATGTCAGGTTTTCTTTTAGTTCGTGCTTTATGAGAATATCTTTTAATGTTTTCTAAAAACATTGAGTCACTACCTAAGATGGATTTATATCATTAAAGAAAACATATATTGTTATGTATCACATGTTTATGTTGTGAATCTGTTCTTCTTGAAAAAAATGATTAGGGGATTAAAAGATGAATATTATTTTGGAATATGTTCACTAATTTGGGAACCCTATATGATCAAGGTAAATAGATTAATACGTTATTTTTTTTAAGAAGTAAAGGTTGAATTATATTTTGATGAATCGATAAATTTAAGGTGAACTTATGGTAATTTAGGTTACTTATGGTAATGATTAACCTATCTTGGGGAAAATGGGATTAGGTTAGTTACTTTTTTTATAAGATGTTAAGAGGGGTTGATGTTGTTTGGAGATGAATGATAATGTTTAACTTGGAAGACTATGTTATCAAATCCTTCTTATATTAGGGTTTCAATCTTAGTTTGGTTTATTTTAAGGAACATTTAGGATAGTTATTTATGGAATGGTCTATGATGAACTTTGGGTAGTACTATGGAATTTTAAATATTTAAAAGTAGTTTCCCTTCCTATGGGGTTATTTCTTTTTGAAGAGTTGTTTTATGTTACCCTTTCTGTTTTGGGATAATGTTTAAGGATAGAAGAAATAGATAGTTAATCTTTTGTGGATTATGTTATTCTATAGAAGATTATTATTGTGATTTTGATGAGACTAAGTCTTTTGGAATGCTCATTGTTTGGAGAAAAGATTAGTCTTGGTGTAAACTTATTAAGGGATGAAACTATATTTCAAGGTAAGGATATTTCCTTATGTTTTCATTCTATGTAGTAAATGAATCCCTCAAAATTTTGAAAAGGAATGTAAAAAAATGTTTTTATTTTATGTTTCCTACTAGGAAATCAAAGACCATTTAAAACATATTAAGTTTGTGATCTTCTTGTGGTTAATTTTATCCTAATAATGTTTTCTATCACTCTCTATCAGGACTTGACCCCTTGTTTTCTCTTATATATCCATGTTTTCATACATGGAATCCTCATATGGGTTAACTCAGGTGACCATTGTACTACCCTTTCTTTCTTTTAAGGTAATAGTTTTACGAACTCTTTTTCCGATGTGAGAATTTCAATGAAATTTCCAAGACCAATTTTATAATTACGAGGATGCATTTTCTTAAGGGGGGAAGATTATAACGACTCGAAATTTTGAATATTTTTTTTTGTTTCCTAACTTTGTGTGTTATTTTATTTTATACTCAATAAAACTCTTTCATTTAATAAAATGAGTATAATTAAAATAAGACCATTGGGTTTGGATTGTTATATGACCATTGGTCAATAAGACTGTTGGAAACTAGGTGTTGTGATTATTGTATATAAATACAAGTGATCTTGATTAATTAATACAGAAAGAAGATTCGATGGCCCCTTCTAGTAGACTCGGGCCGATCGAAGCCCATCTGACGGAACATGGGAAGGAGGTAGCACCTTTGGGCTTTTCTCTGGACCAAACCCAAGCTGAACTTCATCGTGTGAAGCTGGAATGGAATCACCTTCGCGAGAAGTTCATGCTGATAGAAATCACTACTCGGGAAATGTTGGATGAGCCACCCCAAGATTCTATCACCCTAACACACCTTACTCTTAGGTCTTAAGCTGGTGTTATAAGGGGCTATGTAACGAGACTGTAACTACCTTGTGTAATCCTTTGATTTAAATTAAAAAAATGTGATTTACTCTTATGGTGATGTTTGTGAATTTTTAAATGTTTGGATAAATATAGTATGCATATTATTGATGAATTTTAGAAAATGGATATTGTAAAAATATTTATGTAAACCTTAAATAATTAATGATGTTTAATGATTTTCAAAAAATGGTCTTCTACAGTTATGTTCAGTATAAAATTTTGAGTCTAATAAGATCAACATAATTTTTGAGGAATAGTAAATTATGAATAGTTATTTTAATCTTAGGATTAATAATGTGACCATATGGATTAGTAATCCCACTTAAATAAATTATTAATATAATTTAGGAATCTTGATTAAGTAAAGTGATTTAATAAAATAGGTAAATAACTGTTCCAGAAATTATTAGTTAAGTATTAGTTTTTTAGGGTAAATAGTGTTTTTTATTTAGAAATTAAATTAAAAATATTTAGAAAATTATTTTTATAAAATGGAGTTCATTTTTTAATTTAGAGCATCGATATTATGTTAAGGTGAATTTTTGGGATTTTTCTAAAAAAGCTGAATTTTCAGTGAATAGTGAATTTTCAGTTTAGAGTTTTGGGTGTTTAATGACATCATTAAGGATGTAATAATTATGTATTAATTCTGGTAGACTTATGAATATTAATATAAGGTATGAGGTGTCCCAAGTGGACAATACCATGGGCAAGCCCATGGTTTTTCCAATACCACCAATGAGGTGTCCCTTGGCCATTAATGCCTTGTCCCCTCACTTCCCCTATAAATTCCAATCCATTCTCTCATCCTTTTCATTCAATAATCATCCTAAATGAATTTATGGTCTCATTACCTCCCAATGAGTCCTCCCAAGGTCCCAAATGTCATGATTTTGAAGTTACTATTCAAGGTAAGGGATTCCTTCACTCTTCCCATTTTCAAAGTTCTACTTTCATGTCAAGTCTTTCAAGTTATTTTTTTCCATGTAGTGGCATGATATCTATATTCATCATACTGTCCTTTTATGTTAACATGATTATATACCCTATTTAATATCATCAAATCATTTTTTTAATGTTTTAAGTGACGTCATTTGGCTGCCGAATTCTTCATAAGAGAAATCTTATTCTTGTCTTGCTTTCAAGTTTTTCATTTCATATTGTATGTACTTAAAATTTCATTAACATGTTATTATATCATTTATATTAAGTCCCTATACTATTTTATGGATAATTTATGAGTTGGTCACCCATGTACCCTCTCTTTTCAATGTTTTCTAAAACCCTGCAACATAGTCGTTATGCTGCTGAATTTTCGTCTCAAAATGTCTCTCTCTTTTTCTCAAATTATTTTATTTTATTAACTGAATACTAAAAACTATTTATTCTACATGGGTATTCACATATATATCAAAATTTTCTATTTTAAATTTTTGGATTTACATACATGAGAATCACTTTCCTTTTCCGTGGGTTTAAAGTGACATAAAGATCATGTCTTTAAAAGAGTTTTTAAAATGTTACGACTATGAAATGAAACTCATTTATTTTATTCTATATGGGTTGTTTATGAAATTATTAATGATGATTTATGTGGATCACATGAAAATAAATAGATATTAAGTGTGTGCTCTAATAGCGCTTTAATGCATTGGGTAAATACTTAATCTCTAGAGAGGATCATTTTAACGATACCTTGGTGAATAACCTTGGTAATTTTTTTGATGACACCTTGGGGATGGACCTTGGTGATACGAAGATGACTGTCTAAGTTAAATTTTTTAGACACATCTTCAAGTTATGAAACACATTATTTTCGTTATTATATGACTCATGATCTCTTTATCAATCCTTAAAGTTATTTATCATGACTTTATTGATGTATCTCAAGTTCACATGTAAAATGTTTTCCTTGTTTCCATTACTGGGCCTTCTGCTCACCTTTTCCTTTGATGTATGTTCCCAGGTTATGAGATGCAGTAATGAACATAAGATGAACAAATTAAGAAGCCTTTCAAGTGTTTAATAAGATTTCTTTTGTGTTTTCATGTATTAAGTTCTTGGTTTCCAAGACACTAAACCTTAAAGATCCCTGTTCTTGTATAATGTAATGAAAGTTTTTGTGATTAAAAAGAAGGATTCTATATCTGGTTTTCATTGATACTTTCCTATACATTGGTCTTCTAAACCAAAATGAAAAATAATATCTTAAAGTTATTCTATTGGTGACTGTGTTCGTCTCATCATATTATTTGTATCATTCTATGATTTTATCTTCTCAAAATATGTTCAAGGAGATACTCTAAATCGTAATCCTATAACGCGGCCATATTATTCAGGCCGCTTTAAAGCTACTAAAAGTTTCTTTTCTTCTTGTACAACTATTGAAGATTCTTGTGTCTAAACTATATAAAAAAATATGAGCATATTTATTTTTATGTAATATTTTTATAAATCATAAATAATTATAATTATGTCAAACTTACACATGATTACCATACTAATTCAGTTTTTTCGTCAAATAATATACCCTCTTTATTTATAGGAGCCTCCATCTATAGCACATGATATGGCATGGAAGTGGCTTCAGATTTTGATTCATCAGTATCCATATAAACAAATGAATATATGTTGTTTCATATAACGTAATTAAACATTTATTGTTGATTTAAAATATATACAAGTTTCTTATCTAATGAATTATACCCTATCCTTTGCAATAGGGATACATTGGTTTTAATGAATGTTCTTTATTGTCAACACTCTTTTTACTATTTCATAAATTAACAATTTTGAATCAAGTTGGATAATATAAATAATGAAAAATAATATATTATCCAACACAATTCACTCGAAATGATTTCTCAATATAAAAATTGTAGAAAGTAGTCCATGTTTCTTGCTTTATAAAGTTTGCATAACTTGTTGGTGGGTAGAGCTTTATTTTACCCTTAGAATCACTATGATGCAACTTTGTTATAAGATTCTAGAATCCTATATGGGATTTTTTAGCAACCATTAAGAAAAATTTATTATGTAAATCTTATAAAATAAACAAAGTGTACATGGGATAATAAAAACCAAATCAAATTTTCATTATATAATTTTTCAGTAAAATAGATAATGTATATTGTAACATTATTGTTATATATTTCCAAATGTTTTCCTTCGTTACAGGTGGGACATGGAACGATGAGTCAATATCATTCGGCACATTCATCCTTGTTGTGACCCTAAGATGACTAATGGATGTTGAATTATTGGGGTTAATAGTTTGGCTGCATTGAGTCAAATTAACCTAAAATTTTATACCTTGACTTCTTGCCTTGATAGTTTTATTCAAAACTGTGATGCTGCATCATTGCTGTTTTTTCCCATTTACATGTTGTTGATCCCTAAATAATTCCATAGTTTAATCATCAATTGTATGTTATTCATCTAGATTGGTAACATCGTCATGTTCAGATGAAATTTTGTCCTTGAGTAGTTAAACATTTAAGTTTTCTTGAATAACAACAATATTATACACTTCATGCCTAAAATTCCACAATTGCATGAATCTTGCATGAAAATTGTAACTGTCTTGAATAAAGATATAATACTTCAATAATATAGTAAAAATAACCTTCAATACCTTTATTTAGTCCATCCCCAAATTCTTGATTTCCTTCCATCTCTTGATGGTGGATTTAAGACTACTCATTCCTTATTTCAAACTATCCATCCTCCCATCACAGTTCGAGAGGTCTGTCATCAATGAACTTTGGAACCATAATGATAGTATGAAGGATAGTTTAAAAGAGTGAGTCCAATTTATCATCACGATATTTAAGACAATCAAGCTCCTAAGGATTAATGTTTCCTTGGAACCTATACTAATGGAATCACTCGAAAAGTCTCCTCAATTGAAGAGGAATTAGAATACCTCCACTCTAATGGTCTTGGAGAAATGAATCTCACCCCAACTATAGTGGAAATCACTTATTTTACTCAAGGATTCCTTACCTACCAATTTGGGAATTTTTTTAATCCACGATAAGATCCTAAAAAATAATACATCCCTTTAAAGGATGAATTTTTTAATTTATGCTCTATATTGATCTAGATTTTTTTACTCTTATAAATGAAATGAATCTATTCAATGCAATCCTAAATTTATTATTATGATATATTACCATAAAAAATTAGAGGAACCATAGATAATTCCCAGCATTGAAAATTATACTACATATATTGAATTAGATCTACAATTACCTCTAGGGATGTCCTACTTTATGACTAATAGTGATATTATCGGTTGTAAAACATATTATTAGAGGGAGGTATCCCATAAACTCTGTCATAATCTGTGATGAAACTTTAATCATATGCCATGAATGGTCTCACCAAATATTATAGGAGATTTCATATTTCTTTTATCATATTTAACAATTGAGGTGATATTGTTTTTGTGATTTGATCCTCTATTTTTCACACAAACCATGGATAGAGGCATATTTTATGATATCATAAATTGTATGATAAAATAGTTCAAATCCTTAGATTTTCTATATGTTATACCATATGATATATATAATATCCATATGCTATGGATGAACAAATAAATCCTTCATACCATAATATATGATATTGAAATAATTAAATATGAAATTTCTTTATTCAAAAAACTAATGGATTAATAAATTGTGTCCTTGAATAACAAGTCTTTGATACCACTTATGAGTTTTATTGTATCATATTATGATCATTAGAGGGATGAAAAACCTAAACAAGGGCCGATTTATCTCAAGGATAAATGTGAATGGAAAAAAGAAAAAAGCAAAGTTGGAAAACATGTAATATAGTATCAGTGGAATCCATATTTAAGCTTAAATGTAATATGTTTTATTTATAACACTAAAGCAAAAACAAATTATTCTATCCTTTGAGGAGATTACACTAGACTCTAATCATAAAAATATTCTTGAGGACCCTTAATCACTGAAGGAGTGATATCACCTTAAAATAATGATAAAAAGTGATCAAAGAAGAAGAGAGATTTGGATATGGAATGAAACAAAGGGTTAATTACAATAGGGGTATTATATCCTTTTATAGGTACTTTATATTTAATAAAGAGTGACTTGATCATTGACCACCATCTCAGGGAAACTGATAATTTCATCATGTTTGAGTATTTCTTTCATAGTGTTGTTCAATAAATGTTTCATGCCACCAATGATGATCCTTATGATTTATAATTGATGAGATACCATTTTGGAGAAGTATCCAAATTCATTCATACAATATCATATATTTAATTCCAGACCAAAATCTACATTGTTTATATGTCGTAGACTCTGATAAAATTATATATAAAAATAAATTTCCATTTATTATTAATGGATGTCAATTAATATGATATCATTGTTTTGTGAATTTTGGATGTGGATAAAAAATTCCATGACTTATTGGACATAAAGATCCAAACCATTAAAAGTATATTTTAATCAATTTTTGTTCACTCAACAGTTATTCACCATGTTAGATGACTTTTCAAATTATATTATATCCTAAGAATTAATTATCTATATATTTTGATTAATAAATCTATAATAAATCACAACACATAGTTTTTTTGATCAACTATCCAACCATGGATAACTCAGTTACTTTTGGGAAATACACTCTTTATATGTTTTTTTGTATTTATATGTCTATTTTCCCAATGACATGTTAACTCTATCCAATCTAGGATTTTTTTAAAAAAATAAATAAGCATACATTTCTCACCAAATAAATTCCCCATATCTCTTTATAACCCATGGTTAAAGTTTAATAATAATATTGAATTTATTTAAAAAACTCTCACAACATGAATCACTAAAATAATATTTTTAATGTTACTAATTAATTAAATATTTTTTTGAATTCAAGAAAATGTTATTCATGAAAATAATAAATCTAAATAATCCATTTCATGGTTTAACAATTTAAATGAATAAAAAAAATCCACAAAACATGTTTTAATGATTTTTACACATACCTTGGTCCCTATATGTCCATCAAAAATAAATAAGGTCCACAAATTTGTGTCCCCTAATCCTTAAAAAATCTCATAATTAATCCTTTAGAGACTATAATCTTATATATAAGATGAATTAAATTTGAGAAACTACCTAGATTTTGGAACCCTATGTTACTCAAATGATGATAAAACCTAGGGGGGATGAGAGGTCTCCCTGTTAATCTAGAGAGGATAGTAAACCATCTATGTGTGTATCTATGGAAAAATTGGTTGGACACTAAAATACATATGAAAAGATAAGTTGAATAATAAATGAGGGAGAGGAGAGGGTGTGGGGGGAGAGGATGGGTCGAGAGGGTAGACCCAAAATCTATTTTATTTATCCATACAGGCCCATACACATATGTTGAATAACATTACCATTTGAAAATATCATTCTCTTTCTTAGAAACCATTTTATATGGAGGAAAACATTGAAATAGAACCATACTCGTTGTATTTCAGTAATGATGAAAAGAGATGTATGGTGCGTCAGGTTTTAGAATAGTACAAAAATATAAAACACAGAACCCAAAACACCGAACAACAATAAAGGAAGAGTAGAAAATAACATACATTCAATTATAGCCTTAATTAATCTGAGGGAATGTAGAGGAGTCATGCCGGCATTAAAGGAGTTCTACAAGAGCTTAAGAATCATAAGATACTAAGTTGTGGTTATGGGTTTTAAATAGATAGGGGACAATTTTTACAACGCTTTCAGAAAATCACTGATAAAGATCCATTTTATCAGTGCTAAATTTATAAGAATTGAAAAATATGTCTTTTATTAGTGCTTTTTTAGCATTGATAAATCTCAAGCTTTATCAGCATGAAAAAGCGCAGATAAAAGACATATTTCTCAGTGATAACATTTTAATGCTGATAAATATGTCTTTTAACAGTGCTGAAAAATCACTGTTAAAAGTTTTATAATTGTAATTATATAAATAAATTTATTATAAATTTATAATTATTTAAATATATATATATATTTATTTAAATTTTTATAAATAATTATTTTTTTATAATAATTATAAATATAGAAAATATACATTTAA
The DNA here is from genome assembly GCA_963277665.1 of Viscum album. NCBI lineage: Eukaryota > Viridiplantae > Streptophyta > Magnoliopsida > Santalales > Viscaceae > Viscum > Viscum album. The sequence goes on along the minus strand of OY728146.1, from coordinate 1,899,633,372 downwards.
AAATAAATTTATTTATAAATATTTTTCAAAAAATATATTTTTAACATTATTAATGGATATATAATCTTAAATACATACATTTTAAAAAAGGATGAAATTGAATAATTCAAAATGAGAACACTTTAAAAATATTGAAAAAATGGATAAGTTTTATTAATTAACTATAAGTTAATAAAAAATTCTAGATATATATATTTAAGTGGATGAAAACATAATAAAAATACAAAAACATAGTAAATAAATTTATATAAATAAACAATATAAAATTATAAAATTCAAAAATAAAATAAAAATAGAAAATATTAAAAATGAATACCTTAACTATAGTATTAAAAAAATTTATCAATTAAAAACACAATATATATTAAACATATCATGTTATAATGAAATTCTAAAATATATTAAAATTTGAATAAATTTCATAAATATTAGGTGTATGTGTTTATATATATTGCATAAATATATTTGTGTATGAGTTTGTGTATAAAATGAATTAACATATATATATATATATGTGTGTGTGTGTGTGTGTGTGTGTGTGTCTGTGTGTGTACGCAAAAGAAATGCAACACATGAGGTTTGATATAAGTTAAATTGAAAAATTAAACAACATTAAAAATGAAAAAGATAGTAATATATTTTTAATTAACATTATATATATATATATATTATAATTATTCATTTTATATATCCATATTAAATATGTACTGTTCGTTAATATTTATAATATATATATATATATATATTTATATTAAATTTAATCATTTTTATAAATAATTATTTAATTAAAAAATGTTTCATATTTTTATTAATTTAATCATTTTGTTTTTATTTCTTTATTTTTTCATTTTATCTTTCACCTTTATTAGTGCTAAAACATGCTGATAAAGGGAAAATTTTATTAGGTCTAAACATGCGCTGATAAAGGGCACCTTTTATTCGGGCTAAAAATAAATCACTAATAAAGGATTCCTTTATCAGTGCTAAAATAAACTGATGATAAAGGTTAAATTTTATCAGTGCTAAAAAAGTGTTGATAAAGGGTTCCCTTTATTAGTGATTTTTTATTACTGAATAAGTGCTTCCTTTATCGGTGATTATTTTAGTTTTGATATAGATGGACTTTATCAGGAAAATTTTCTAACACTAATAAATGCCAATGATGTTAATGGATTGTTTTGTAGTAGTGATGGATTTGGAGGTTAGGCACCTCAATATATCTATTTATTTTGGGGAATATCTGATGGGGGGTGTGAGATGGTGGCCTAACAGACTCTTTATTGACCATAGATGTTGTAGATGTGGTATACATGTCTAAATAAAAGTAGCAGTGAAATTAAAAATAATCCAGCAAGTGGTATATAAAAAAATGGTATCACATCTATATATATTAGGAATGATACATTTATGAAAAGGGGAATACATATAGTGAAAAAAAACAGTGCCAAAATAGACTACAATAGTGGAGGGGCTGGGAAAAGACTAAAAAGTCGGGGAATGCTCATTGGTTATTGAATTATATTTGCCCTCCCAAACTGTGGGGGTCAGGAGAAGCTCTTCTAAATTGATCTCATCAATGGTGGTGGGGAATGGGTGATAGACTGGTATAATAGATTTCATGGTGTTGACAGATGGCTCGGTCAAGGATGGAGGGGGTGAGGTTTTGATTCATACTGAGTTCATGTGTCTCAAATCTAGATCGGCTAGAGTCACATCAGTAAAATATAGAATGGTAGGTCCCTTACCTTATTGATCCTGCTATAAAAGGTAATCCTAATGGGTGGTAGGGTCAGTAATCTCAAGATGTTGGTCTGCTAGGGTGGGATGTGGTGTGGGGATGGATGTAGAAGAAGTGACCGCAGGTGGGTGTGGGTGGGTATATAAAGGGATTGGTAGAGGGGGGTGGGGTGGTGAAGTATGATGGTTTGGTGAATGAGATGCATGGAAAGAGATATATCTGCGTCTGGTTCTCCAAGATAGACTAGACAAACATATAAAGGTTAGTGGAAATGGGTGGTGTGGGTGAATATGTAGCAGAGGTAGTGGAGATAGTCATAATAGAAGTTCTAGTGGTTGTGGTGGCGAGTGGTTTGGGAGTGGTAACATGGGAGAAGGAAGTGGTGATGGAGGTGGTGGTAGTGGTAGCAACGATGGATACAGTGATATGGGAAGGTGAGGGTGAGTTGATTTCATGCTGGGAAGGTTCTTCATCAAAATACTCAACATATCATAATGTCCATATATAGATACTCCCACTCTTCTTCAATAGTCTCATCTTAAGGAGGTCAATACTCTCTATCTGGATGAGGGCGGTTTGAGGCCAAGAAGCATTGAAGACACTGAAGATATAAGCCAAATGCGTAATTAAAGACCCCCCATTAGCATACCTTAGGTCCTCCTCACCTGGTCCATGTAGAACATGGAGAAAATTATATCCATGTTAATGATAGGGACCCCCATAGCTGAGGAAAGAATGATCACCTCAATATGGCTCACACTATCATGAGTATCACCCAAGGCCAACTGAGCATGATCTAGGGCCTGATGAAGGATCTGAAGGGTAGCACCATAGAGCAGGTTGATCTTTATTTTGTGATGATCATAAATGCTATTCAGGTCTCCAACTATCCTTGCCTATATCCATGATACTTTCGTCCTTTCTTTCACAAGATGTAAGGTTAGGAAAATTGGGGAAGTGATTAAGTTAGTAGAGTACATAACAAGGACAACCCAAAAGCTTCTATGGGTGAGCTCCCATGTCCTACCTCCCATTCTAAAGGTGATAGAGTCAATGGACTACTCGAAGATATCCGGGAACTTGAGGAAGAGCTATTTGAAAGTCTCCTTTCACACCTGGGTGATGGTGGAGAGGTGTAGCAAGTCGATGAGGTCAATGACCTCCTAGTGAATATAGATTTTCTCGATCATAGCATGGTCTATGGTTTTGTTGTATATCATAGTATTTTCGTGGTGATGGACCGACCAGACCAAGTTCCCAGGTTTTCAGAAGTGATGGTAGGGATGTTGGTGTGGGAAGGTAGTTCCCTATTACCCACTATAGGTTTACTATGTGTCCTTAGAGGCTGAAGCAGAAGAAATGGTATAATCAGAATAGGAGGTGGAAGGCTCTACAGGTGGATGAGGAGTATCTTTCCTCCTCTTGGGTGGAAAAGGCATCTCATCATGATCTGGTGTGCGTTTTTTGGGGGAGGTGTGGATGGTTTTGGTGTGGGCCATATCAAAATGAAAAGAGAGATCAAGGAAAAGAGAAGTGAGTTGGACAATGAGGAGAGGAGGAGGAAGGCAGAGGAATAGCTTGTGAGGGATGAGGAGAGGAATTCAGGAGTGGGGGTGTCATACAGAAGATAAGAGGAATAATTAGGGTTTGGTGGATGTGAACTAAGGGTTCATGGAATTTTAATTCTTCTTCAAGAGTTTCACATCGTTTATGTTACACAAGATGAGAAAATTATAGTTTTTTAACAATTTAAGGCCTTTAACGTTTAACACCATGTAAAGTTTATACGAAAAGTATTTGGAAATTTATGCCCCATTTTTCATAGTCCTCTTAACAATATTCCATCCCCACTACATTATTAAGATCTAAATGAACCTATTGATCATACCCTAGGTTTCCTCCCTACCAGTTCTTCATTTAACGTCGAGAGCTAAGATTTTTTTGGTTTAGATAAATTTTAATGTGATGAAACACTCCTTGTGGAATGTCTCTTGACATATTTTGATTCTATTACTGTTAACCTTGAAGGGTGATTCTTCACCTCTCATAATTTCAATTACTCCATATCAAAAAACATTAATGATTTTCTAAGGACCTGAAAATTGGGATTTCTTCTTTCTAGAGAATAATTTATAATGATTCATCATGCAATGCAAAGGTCATTTAACTTATTCGTCCTTTCTTTATAAATTCTACTATTCTCTTAGGAATATTTTCTAATTTATTCCATCTCATTTATTTAGTGAATGATTAATTCCATATGTCTTTTAGAATCCATGTTTGGTTTTTTTATTTCCTAATAAGAGTGATGATCTAATTCCACTAATTTATGGCATTTATTTCGATAAAAAAGTTGTAATGGAGTAGTACCGATGTTCATCTTACATACTATGCAATACTCACAAAGTATGCCATCTAGTTTGGTACTCTAGTCCTTCCTAATAATGTTGAATGTATTCATTATGATTTGTTTAATTTACCTTTTTAAAATTTTGAATTTTTTTCTAATTTGTGTTTGGTATAGAGTTCCTGTGTTATAATAAATGCCATATTTTTTTGATTAATCCCTTGATGATTTTTTTAAAATTCATTCCCTAATCACTAATGAGTAATCAGGGAAATCTTAATCTTGAGAATATATTTTTCTTTATAAATTTCATGATAGATTTTGTTGTGTCAAGAGTTTTTACCTCCGCTTCTACCCATTTGGAGACGTTGTCAACACTAACTAGGATATAAAATATACCATTATAATTTGTTAATGGTCCCCTAAAATTCGTCCCCCATACCTTGAATATTTTGACATCTAGGATGAGATTTTTGGGCATTATATTTTTTCCCTACGGTGCCTTCTGTTGGAACAAATAATAGTTTGACAAAAGTTTCATGAATCATGATAAATAATGTTCCATAATAACCCTATTTGAAATATTTTGGCCATGTTACATTCATTTCCATGATTTCATACTGCTAGTTATTTGTGACACAAGTTTAGAACAATTTTTTTCATGTTCAGGGATACAGAGATGCATTAAGCTCTCAACACAATGCCTAAAATGTAGAAACTCATCACAATAGTAATGTGAATATTTGATTAAGAATTGATTCCTATAAATATAGGTAAGGTCTTGGTAGAGTTCTCTGTGGAGAAATAATTTGCAATATCAGGAAACCACAATAATGCATAGGTATTTATTATGAATATGGTTTCATTGGGGGGATTCATCCTTAATGCTAAGATTATCATAATCCTTTATAATGGGAAGTGGAATTATGGACAAATGATCAAAAATAACATTCTCGATATATTTTTTATATTTTATAACAATATCAAACTCTTAGAGTAGTTGGATGCAATGTATCATTCATATTTTGTAATCCTTTTTTACTTAGTTAATATTTAAGTGCTGAATGATAAGTGTACACCCCAACAATGGATAGGATGAGGTGTGAGGGAAACTTTTCAAATGAATATATTACTTCTAGAAGTTCCTTTTTGGAAGTCCTATGATTTACATGAGCATCATTCATTGTGTTAATGGAATTGTAAATTGTACAAAATATATGCTCAACTTGTTGTCCTAAGACAATGCCAATTGTAAATCCACTTTTGTTGAACATCAGCTCAAATTCCTTATCCCATGTTGGTGAAATTTTTCCATATTGGACACTAGGCTATTATTTATTGTATTGAATTCTCACTAAAAATATTCAGTGAACTCAAAAAGTGTATCTTTAAAAAATAAGTGTGTCAAGGGGTAGGCTACTTTCACAAATTCTTTTACAAAGCGGTGGTAGAATCCCACATAGCCCAGAAATCTCTTTCTCCCTTTTTCTATTTTAGGATCAAGTAATTTTTTTATTACTTTGATTTTCACTAAATCCACTTCCATGACTTGATTTGATATTTTATGTTTAAGGATTATGCCTCCTTTGACTATGAAGTGACATTTTTCCTAGTTTAATACTAGGAATGTTTCATCACAATGTTGTAAGGCTAGGTCAAAATTAATCAGGCACACCTTGAAAGGTCTTCCCTATACCAGGAAATCATCCATAAATATTTATATTAATTCCTCCATCATATCTTGAAATATACGTGTCATGCACCATTAAAAATTTTATTTTGAATTAAAAATTCTAAATGATATTATTCTATAGGAGAAGGTTCTAAAGGGACATGTGAATATAGTTTTAGAGTAGTCATCTAGATCAATTTAAATTTGATTGTATCCTGAATATCCATGTAGAAAATAATAAAATTTGTTCCCTACTATTATTTAAAACATTTAATCCATAAAATGTAAATAAAAATGATATTTTTTGGTTTCCATATTGAGGTTTCTATAATCAATGAAAACTCACCATATTATGATTGTTATAGTTGAGATTATATTGTCTTTATTGTTTTTCACAATAGTTAGATTTCCCTTCATTAAAATAAATTGTATCAAATTCACCCATTCACTATCATAGATTGAAAATATTATTTTTGGCATTTATAAGTTTCAACACTTCATTCTTAACCACCTCTTTAATTAGTGGTATTGGTCACCTATGGGGTTGGAATTTGGGTTTATAACCTTCTTCCAACAACATATTATAGTTAAAGGTTGTTGGGATGATCCAGTTAATTTTAGCCACTCCCCAAGATATTTATTTCCTATTCCTTTTTTGGACTTAAATCAACTTTTCCTATTTTATTTTGGTTATCTCTGAGATACTAATGACTGGTAGTGCAGCTATAGTTTATATGAATGAATAATTGAGTGTCCTCAGAAGTGGTTTTAGTTCCAATGTTTGTGGCTTGATGATTAAGGATATGAATAGTGAGATAGTGTCACTTTTCAATGGTGCAATGTAATTTTCACCCTCATGATCACTACATTCAACCTAATCAGAGGATAGGGTCACTCTATTGTCCTCGATGGTCATAAAATCATCTCTCTTATCAGCTATAAAAATGTATTGATAGTCTAATGTTTCATATTTTTTCCTTAGAATTCTTCACTAACTCGAACAATACTTGTTCATATCCTACTCTGAATACCTATCTCTATTTATTTACATCAATTGATTCCTTCCCAGTACTAAAAAATGGATGTCCTAAAATCATGGGAACATCTCTATATTCTTCCATGTCAAAAATGAAGAAATATGTTCGAAATATGAATTTTATGACTTGACTAAAACATCCTTGATTATTATTCAAGGATACTTAAATGATCGATCAGTCAGTTGATATGACCACTCTTGTTGTTTTTAGCTCCTCAAGACCTAGATTTTATATTACACTCGTTTGCATGTGGTAAATGCTTACACCTAGATTTTACAATGCTCTTTTGATGTTGTGTTCCCCTATAGTGGAGGGAATAGGGAAACTATCAGGGTATCATATCTTCGGTTGAATCTTAATATGAACAAAATTAGATCATTCTCTATTTAAGAAGTTTACTCCTAGGTTTTCCATATTCATTTTGTTAAAAAAAAATCCTTTAATAATTTCACATAGGTAGGTATCTGATCAATGAATTCAATGAATGGGATATTGATTTTTAATTTCTTAAACATCACTAGAAACTTCTTATATTTCCCTTACATAATTCCTTTACTCTTTAATTCATGAAATGGTAGAGGGGTTTTTAAGCCGGCGATGCCCAATATAATTCTTCCTTTTTATGCTTCTCTTTTATTAAATCTTTTTATAGTAGCTTCTAATTCTATATTCATTTCATGACTAGGTTCCTTTATGGTAAAGTTTCATCAACACTAATTAATATTTCACATTTCATAGGTTCTTTAGACCTTTTGACATTTTCTCTTTATATTTTCTAAATTTCTATCACTTTCTCACTCCCAGGAAACAAATCCTTTTCCTCTGAACTCAAGTGTGCCTTAGTGTTTTTGGTAATGGTACCAGGTAGTCTATATGATGAGGTATTTTAGATTTGAACCATTTGGTGGTCAAAATTTTGTAGTTCAGATTTTTATTTACACATCTCGGTATTTTGGGTGGTTATCATCTGATCTAATTTTTTCACAAATGTTGTGAGAAAGATTTCCAAATTCGACTGTAGAGGTGGGGATCATTTTGGTGGTCTTTGCAGAGGTTATTGTAATGACTGTTACTAAGTAGGTGGAAATTTCTGATATCTAGGGGAAAAGGTTTTTGAGGTCAAGGGGATGAATTTTATTATGGGAACCCATGTGCGCCCAGATTACTTAGTGGAGCTTGGATAATACTCTATTGAAGATATCCATGACTATTTTGTTGTGGTTGTTATTGAGTTTGTCTTTTATGGTAATATTTCTATTGGAACTACTGTGGTTTCTTGAATTGTTGGATTTAAAGATTTTAATTGATGTAATTACAATCTTGAATTTGAGTTTATTATACTCTATCACTATAGTCCTGATATGGGTGTTGAACTCCAAAAATTTCAAATGATTGAATCTCCATAATAGGGGTAGGAGGTGGTGGTGGTGGAGTAGTTAAATGGAATGAATCAAGTTTCTTTATAAGGTATTCTACTTGTGCTATTAGAGGTGTTTTATCCTCCACTTGATGTATTACAAATCAAGGAATTGTTTGATCACTCTACCACAAAATGGAATTATGGAATACTTATTTTAGAAGTACTCATCCAACTTCAGAAAATTTAAGCATGAGTATGGAATCAGTGGTGACATCCACTCTAGTTCATACAACATGTTGGAGTTCATGATAGAACATTTAAAGCTGAAGCCTCACATTAATTCCATGATGTGAGAAATTTATAGTGAACTCCTTAAAACAATACCGAGATTCCTAGGATGACTCTCCATCTATCTGGGAAAAATTTCAGGTGTCATTACAGAGTATCCATGTCCTTATTTATGCAAAGTATTTATATAAGAAATTCTTATCTAGATCAGTCCAATTCTTTATCAGCTCCGGAGGTTGGAATTTAATCCAATCGTTAGAGTGGTAACCATATAAGAATGTGGTGACTTGTAATCTAATGGTGTCAGGGGAAACACTATGATTGTAAAGGCCATCAACAACCTCAAAAAATTGGATATGTTCTTATAATGGTATTCACTTTGAATTCTGCATAATTTTTCCATTTTCTGGATAAATTAAATGAGTCAATGTTTTATCTCAAAATTATGTTCCTGGATAAGAGGGTCCACAATGCTGGGGGAATCCCCACTTATGGACAATAATCCATAATCTATCATGGTGCACTCCTATAGTACTATTCATTCTCCTAGATTAATAGGTGGCACATATCAAAGATTATAGGGGTGTGGAGGAGAAAGATCATTATGCTCAGCCATTCTGAAGTGGCGGTGTGCAGATAAAGATAGATCGATATCAGGACTGAACAAAAGTAGTTATTGAGCATTAAGGATTTTTTATTGAGTCAATGGACCCAAAAACATGCACTAAACTAAAGAAAGTAGAGAGGACCCAGGTCCACTTGAGGGAGAAAATGTAAAAAAGGGGGTGAGGAGATGTAGTCCTAGGTTTGATTCAAAGGCTACTATGCCCAGGCAACAAATGATCCCCAATAATAGCTCCAAATTTTGATGCACCTAGAAGGTTTCGTTGATTCCTTCGAGTGTGATAATATTAGAAAATTAATTTTCCAAACTACACTTACTACTAAGGCATTGTAAAGTGAAAATGTGGGGTCAAACCCATAGGGATAATTGACAGACATGAAACCTAGTGATTCAAACCCTACAAGAAGGATTCCTCACATTCACTCTATAGATTTGGTTTTTATTGATATATTCCTTTTTGGATTTATATTTAAGAAAGAGAACAAGGTTCAAGGTCAATTTCAGGGTGTTATGAAATATCTACATCATTCTTGGGAAAATCCTATGTCTTAAGCTATGAAGCGGTGGAATGGTCACCAATCGATAACGATAGAACTAATTAAATCTACCTACACTACACCAATCCATGAGTCTAGGTATATCTAAAAAACTAGATGCATTACACATAGCTTATATGAAAAAAAACATCATAAGATAATGGTCATAGACTTCTCAACTCTAATAAGGTTAGGGTCCTTTAATTTCACCAACCATGGTTAGGGCTATGCAATAGAATGAAATAAATATTTTCTTAACCTAATTACTATAAATAATTTTACCAATTTTTTATTTATAGACTCATTAGGTATATAAACACCCTTAATCTCAACCCATAACCCTTATAGGATTAGTCATGCATGAATATATTAATCGAATGTAATGGAATAATAAATATTCTCAGCATAATCATAAAACAATTTATAAATAATAAATACATAGTTAATATAATTAATAATTAATAAAAAATTACCTTGAATGAATAAAAAATGAATAAATAGAACAATATTTTAAGTTGAATGGTAATCAGTATCGAAACAGGTGTTGAAAGAAAAAAGAATAAATGAGATGATTGAATAAAGGACATAGAAAAATGAACAGTGCAAAACTATTTGATAAAATGAATAAAGGTTTGAATTAAAACAGATTTTGGAATGAAAATGAGAATAAATAGAGAATAAAATGTGCTAAAAACTTATTTCACATACTCTTTTTTCTGTAGTGGGAATCACCAAAATATTTAAAGGCACAAAAGTTACACAACATGTATATCATTTATGTCATATATTTTCATGAATTGTCTTCTACATTGACTTTTACATGACATTAAGGCTTTACATGTTTTGTAATACATATCCAAAATCTCATATAATATTATTAAATCTTGTGGAATCCTCAAGATATATATTTTTTTGGATGGTATATCAAACTTTTTCACATTGTGTAAATTATACACATCGTATATGTGATTCATGTCTTATAATTTCTACACATTGTATAATTTTAGTAGGAATTGGAGTTTGAAAATATCATGATGTGTAATTTATTTAATCTTTATATAAACTATTTATATCATGTAATTTCTCATGGGATATACCTTAGTTTTCAAGAATACTATGAATGAGTAAAACACTTCGTAAAATCCTTTCACGATGTGTAAAACCTATTTTTTCCATTTTTTCTTCAATTTTACCTTGAGTTTGAAATTCCTAATTCATGTGAAAAACCCAAAACCCAATGCATTACCAAATAAAAAATGAATAGTAAATAAATAAATAAATCCCAAAAGTGTATATCAATCCATCTTATCAAGAGAGAAATGAGTTCTTCTTGGTTGAGAGAGAAATGAGTTCTCATTCTTGCGACAACTATAAAACTAAAATAATAGTGGACCTACTCTAAATTATAATAAAGTAGTTATCTTTTTATGGATTTTAACACACTAAGGAACAAACCTGTGTATTCGCCTTGAAATATACTGATGTAAGTAAATGATGTAAAATTTCTTACGTCTCTTTCAAATTTATAATGTTTATCTTTTTTTAGGGAGAGAGAGTTGAGTTTTTAACATTTTATGATATAATATCATTATAAGGTGATGTTTTAAATTATAATAACTTGAGGGGGAGGATTGGGATTAGGGTGTTCCAATTTAAAACAACCCCTTCCAATGATCTTTTTTTTGAATTTTCTAAAAAATTATCTTCATATCCTTTAAAAAAAAATTGATAAAGCCCAGAGAGACATAAGAAATTTTATTTGGTTCACCCTTACTGGGATATTTCTAGGTATATTACACAAGATAATGTGGATATGTACCAATATCAAATAAAAGTTCACTGCTTGTTTATATATTCAAAATAAGTCCACGATTCTTATAGGTTCACAACCATTACATGTTTGAGAACTCCCATATATGAAACGTTAGAATAACTCACTACTCTTTTTAGTGAACTGCTGTGATCTCCACAAAAAAAGATATTGTTCCTTCAATGTTGTAATATTGTTATTCATCTTCATCAAAATAAAGAAATCCACTTTATTAGTTTGTCTAGATGAAATAATTATTTCTAAACTCATTTGATCCCTCTCCATTTTTAATTCACTCTAAAAATATTATTCTTTCTCTTCTCAGTACTCTCTTCTACCCATTTCATTTGAGATGATACTTAACTTATTAAAAGATACAATCTTCATGTTTACCTTAAGTATATAATTTATTCATATTCATGGTTCATGAGAAAATTCATCCATACATCTCTTCAAAAACCATATAAAAATATCACCATTTGAATCTCAAATATTCCCCCATAATATTGTAAATAAAAATTCATTAAAAATTAGAACTCAATAATATTATGATACAATACAATATGTCATAGTGAAACTCCTTAAAAACTAGTACTTATTTGAAAATCAAAACCCAATAAGATTAATACATATAATTTTAAATTTTATCCAACATTCTAAAATTATTTCTCATCACCTCATTATATAGTAATAGAAATCAACAATGTTAAAATAGAATTTTATGGCTTTAATTTGAAACATAATATTTTTCATGAAATATACAATAATAGTTTTTTTAGATTCATCCCATCATGATGAATTATGATCTTATTATAGTATAATTTTTAACATTACTATTATTTGAAACTTATCCAACACTCATTATGAACACCAACCGAAAACCACGATGAAACCATTATACCACAACATCTATACTTGCACACTGATTGTTTATGGAATAATACAGTGAGCATGATGAGATGATTTTAACGCACCGAGAAAACATTATTCAACTTCCTAAAAACCTCTTGGTACTAGAAAACTTAAATAACCTATGATTTCTTGAATATTTTAGAATAAATTTATCAATAATCACAACCTAAAAACCCTCCAATTATTTTTTTATAACAATATATCACTTTCAATTTGTTGATAAAACTTTATAATTTAACATACTTTATCAAACAACAATATATCACCATAATAGACATATTTTAGACAATGTATTCATTTATTCACTTATCATTAACCTTAATACAACATTATTAATTATTTTCTTGGTAAAAAAAGTTAAATAAATGTTTTATCTATGAAGCACTTAATTATTCTCCTTCATCAACACCACTTTTCACACCACTCATTCTTTTACATCACTTATTGGTGATTTATTACTATGATATGATATTCACCTCTATAAACACATTTTATATACAACTTATGATTTATAATCCATACACACTCTTATAATCCTTCATCAAAGATACATTCTCCCCCTTGAAAATCAAGTTAGAAAATAACTGTTAATACCCCTATTTATTAATACCCATTAAATAATGAAATCAGGAAAAAACATAATGATATATCCCTTTTTATTTTAAATAATTATCCCTTTTTTAATGAACATAAAAAGAAATTCTGTAAAGGTTATAAGAGTAAATAATTAACTCACTCAATAAATTAATGATAAAAACATACCCTACTATTAACCACTTGTTGCACACCATATATTGAGTATAAAACATGGAACAAAAATAAATTTGGGTATGTGGGGGCCTTTTATCAAAACCATTCTGGTGGATGGAGATGGATGAGATATAAGTTCCAATATATATTCTAAAAACATTTATTAGGAAATTCATTCATCATGATATTTTCAAACTATATTTTACAAGATACATATTCAAATTTCAAAAAACCCTTTCTTAACTATCTAATTCATGAAGATATATTTGACATTAATATTTTTATTCCTCAAATTATGAACTAGATTTTTTTTATAATATATATAATACTTGAGTTATCATAATATATAGAAATAAAATTACTCTCTTCAACTCTAATACCATTAATTTATTATTTCATCTAGAAAACTTGTGTCTATTATTGAGTAGCCTTAATATATTCCACCTCTATAATGCTTAATTAAAAAAAATATTTCTTCTTACTAATAATATATATAAATAAATATCTATAGTATAATTAACAACATAATATTTACTTCTTATCGTTTAATAAACTAACTAAATCAATTTCTATATATAATAATCACTTCTATTGTAATTATATTTTTCAAAAAATGTTACATCCATCATTAATTTGATGTAAAAAAGTATTATTTTCACCAAAATCATGTAGTTTTATTGGGAAAAATTTTATACCTCACCACTTTTCATATTAAAAATAAAATTTTTACACTTGATGCTATTAAGTAAAATATAAATTTAATGATTTTTCTATAATATATAATATAAACCTATTTACCATTTTCATATCTTAAAAACATAATCTTTATAGAAATTAGTGACATCAAATCCTTTTTATCCATCATGAGAAAATTATCTTGAACTTATTTAGTATATTTAGACTAAGAAATAAAAATTCCATGATTTCCTCATATCACCTACAAACCAAGTAAAAAATTTAGTTCACCAATAACTGACATTTCAAAGTCACTCTTTAAGAATTTATAAAAAAAACTTGCACCGTGCCATAGATGAGAACCATAATCCTTTAATCATCCTCCTTCTTGGTATAGAGTTTCTAACCAAATACTTCACATTGGAATCCATAATTTCTTAAATATTAATTAAGTATTGAATACCCATCTCTTGGTTACTATTTCATCCCATAAAGTGTCTTTTTTTAAGTTAAACACTTTGTTATCATCTTCATGAATGAGAAATTCATCCATAAACATAATTAGAACTTATTATTCAAGGAATAAATTACGAAAAAATTCTTTGAAATATATTTAGAAAAACTTTAAATTATTTTATACCACTATTTCAAGAAATAACTATATCATTTAAGATCTATACCTGGGAGAAAATGCATCATCCCTATTTATTCCATAAATTTGAGACTAGAATTTATACACAAGTCATGATTTATTTTTAATCACTTTTCCTTCTTTAGTAATATTATTTTTTAAAACCACCTTGGTTTTTAAATTTCCTCTAAGGATGATTATTATAGACTTTTGGTGAGGCTATCACGGTTTTTTTGGGGCTATTCTATGAGATTACTCAAATGGACCCTGGATTAAGAATCCTTTTATGAGTGCCCCATTGTTCTGATATGGTTCAGTTTCCCTAGGCTACTACTCTACTTGTTTAAACAAAAGACCAATTTTTGATTTACATACTCATTGAAAATCCTTTAAAGTTTTATTTAGTGATGATGAATCTCTCAAGACCCTTAGTTATAAGAATTTGTGTTGAAATTGATGTATCTAATGATCTTACATCCCAAATTTTAAATCCATAATGGGTTTTATGGTTTCTTCCAGGATGTTTTTTATGAAATGATACTAGATTACTGTCATTATGGACTTTATCTGAGACATGATCAGAAGGAATGTGACTATAATATCATATGTATTAAGGCCGAGAAAGTCAATTTTGTAAAAAAAGAAAAGAAAAAACCTAGGATAGCTGAGCTTAGTTTTACTCACATAGATAATGTTGCCCCCTCTACTACTAGTGGTCAAAAAATAGACGTGAACAAGAAGATTATAGTATCCAATGACCAGTCTTTGCAATATACATGCCATTATATTGATATTATAGGTATTTTTGATACTCTATGTAATTCCACAAGTTCCAATACTCTTACTTCCTCCTTTTTGGAGGAGTATTATAAACACCTTGAACCACATGATATAAAAAGGCATGGAGAAAGGTGAACACTCTTATTCTAGTGAATCCTTAATAGAGGTTGATGATCAACCTAAAAAATTGAGGAAGCCTTACTAAAACCAAGTGATAGAAAAGGAGAAAAATAATGGTGGATGATAATTGATATATTTTACCAAATCCTAGAAAAACAAGGAATCAAGGAGACTAATATCACCTAGAAAGAACAATCTCCACAATATCTCTTGAATCCACTAGGGAAAATATTGAACCTTCAACACTCCAAACTATGGTTTATCAACTGATTTAAATCATAGGTTTATATGAGGAAAATGATGCAATGAAAACCATCATGTTTAGAGAGATGCCTATTGCAATGAAGAGGAGGTGGGGGAAGCAGCTAAAGCCTAGATGGATGGGAAATATGTGATCACATTCCAAAAATTTCATGATGGTATCATTACTACTGAGAAATACCTTGAACATAGAAAATGTATGTTCATTAGGATGTTGGATGAATATAAAATAAATCTTGATTTCAACTTCAAATCCATACCCTAGGAATGATCTTTTATATAGCTCATAATATTTTCATGTTTTTTTGTGATGGATTCTTCTCTACAGTACCTTTTTTTTCTATGCGTTGTTGTGTTTTTTAGGCTTCCTCTCTTTATAGTGGAGTTTTACCTTCTTGGTCTCGCATATAATTGACTGGTATTTTCCTAAATGTTGTGATTTTTTCAAATTATTTTATTAACCATTTCAAAACCATTTTATGGTTTCTTTATGCCTAAATTGATTACTTTTGGATTAGTTTTCTTAGAAGAGATAATCGTTGCCTCTAGGGAACATTTTTTTTCTTCTGTTCTGGTAAATTTGATGAAATTGAGCTCACTATTTTCCCTTCATAGATCTTGGATGGTGGGATTGAAGCTTTCTCTGTTGGTTATAACTATATTCTACAATGAATGGGTTCTTTCCTATTGGTGGCATATGTTTTCAGTTCACTAAATGGGAAGCAACTAATGCCCCTTCTGGAGGAAGTCTTTGGACAGATTGATGATAATACTCATATTTTTTTTTACAACTCTATCTTTTAGTTTGTTTCTTTTTGAATACTCAACTTATACACCCATAAATCCCTTGTTTGTGTAATCTCCTTATACCTTATTATTTCTTTTCAACTTTTTTTTATTTTAATAAATTCATTTGGGGAATGAATTGGGTTACTAATTCATGTCACTGCTTTTATAAAAAAACATATATCCCCCTATTCTATTTTACTCAATAACCCTTTATTCTATAATTTGTTTACTGTTTTATTGAAATAACTACTTTTTCACCACAATATTGATATCTTTTATTTCTATAATTTTTATAATCCATTGTTATAACATATGTATAACTTTCTCTTTGATAAGTATCAATGAAAAATTCCTATATCTTCATAATACTCAAACATCAAGTAGATCTTTTATTTATAGACAATAAAAAATTTAATTATGTAGATTTGAAAGTAATTTAATGTTATACTATTACCTTTACATATATTATATGGATTATTCTCTTCACCCAATCATAATAAATATATACTAGTGATGTTGACTGATGCAAATATCACTTCATTCAAAAAAATTCTTTGTCAAGTTCTTCTCTATTTGCATCATTTGAGATATGTTATTTATTATCTAATTTATCCTCTCAACTATACCATTTTTCTAAGGATTAATCCCTATATAAAGATAAATAATTATCTTATTATTCTTAGGATAATCCTACACTTATATATTTGTAAACTTCATGCAATTTATAGTATGAAATTTGATTATTTTTTGCCCAATAATCTTATCTGTTAATCTTAAATAACATGTTATGAAATTAAAAACCATTAGTGATAAAAATTAGCATTTTAATCATGTTATAGTAATCAATAAAGGGTAAAAATATAATTTTTCCATAAATATCCCTAATTGATATTGGCCCACAAAAATCATCACGTAAAAATTCCAACACTATTGTTGAATTTTTATCTTTTGACATGTGTGTATTATCAATGAAATTTTCATTTTTAAAAAAGTTCACATATGAATATGATCATGTGTGAGTTTAGGGATACTGTTTCCACTTTTATCCTTTAACAAATATTATGAGTTTTTTTGGCTCAAGTGTCTTGGATATTTAGGACATAAATTATTTTCATATTCCATAGAAAAAAATCTCATATCTTCTTCCCCACTAATGAGGTATATGTTCTCTTTAGTGAACTTACCTTACAAAAAACATTCAGTATTATTACCTTAAAAATTCAAGTATACTTGGTGAAGTTTATTTGATGCCTCGAGCCACACAATTATCTCAAACTAAGTTAATTATGTCCAGGTCCTTCAAAAACTAATACATCTATTTGTTTTAGGTATTTAAAAAAAATTGGCCTTACGAAAACCAACAATCTCTAAAAAATTGTCCTTTATAAATATTACAACTCTATACTTTTCATATTTTAATCATATGATAAGTTATTTATTTCCCATCATATAATTAGTGCATATATTATCAAGAACGCACACTTTAACTTAGTCCATTAAATTTAAATCAATCTTCAATATAACAGCCTTATCAACCCTTTTATTATTTTTCTAGGATTACCAACTCACAAAATTTTGTGGTTTAAAATAGTGTCTATGATTTATATATGAGAGATCCTCCTCATCATCAAAATATAAAATAATATTTTGGGTTTTTATCTTTATATATAATCATTCGAGCTATTATAAACTATCATTACAAGTATCACTTTGAACACTACATCACATACATGATGGGAAATACATGGATTTGTGTCTAAAACCATTAAACTAAAAATAATAAAAATAAAAAACATATCAAGTATTTCAATTCTGTCTCACTAGTATTTGTTTCTCTTATTCTTTGAAGTATCTTATTTCTATAGGGAAACTGTTTTATATATAAAAAATCATTCCATAACAATAACATCTAATTTATAGTATATTATTATATGTCTTCATCAGCTCTCTAATAATCATCTATGTATCCCCAAAACCAATCTTCCTCTTGGGTAATTTTTTCTCAAAATTCCACAATATTATTTGAATGGTATACCACAAAATAATAACACATTTTCTATCTTTCTCTCAAATACACTTCTTTTATATTCTTCCATGTGAGGATATTTCTCGCTAATTCCAAGATAAAATAACCAGGTTTCACTTCATTAAAGTCTCCATCCATCTTCTTGAATAATGGAAAAATTCTTCCATCCATATTTTCAAATAACAAGTCAAAATATCTCCATTTAAATATCAATTCCCCCATTTGGATTAGAAATTAAAAATAATTAAAAACTACCACCTTGATAATATTATGGAATAATACCATATGTTATAATTTAATTCCTTAAAAAACCACAGTTCTCTTAAAATAATTGCCCAATTTAATTCATGCTATAAATTTTACTTCATAGAAAACCTTTTGAAAATATAATTTATCATCTCATTATGATGTAATAAAAATAATCATACCATAACAAGAATTTCATGTAATACGTATTTGTTGTAACATTTTTACCATAATACATAGTTCTAAACAATTTCTTTTGTATTTAACCCATCATAACATAATGTGATCCTATCATAGTTAATTTATACTTTTCTAATTCTATGAAAATAAACCAATACCCATTACAAGAACCAGCTAACAACCATAAGGAAACCATCAAACAAAAATATATATCTCCATAAATTTAATATTTCTATGTAATCCAGTGAGTTTTATTGAATGATTTATTCCTCATATGAAAACACTTCTTCAAATTTCTCTAAATATCCTAGAAATATAAAGTTTTAATACCTAATGATTTATTTAGTCTTTCGATTGATATATGTTATTAAAAATTATCCAAAAAAACTCTATGGATTTTTTTCACACACTACATTATGTATTATAGGAGATTAGGGTACAAAAAGTGTAATTATATTTCAGGTGGGGATTTATCCAATGATCCACTTTGTAACTTTGATAGGTTAACCGATTGGGTATATCACTAGATTCATATTCCATGGACTAGATTATCTGTCTATATAGTATTGAACAATATTTTATTTAATTATATGATATTTATGGTGATAAAATAGACTTGTTGTGTAGATGATACGAAATTAAATTGAATATGAGGTGAACTACTTGGTAGGTGATATTATACTAGGACCTTGTTGACATGAGTAACTTGTCCTTATAATAGCTAATAGTTAGATGATGATGAAAATAAAATTTATGAAATGATGATGATAATGATTATGATGACATGGTTGGTACATTGATGGATTCTTCTAGTGGATTGATGATGTGTACAATATTATATGACATTGTATTTTTTATGTTATTTTAGAAATGGGTGTACCATATTCTATGTTACCACCATAAAAGGGTGGATTTATCAAGTGATATTTAACATCTAATTAGTAAAGGGTTAATTATATAGCTACTATAGTTCCCCCACATCCAAAAAACTTATATGAGTTGATATATAGAGTATTTGTTCTTGTTTTGGTTGTGGATGTTGTGTGGTTATGATAGTGGGTCGATGGTGGGACATTAGACATTAAAGATATGTGTACTATTTGATGAGAGTTGGTTTATAGTGGAAATTTATATATTTATATTTTTTGTGATATATTATACATAAATAAATATTTTTTACGTAATACATGTGACGATTTTGGGAATAAAATACCCTAAAGGACTAAAATTATAAGCTATATTGTATAGAATTATAAAATGAGATAGCCTTATGTGAAATAATTTATTAGGATTTTAGGGTGTGGTTGTTTCTTAATAATGTTGAATTAAGTTACTCTCAGAGATTTTGAAAGATTATTTCATTATTATTTATTATTATTTTATTTATTTCATTATTATACATTTGTGATATTGATGTAGTTTTTCATCATTTAGGGATGAAATATTGAGTAGGGTAACATAATCATATTGGTGGAGGTTTTGGGAAGCATTAAATCAATTAATAAGGATGATAGTAGGATCTTAGAATTCAGGATCAATTCACATACCATTTATGTATACCGAGTGTCTATGGTTTTTATTGATATTTGGGTTTAAATGTTTTTTTATTATAGGCAGTTTTATTTAATTTGATATGTTGTATGAAAATAATGATCTATAAATTTATTATAATATCAATTGATCATTGGTTCTTATGATTTATGGTATTGGTATTTCAATTTATTTTATATCCTTTCATTATGTTCTAAAGAGGGTAATTCCATCAATTTGGGTGACTAAAACCAATGAAAATAGATATCAACCTCTAGCATATTAGAGGTGGGATTAGTGTGGAACTCTCATTATCTTCACCAATCTAGGGAGGGGTTTTGGTGAGTATGGGTCATGTAAGTATGATATCATCGATTTTGGTTGATATATAAGTTGTTTTTCATAGTTATGCACATGTGAAGTTTTGTTTGTCTTGGTAAAACTATGGAGATAATGATAAATGTATTAGGACATATTCTGATAGGCTAATAAATCACCATAGGGTGTGGGAACCAAAATATTCCTAGGTTAGGACTCTGGTTATCTATTAATTGAGTCATGTTCCTAGAGAAATTATACCATGTTATAATTATATTCCTTATATGTTTTTCAAAGAATGATCTATATTCATTCTTGTATGTGATGTAGGTACCATTCTAGGATGGGTAGTCATGAATTTTCAATGCTATATTCTAATGTTTTTTTCTTTTTTGATGCTACAAAACCTTCAAGGATTTATATATTATTTTAAATATTATATTGTATTATATGGAAAATTATATATAATTTTTTCAGATGATAATTACATAGTCTGAAACGATTAAATTTCTATCCATTATTGATCATTTGGTTGATGAAGAATTATTCCAAGGAACAAATTATAAAGGGACAAAACCATATTCTTTACTATGAATTTAGATCACTTTATATGTTACTATTAATGAAAGTAAAATTAATTTTAATGAGGTGTTGTATGAGATATGCTTCTCAATGATACCCATGTGGGGTGAGCCTGAAACTATGTGGTGGATCCTTAGCAGGATGATATTAGAAGTATTTTTTTTATATTGACAATATATTTTTCTAAGATACTTATTTTTTTATGATCTTGCTTCATGTTTGGAAGGAAATATATATATGTTGGTCATTATTTCTCAAGATATGAATATCTTGACTTATGGATGGAGGTTATATTATCACAACCTTTATTGGTTCTTAATTTTGATATTGGATATATTGCACATGCCATAAAATTTATGATGTGTCTTTGTTGATATATAGTAACCCTTTAATATGATACATTGTATTTTTAAGAGGAGTTGGGTGATATAATTTTAAAGACTATTAGGTGTTAGAACGGGCTACTAGAGGATATCAGATGTTGATATAACCTCACAGTTTACTTTGAGGTGTCTAGATAGATAATCTTGATTGATGTCATTTTAATGAGGCTTGGATTGGAATTATCACTCCATATGTGTGAACTTGATAATAATTAATTACACATGAATGAAAATTATACTAGGAGTGTAAGATCTAGATATATAGTTAGATATTTCTAACAATTGTAACATACCCTCATGGAAGTTATGCTGTATATTTTATCATATCCCATTAAAAGGGTAGTTAACTTAAGGTTTTAATGTTTTGGGTTAATATCACCATTATGTAATAAGAGTGATCATAATAAATAGAAAGTAATAACATATTATCATTGGTTCATATGAGTGGATGTTGTGATAAAAAATTCTAAGGTTTTTTCCATAATAAGGGACTGTATTAAAATGTTATTTTTTTGTCGTAATTAGGTTCACTTTTTAAGTTATGTACCTTCCTAAGGTTTACTATAGATTATTTTATGTTATATGGGTTAGTAGGAAAATTTATTTACTAGATTGTGGAAATATGGATCCCCAATACCGTTTATGGTAAAAAAATATTTGATAGTTGTGTGTGATTCAATTATGAATATTCCTCCTTCATAGTTTTAGGGATTTCTTATGTAGAAACCTTTACAAGAGAGGTGGTGTTGATTAGAACATGGTTATTTTGAGAATATTGAAATTTGTATAGATGGATGATGTTACAGATCAGATAAGATGTAATGCAATGACCCTAGAAGACCATAGTCGGTGCATTATTTTAATACATTGGCATTATTAAAAGGAATCAAGTTCTGAAAGACCGATAAATTTAACAGTCTTGGAAAATAGATTACATACATGAATGTAACATTATACATTAAAACATAATACAGAACATAAATAATCCATGGATAATGCCATTATTCTCATAGTTTAACCCAGCATATCAAACATAATACACTTCTTGGAATCTCGGGAAAACAAAACATAAGAAAGGGGTGAACTCAGATGCTCAGTAAGGGTAAATAGTTTAGCAAAAGCTATAAACTTGTAAGGAAAGATGTGTAATAAAAACAACATCCTTTTAAACATAAACTTGAACATAATATGGAGAAAATAAAACAAACATTACCATATAAACATGCACATGGATATTCTACTAGTTGAATAATCACATGTAATAATTAATTTCATAATGAGGGAATGCCTAACACCGAACATCATTACCACATAGTCAAGGCCTCGTGCCAAGACTAAAAATAAATATTTTTTCAAGGCCTTGTTACAAGACACTAGTTTGTCTCATGAGACCTACCGATGCATCGAGGGGCTATAGAGGTCCCCACCTGTCACTTACTAAGTCCACTGCATTCCTCATATGAAAATGTTGAAACATAACATAAACATTTGTATTAAAACTAGCATACAAAATGTCAATAATTCAACCATAAACTATGAACGGTATAAAAATAGCACATCCACAGTCAAACAAATCATAAGTAATTCAATAAAATATGTAATATTTTATTATAATAAATCAACCTTAATCAAGAATAATATTTTGTAAAAGATGTTGACATAGTTGAAAATGATCAGTAAAACTTCTTGAGAGGAATATACATTTTGTGAAATCATTTAAAAGTCACACATTTATAAACAAAGTCATTTAAAATATATTTTTGAATTGAAGTGTCCCATACCACTTTGAAACTTTTGAAAAGAATTAACATTTTAAAATAATCATGTCCATATAAATAAATCCTTAAAATCATTTTGAAAACATGGACATTAATGAGAAATATTTAGAAGAATAAATATTTAAAACATTTAAAATGATGTTTTAGTTAATGGGAAAATTAAAATAATCATTTAGAAATTTATTTTATGAAACATGTACGTGGATAATAAATATTTCCTAGGAAATACTTACACATAAACAATCTCGGATAATAATGAGATTGAGGAATTAACCCTTACCTTGCACTTTCCTTTGGTCGAGGGTATGTTTGACCTCATGTATAATTACCATAGTATGTTATTAAATTATACCAGAACCATATTAATATTTATTATATCATACATGATTCATTTATGACTTTATACTACCCATTTGATAATGATTTCTAGGTTAAATTATTATTTCGGGTAATAATCGCTTTCTTTATCGTACGTGTTTTAACTTGTTATTATTGATTGAATCATTTGGATCATGATTTAAATACATAAAAAATAGAAAAAATTATTTATATATAATATATATTTAGAATATAAATATGTATAATATATAGATAGATATATGAAATTGAAAACACCATTTATGGAGACAATAGACCATACGTACGCATAAACGTTGTTCCCGTTTTCATATCGTATTGAACATAAGTAAGTGAATAAGCTATATATAAGTGAATATATATATATATATAGTAGCATTATTATGTGATATATTACATACTTATTAATAATATATATTTCTATAATCATCATTGAATGGTTAACCTGGAAATAAATCTCATCGCGTTGTGGAGATGGTAAGTCGTACGTACACACAAGCGATGATATCATTTATTTAATTATTAAAATGGTTGGAATTGGATGGTATATTAATTATAAAGAGAAAGTAAAATGTTATTATCATTATTTATACATTTATTACTTATCATTATATCCATCCAAATAACATAGTGTTGAGTAACAAAATACACCACGATGTAGTGACGGTAAGTCATACTTACGCATGCATGGTGACATTATAATTCATAGGATGGATATAATAATGAGTATGTTTGTGACATATTTATAATAAAATCATATTATGTATAAGTTAATGAAGTTATTAGTTCTATATGGAAAGAACAAATAAAGAGAAAGTGGAAGAAGAAAAGAACTTTGAAATAGGTGATGAAATAATTAGCTCTTCTTTGGGTGTTTCTTTTTGATTTGAACAAAAGGGATCCTTAGGATGGATTTGTTCCTAAGAAAATTCCTCTATTTTAAAGTTAGGGAAGTTGGGATGAGATTTGGGCAGCGGTTGGTCAAGAAAAATGGATTTGGAGGTGTGATTTTGAGAGAAGTGGAAGTACCCTTCAATAAGAGAGGTGATAGTCACTTTAAGAAAATCTTGAAATATTATTTTATTATAAAATCATTTTATGTTTAAAATTGCTCTAAATTGATTTATTTAGAATCTAAGGTGGGTATGGGACTCAATAATATAAAAAAATAGGTTTTATACAAGTTTATTTCACCATATTAACCCTATATTTTAGATTTAACTCTTAGATATATAGTTTAACATTTACCATGTCCTCTTGTATTATTATAATAAATGGTTAATAAACATACTATAAAATGAAAAGAGAACCCCAAGAGGTCAATTAATGACATATGTATCATTATATAAGTCCTTTGGATGAACCATAGATTTTTATGAATATTATATTATTTAATAATATAATATTTGTCTTAAAAACTCATTTATGTCAATTTTGAAACTATTTAGTATTTGGTTATTGTGAAAGTCATAACCGCATGATTACTTCGAAAAAAATTCATTTAATCAACCCAAAAATGTAATATTAATCTATAAAATTAGTATATGGAATCAAAAAATCCAAATTATATTTATTTGAATATTTATAATATCATTTATTTTAATCTTTCATTAATAAGGTAATTACTGCATCATCATTGTGTCATAAAAAAATTTATTTATTTAATGTCTAAAAATTATAAATAAAATACCATTATTTATAAATACTTTTATCTTTACAATGAATATTTATAATCGAATTTATCATATATATAAACCTATATTAAAAATGGTTTAGTTATTAAAATTTGAATTTTACATATTTAACTCTTCATTAAATAAAATAATAATAAATTTCCTAATCTAATCCAAGTGGATCAAATAGGTTCATATTTCATTTCTAAGGTTTAGTTTGGTCGAAATACACTTATCCAATAGAATTATAACACGTGTTAGGGTAATTATAATATCTTTTACTTTTAATTACCCTATTTACTTTTAACCGTGGTAAATAAAGGTCAAAAGTCACTATTCACCAAATTTATTTTCATCTTATTGAAACACATTTTACTTTTTGATGTCAACCATGTCTCTGAAATTTTATAAATTCAATTCACTGAAGTGGTAGAATTATGTTTTCTACAAATTTGTAAATGTGCCTAGAAGGTGGGTAAAAGACATCAAAAAGTTAAATAAAATATTATACATCTAATTTTATTGTAAACTTAATCCAATAAATTAAATTAAACTTATATAGGTATTATATATCAACTTTTACTTAAAATAAATTTAAATAAAATAAATAATGTTTTAAATAAAAAGTCAGTTTTAAATAATAACGCAGTGTTTTTCACTATTCATCAAAAATTGAAAGATTTCTGAAAAATGAAAAATAATCACCCTAATATAATTTTGATATTATGAATTAAAAAATAAATTATATTATACCAAATTCAAAACATTTAAGTTTAATTAATTAATTTAAAATTGATTCCCATTGTCAAAACCAAAAAGCAGGTTTTTAAAAAGTAAAAACTATCCAAAGATTGACATGTGTTTATGCCAAATTTAAATGTGATATTAGTTATAATGAACTAAATTATATTAAATGATAAAAATATAATCTAATTATACTTCCAAACAATTCAAATTCCAAATTTAACACTATAAATTATTTCAATTAAAAATGTTTTTTTTCATTTAAAATTTAGTATTTTCCACTATTCATTGAAATATGAAATTTATCAGAAAAGTACCAAACATTTATCCAAACTAAACTTTTATGTCCCGCTTCTAAATAAAATTTTAATTTCATTAAATTTAGTACATAAAAGTGTCAAATATTGGTTTTAAAATGGTTCACTATTACAAAGTGGTAAAATTACATTTTTTTAAAAATACATCTTTTATCTGAAAAAAATGAATTTGTACTTATATTATGTCTAAGAAAAACATAATATGGATTATAAAATTTCATGGAGTATATAAAATTCAAAATTCCGTTAATAATATTAATAAATACTTTTTGAACGGCTAGTTTGGTAAGTCGTGGTGCACTCGAACTCGGTGTTGTGTGTAGCGCAAGTTATTGAATTACTTTGAAGAGATAACATACTATGAAATCATGTTGTGTTACATTCTCCCCTCCTTTAATAAACTGCATCCTCACAATTTGAAATTATTCTTTGAAAATAAAAGGTTAAAAATAGAAAAATACCTTTGTAGAAAACCCACATTAGAAATTGGGTTAATAAAATTTAGTCTTAATAAGAGGGAAAGAGAAATGAAAGAGTCACCACCAAATTATGATCTCGATTAGGATAACATTGGTGGAAATTAGAGACACATGATTGGAGTAAAAACATAAATATTTATAGGGAGTGGTTGAGGTCATCAATCATAAACAAGTGTAAAATTTAGGGCCCCAAATCCATCAACCAATGATTATTTAAAATATCATTGGTTCAACAAAACATATGATATTAGGATAACACATTTTTTGTTTTAAGATCCCTTCCCTAAAGTTTAAGAATTAATTTATTCATATAATAAGATGAAAAAAATATATAATTGACAAGTATAGTTTCATACTTCAACTATTTCATACCAAAAACTCATCTTTCAATCCAAAAGATAATAGAATTCAAAACTATTCTTTTTATCCTAATTATATAGTGTTCTAAAAATAATGAATTTATAATTCAATTTTCAAACTATTTAAAAAAACTACATTATACAAACGAGGAAATCATGTAGGCCAGTGGTAGGTGATGCACCCTTGTCGCCCTTCGGTTGTGGGTTCAAGTCTCACGGCCTTGCCGGGCGTGACGAGTTATCGCCCGACCTCCAGGTTGTCCTTTTTATAAAAATAGAAAAATAATATTAATAAATTCCTTAACCTTAAAAATAGTATCCAATGTAAAAATTAATCCATTAAAACCAATAGACTTATCCAAAATACTTCTTCCCAAACTCATAGTACAAAATTTATAAGGAAGGTAAACACAATGAAGATCTTTTTTTCCACATAATAACAAGTGAATAACTTCATCATGTATTATTTTAAAACACTGTAACACCCTGAATTACCATAAAACCTTATTGATTACATTCATACTCCCTTATTCCTTATAGAATACTGGATATACTTCTTATATCCAAAAATTTTGTAAACTCCAACAATAATGGTATAAACAAACAATTAATTACTTTCAAAGTAGTCAAGAATTCTGAATATAATTTATCCAAATCAATCATCTCTTATTCCAAAATCACTAACTCAATATAATAACCATATTACGTTTTATCTTTCCTTAAACCATATATTTTTTAAAAAAATTAACTTGCTATTGAGTCACTTTTCTTAGAACCATATAATATTAAATCCTCAATGAAATAGTATTGTAGTACAATCATTATTTATTTCCATAATTCATATATCTAGTACATCATTAATACAACACTGAAATAAAATAATTCTTAAAAAAAACATAAGAACACTAGTCATTCCTCATCATCTATTGTTACATCATAACTTGATTATTATCCAATATCATCATTTGGGGTATACTTTGATGATTTGGACATTTATTTTCATAGTATCCCAACTCCATGTAGATAAAGCATTGTATATTTGCAACCTTTTTCTTACCCTTTCAAATCACATACTTGGTGTCTTTTTCCTCCACACTTATAACAAACTCTCGTTCCCTTCAAGCATTTACCAAGGAGATTCTTTCCATAGTTATCACATATGGGAAAAATCATTTTTTCCCTTATTCTATTCATTTATCTTTATCACTTTCATCCTTTTCTTCTCTGGATTCCCTTCAAAGCTATAAGAATCAGATAATTATTTAATTATCTTATTAACACATGATACTATTTCTTCATATGATGATAATATATGGAATATTGTTTCCTTTCTAAATATTGGCTTAATACCATGAATGATATGATCCTTCTTACTCTTTGGATCATACATATTACTGGAGTTCTCATTCCTTCTACTAGGTTCCATTTCTACACAATGGCCTACACTAGATTAGTTTATGAATCACAGTACATAATTTCAAACTTGTAAAATATCTAACATAAATTGAAAAGATTATACATATAATCTATAATAATAAAATGTTCTCTTAAATGAATTATTTACTCATAAATCCTTCATACGGTCTTGTAATGAAAATGTGAATTATCCTAAGCATATCCCTCTGGAGTGTCATAACCAAAAGTGCAGCAAGGCCCGCTGTACTGTACCAAGATACCCTGGGTCATGCCTGAAACTCCATGTCATATTTTTCACTCCTAGGTACATCTTTTCTAGAGGAGCCTCTACCTGCTCGTATCTAGACAGGGATTTATTGCATGTAAAATAAAAAAAATATCAACATTACCAAAATTATAGGAAGTTCTACTATACGAATCCTCAAAGTCTATCTTAGGGTAATGTTTTCTAATCAGAGTTTTTCTAAATCTAGCTTCCATTTTTTTGATATAATTTTTACAATACCAACTGTAATGATCCGACCCTAGAATCCCAAAGCCAGTGCATTATTTTAATACATTGGAATGATTAAAAGGAATAAAGTCCTAAAATACCCATAAGATTAGTAGTCTTTTAAAATAGATAACATATATGAATGTTACATTACACATTCAAACATAATACGAAACATAAATAATACATTGAAAATTCCATTATTCCCCTATCTTAACCCTGCATATCAAACATAATACACTTCTTGGAATTTTGGGAAAACAAAACAAAAGAAAGGGGTGAGCTCAGATGCTTAGTAAGGGTAAATAGTTTATCAGAAGCTATAAACTTTTAAGGCATGATGTATAATAAAAACAACATCTTTCTAAACATAAACTTGAACATAATATGAAGAAAATAAATAAAAAATTACCATATAAATATGGACATGGATATTATACTAGTTGAATAATCACAAGTAATAATTAATTTCATAATTAAGGAATGTCTAACACTAGACATCATTACCACATAGTCAAGGCCTCGTGCTAGGACTAGAAATAAAATTTTTGTCAAGGCCTTGTGCCATGACACCAGTTTGTATTATGAGACCTACCAATGCATCAAGAGGTTATAAGGGGCCCCACCCATCACTTATTAATTCCACTTCATTCTTCATATAAAAATGTTGAAACATAACATAAACATTCATATTAAAACAAGCATACGAAATGTTAATACTACAACTATAAACCTTGAAGGGTATAAAAATAGCTCATCTATAGTCAAACATATCATAACTCATTCAATACAATATTGAAGATTTTGTTATAATAAATCAACCTTAATCAAGAATAATATCCAGTAAATGATGTTGGCATAGTTGAAAATCATCGGTAAAACTTTTTTAAAAAGAATATCCATTTTTCAAAAATCATTTAAAAGTAACACATTTTTTAAGGAAGTCATTGAAAAGATAATTTTGAGTAAAATTTTCCCATACCAATTTGAAACTTTTGAAAGGAATTAACATTTTAGAACAATCACATCCATATAAATAATTCCTTAAAACCATTTTCAAAACATGGACATTAATGAGAAAGATTTAGAAGAATAAATATTTTAAACATTTAAAATAATGTTTTAGTTAAATAGTGCCCTAATATAATCATTTAGAAATGTATTTTATTAAACATGGACATGAATAATAAATATTTCCTAGAAAATACTTACACATAAACAATCTTAGATAGTAATGAGATTGAGAAATTAACCCTTACCTTGCACTTTACTTTGGTCTAGGTTATGTTTAACCTCCTATATAATTACCATAGTATGTTATTAAATTATGAAAAAAACCAAATTCATAGTTATTATATCATAAATGATACATTTATGACTTTAAACTACCCATTTAGTAATTATTTCCATGTTAAATTAACATTTCAGGTAATAATCGCTTTCTTTACCGTACATGTTTTAACTTGTTATTCTTGATCGTCTCATTTAGATGATGATTTAAATAATTTAATAATGTAAAACGTGATTTATATATAATATATATTTTGAATATAAATATGTATAATAGATATATATATGAAATTGAAAACACAATTTATGGAGACGGTAGACCGTATGTACGCATAAACATTGTTTCCGTTTTCATATCGTATTGAAAAAAGGTTAGTGAAAAAGATATATGTAAGTGAATAAATACATACATACATACATACATATATATATCTTAAGTATAATTATTATGTAATATATTACATACTTATTAATAATATATGTTTTTATAATCATCATTGAAATGTGAACCTGGAACTTAATCTCATCGCGTCGTGGAGATGGTAAGTCATACATACACACGAGTGACGATATCATTTCTTTAATGATTAAAAGGGTTGGAATAGGATGGTATATTAATTATACATAGAAATTATCATGTTATTTTCATTATTTATATGAATATTACTCATCGTTATGTCTATCCAAATAACATAGTGTTGAATAACAAATTACACCATGACGTGGAGACGGTAAGCCGTACTTACGCATGCATGGTGACATTATCATTCATAGAATGGATAGAATAATGAGTATGGTTGGACATATTTATAATAACATCATATTATGTATAAGGTACTGGAGTTATTATTTTGGTATGTAAATGACAAATAAAGAGAAAGTGGAAGTAGAAAAGAAGTTTAAAGAGGTGATAAAATAATTAACTCTTTTTTGGGTGTTTCCTTTTGATTTGAAAAAAATGGATCCTTAGGTTGGCTTTCTACTCAAGGGAATACCTATAGGTTGAAGTGAGAGAAGTATGGAGGAGATTTCAGAAGGGTTCGGCTGAGACAAATGGCTTTGGAGGTGGAATTTTGAGAGAAGGGGAAGTTCTCTTTTGTAAGAGAGGTGAGGGTCACATTAGGAAAATCTTGAAATATTATTTTATTATAAAATCATTTTCAGTTTCTAATGGATCCATATTGTTTTATGCGGAATGTAAGGATGTCACAACCCCCTCCCACCAATGATGCCCCTTCTGATCTAGCAATGGTGAATGGGAGATAATGACCCCCTGAGTCCCGCCTCCAGTAGGCCCCGCAGTGGAGACTAGCACCAAGGGTATGAGTTTTCACAAATATGGGATGCATTACCCTTTTTATTATTTAAGATCAAGAAATAGGATGAATCAAACACCAAAAGAAAAAGGAACAAGTTAATGAAAAAAACCAAAACCAAACCCATATTCATGTTTTATACAATATTGAAACAAAAGTAAAAGTACAAGAAAAGATCCAAAGTACGATACCAAAAAAAGAAAGAAAAAAAATAAAACCAGCAAAACTCCAATGCCCAACTAGCAAGGTCCCGCACGGTCCCTAAAGTCCTCCTAAAAACCTGAAAGTAAACATAGGGTGAGAATGCAATTATACTCAGTAGGAAAACCTAAATCTCTTTTGCACTGGTGGGTAGATATCCTAATTCCCCGTTAAAAAATAGAAGGAACAAAAGCCTAGCTAAGAATCTATCCACCCAACATTACAAGCCACACTCACCAAATATTGCAAGTAAATAGAGTAGTATAGTGATATTATCAAAGTATGGGTACCCCACACCACCTTCCCACTAAATACTGCTCAAGCCCTCATTCCTAACGCTTTGATACTTCCCCCTCTTCCCGAGCTAGTTCTGCGACCTGGACATACGAAGCTCATAGTATCCCGCCGACACTCAATCCTCAGCCATAACTACATCTCATCCCGAGGACACCTGAGAAACATATGACATCCTCATACCGATGACTCTTTGGAAACATATGTCGTAACCTACCTGAAGTATCTTGGGCTATTGAACCTAGAAGAGGGAGCACAAGGAGGAACAATAGCCATCCATCCTTTAGATGTTTGTGAATCTCACCCTCCGTCCCACGAGTGTTCGGCACGTAGTGCTCAACATGGGTGGGGTGCATAAAGAAACATAAAATCTACATATTTATATAATTATATCAACCACTCAGCCCATCCTAAGGCTTTGACATAAAAGATCTGATCACATTACTCGACACTGCTACCTCGAAAGTATGCACATAATAAACAGCCCCAAAGCCCATTAAGCTTTTCATGTTTCAACAGTTTTAGTTTATCAGTTCCTTAACTACTAAGCAACTAACAACGACCAAACCAGATCAGTCATTCGTAAAACATATCCCTACCAACCAAAAATAAATTTAGTGAAAACACAAGCAACAAAATACCATTTTATTTTATCAGCCAGTTAATTCCATTGATTTTCCATATTTAATCAACTACCATGCCCCACATTTTATTAGTTAACTCTTCCACTTTTATTCATATGCACAACCCATCCTTACAGCCCTGCTGCTAACCACCCTAACCACAAACACATTGGAAACAATACCCATACCACATCATCATACCTTTGATAACACTTACCATAGCTCTTCTACCCATCAAAACCATATCATACACGCCAACCCACAACCAAGCCAACCGCATCCCCGCTGCTCACCCATTCCACAACAACCCACGAAACACCCCTTCATATAATTAACACCAACCATCACCCACAAATTCATTCTTTCATTTAGATTAACTGGGGTGATCATATAAGGGTTCCAGGTATTCATTTAATCATCCAACTTTAAATGATTAACCAATTTCCACATTCTATGAAATTCTATCCACAAAACAATCTGGAAAAATAGGGCAACATTTAACTACACAAGAAAAGGCCCCCAACGGCTGTGATTTTCAGTTGGCATAAGCCTTTTCAATTCAAAACATAATCAAAGGATAATAATTTATGGGAATAAAACAACAATATCAACAAAATTTCCGCAATCCTATTCTTTAACCAGTTATTATCTTTATTTACTGGTTCAACTGTATCTCACGAAAATAAGAGGATACCCACCCCGCATAATGCACAAAAGGGAGAGATGAAGGTAAGATCCCTACCAAAACAGGTTTTGATGTCCTTTAGTGAGAACAACCACCATGAGTATTTCGATCACTCCTCCCGATGACTATATCCTCCCGTAGGCACTATGGCACAACCGCACATTAAGATGACGTTCATCAAAGAGCGTCATTCCCATCAAATATCACCAATCTCCTCGGTAAGAAACTGCAAAGAGGAAGTCGAAGAAGAGGAAAAGCAACGAGGTGCACGATGTTCACAAGAAGATAAGAGGAAGGCTTCTGGGTCATCCAGGAGGGTCGCTGTGTAGAGAAGAAGAGGGGTTCGTAAATAACACATGACCCTCTCTTATATAGGCAACAAAAAGATAAAATGGTACGAAGCGTGTATTAATGAATATACGAAATGACCGTACAACTGTTACATTGTTTGACTGGTCAACACATGACACATCATGTGGTTTCCATCTGTTTAATGATAATAATAACTTCAATTAATAATAGGTGTTTTATTGACATAATACATGATTCATAAAAAGGTATTCATCATTAGTCTTAAAATGACCATCATAATTTCAAGGTTATGCAGCCGCTGACGGTTCATCAATCTGATATCATCTGAAGAAGTTACTGATGAATTATGGTTTTGACAACCAAAAATAATAATATTATTATTATATTGTTATTATTATTTAATTTTATTGATAATTTCTCTCTCCAAACTCATTTAAGATTCATGCACAAAATCCTCTCCAATTTGGTGTTCATCACCCCATTCCATGTTGATTGATTTCCTTTTTTATTTTATTGCATTAAATTTTAAATCTTTATTTCCTTTAAACTCTTTCTCTCTCAAATCTCTCTTCCATTCACGATTTCTTCTCCCACTCAACCAAAAGTGGCACCTCCCCTTTCCTTTACTCCATTATCACTTCAATGTTATTATTAATAAAATTAATATTAATAACATCCACCATTAATATTCTAATTTAATCCCATTAAATTTGTTTATAATGGTTATTCTCATATTAAATTAAGATCATTACATTTAATTAATCACACACTAAAAGCCACCATTACCATTATTATTTAATATAATAGTAATAAATCCTTTTTCAAATTCATCAACAGGTCGCCATCATTATCATTAATAATTATTATTATTATTGACGCCCAATTATTATCTTATAATTACTCCCTATCTCCCGTCACATGATATTCACACACGGGTTGGGAACCCCTTCCATTCTTCATTATCATTTTATTATTTTTTTATAATATATTAAATGAATATTATTATAATTATTTTAATATTCCAAAATAAAAGTTGGATTTACCCATAAGGGGTTTCCCCCCCCCCCTCCATGCGCCTCTTCATGTTATTATTATTATAACAAATTATTATATAATAATACCCTTTAATGTTATTTATACACATAATTTAGTATTTATTAAAATTTAAATAAATCAAAAAAAACATACACCTCCCCTCATTGAATTAAATACATTCAATTTTATTTTTTTATTTCACAATGATAAAATTTAAACCATTTAATCTACTTAACACCAAATATTTTCACACCACCCTTATCAATTATTATTATCAAAAAATATTATTATAACACATGTTGTGTTTGACCGAATCAAATTTTTACAATGTAATGGACCAGAGAGGTCTGAACCATTACATCAGATACCTCTCAAAACATTCTCGTCCTCAATAATTAAAAACCAACCCATAAAAAGGGGAAAGGTCTGATCAATCAACCCGTAAGATACCTCTCAGGGCTCTCGTCATAACAAGAATCCAAACACTATCCTAATTATATGAGTCAGGGAATTCCATCCCCCATGTCAAGATATTATCCACTTTTGGTGGCACTGACTCACCTGCACGGGTTTAATCGCATCCACATTAATGTGTCTTGATTAGTTATTAGGTCCTCCCACCCCTATAATTTAGGATTTCTAATACACACAATGCCCCCAACACCACACAAAACAAGAAACTTGTTGCCCCAACACACGGATTGGAAAATTCCTTCTCCCATGTCAAGATATTGTCCGCTTTGGGTGGCACTGACTTACCCGCATGGGTTTAATCGCATCCACATTAATGCATCTTGATTCGGGATCATTTCCTCCTCTCCCCACATGTTAGGACTCTTCACATACATTTAAAGGAAAGAGGGAAACAACTTAGCATTATAAACTCATAAAAAACAAGGTCTAGGCTAAAATCATGGGCAATAGCAAGTTTCAATAAAGGAGTGTGATGTTCCTGAATTTAAAGAAAATATAAATGAGATCATTTAAGTAAAACTGAAAATATCTCTCTCTATCTCTAGACTTGCTAGGGTTTCTGCTTCTGTTGCGTGCAACTGTCTGCATCCCACTCCTATGCCTTTCTATTGATTTCTAGGTGACATAGCTGTTTGGTAAACAAGGAACGCCTAAGCCCAAATAGAAAGGAAATTTTCTCAAGGTTTCATTTTATCATTTTATTTTGATTTCATTCCCAGAACACCCAAATAAAGTAAAACAAAAATCATGATAATGCATGTACCTTTACTAGGGTCTCTACCCGGCAATCAATGTAGTCTTACTTGGTCATTCGGTAAGCTCAGAGTCCTTGCATCAGATCACGGGGGTCCTTAAAATCCCGTGTCCTAGACGGTCTTCTCTGGCCTATGTCACGCACCAAGATCAACCAACACTATTGCCCTACTATCCCATGCAATCCTCACCGTGTCTAACTCCAGACTCCATCCTATCTCTCAACCATCAGCTCTGATACTATTCTTTCATGACCCCCTCCAACCAAAGATGCCCCTCCTGATCTGGAAATGGTGAAAGGGAGATAATGACCCCCAAGACCCACCTCCAATAGGCCCTGGAGTTGTGACTAGAACCAAGGGTATGGGTTTTCACAAATATGGGAGGCCTTATCCTTTTTATTATTTTTGATTGAGAAATAGGATGGGTCAAACACCAAAAGAAAAAGGAACAAGTAAATGAAAATAAACCCAAAACCAAACCCATATGCATGTTTTATACAATACTGAAACAGACGTACAAGTACAAGAAAAGCACCAAAGTATGATACCAAAAAAAATCAAAAAATGCAACAAGCAAAACTCTAATGCCCAACTATCAAGGTCCTGCATGGTCCCTGAAGTCCTCCTGAAAACCTGAAAGTAAACATAGGGTGAGAATACAAGTATACTTAGTAAGAAAACCTAAAGCTCTCATGCACAGGTGGGGAGACATCCTAATGCCCTGTGAGAAAATACAAGGAACCAAAGCCTATCAAGGAATCTATCCACCCAACCTTACAAGCCACACTCACCAAATATTGCAAGTCAATAGAGTAGTAGAGTAATATTATCAATGTATGGGTACCCCATACCACCTTCCCACTGAATACTACTCAAGCCCTCACACCTTACACTCTGATGCTTCCCCATCTTCTTGAGTTAGTGCCACAACCTAGCCATACGAAGCTCATAGTATCCTACCATCACTCAATCCTCGGCTATAACCACATATCATCTCGAAGACACCAGGGAAACATATCACATCCTCATCTCGATGACTATTGGAAAAAATCTATCATAACCTGACCAAAGGATATTGGGCTATAGAACTTGGAAGAGGGAGCACAGGGAGGAATAATAGCTATCCAACCTTTAGATGCTTGAGATTATCACCCCCATCCCATGAGTGTTCGACACGTAGTGCTCAACATGGGTGGGGTGCATAAAGAAACATAAAACGTACAAATTTATATAATTATATCAACCACTCAGCCCATACTAAGGCTTCTACACAAAAGATCTAAGCACATACCTCAACACTCATACCTCAAAAGTATGCGCACAATAAACAGCCCCAAACCCCATTAATCTTTTCATGTTTCAACAGTTTTAGTTTATCAGTTCCTTAACTATCAAGCAATTAATAACAACCAAACCAGATCAATCATTCGTAAAACATATCCTTGCCAACCACAAATAAAGTTAGGGAAAACACAAGAAATATAATACCATTTTATTTTATCATCCAATCAGTTCCATTGATTTTTCACATTTAATCAACTACCATGCCCCACAAATCATTAGTAAACTATTTCACTTTTATTCATATGCACAACCCATCCTTGCAGCCTTTCTTCCAACCACCATAACCAAAAAAACATTGGAAACAATACCCATACCACATCATCATCCATTTGATACCACTTACCACAGCTCCGCTTCCCATCACAACCATATCATACATGCCAACCCACAACCAAGCCAACTGCTGCCCCACTGCTCACCCGTTCCACAACAACCCATGAAACACCCCTTCACATTATTAAACCCCAACCAGTAGCAACAAATTCATTCTTTCATTTAGTTTAACTAGGGTGATCATAAAATGGTTCCAAGTATTCATTTTATCAGACAACTTTACATGATTAACCAATTTTCACATTTTATGAAATTACATGCACAAAACAATCCAGAAAAACAGGGCAACATTTAATTGTGCAAGAAAATGCCCCCAATGATCGTGATTTTCAGTATTCATAAGCCTATTCAATTAAAAACATAATCAAAGGATAAGAATTGATGGAAATAAAACAAAAAAATCAACAAAATTTCCCCAATCCCGTTCTTTAACTAGTTATTATCTTTATTTGCTGGTTCAACCATATCTCACAAAAACCAGAGGATACCCACGCCGAATGATGCACAAAAGAGAGAGAGACGGAGGTAAGATCCCTACCTGAACATGTTTTGATTTCCTTCTGCAAGAACAACCACCATGAAGATTTCAATCACTCCTCTTGATGACTACGTCCTCCCGTGGACGCTACGACACAACCGCATATTAAGATGATGTTCATCAAAGATTGTCATTCCTGTCAAATATTAGCAATATTCTCAGTAGGAATCCATGAAGATGAAGTCAAAGAAGAGGGAAATGAATGCGGTGTGCAATGTTCGCCTCATCAACATGATCCTACAGCCACTGACAGATCGATGATCGGAGTATGGATAAAGAAGATAACAGGAAGTCTTCTGGGTCATCCAAGAGTGTCGCTATGCAGAGAAGAAGAGGGGTCCGTAAATAACATGTGACCCTCTCTTATATAGTAAATAAAAAGGTAAAACAGTTTTCAACATATATTAATTAATACACAACATGACCCTATAACTGTTATGTTGTTTGACTGGTCAACACACGACACGTCACGTAGTTTCCATGCATTTAATGATAATAATAACTTCAATTAATAATAGGTGTTTTATTGACCTAAGAAATCAGTCAAAAAAAGTTATTCATCATTGGTATTAAAATTACCATCACAATTTAAGGGTCACGCAGCCGCTAATGGTTTGTCAATCGGATATCATCTGAAGAAGTTACTGACAAATTATAGTTTTGACAACCATAAATAATAATAACAATAATATATTATTATTATTATTTCATTTCATTGAAAATTTCTCTCTCCAATCTCATTTAAGATTCATACACAAAATCCTCTCCAATTTTGTGTGCATCACCCCATTCCACCTTGATTTATTTCTTTATTTATTTTATTGCTTTAAATTTGAAATCTTTATTTCCTTTAAACTCTTTCTCTCCCCAATCTCTCTTCCGTTCACGATTTCTTTTCCCACTCCACCAAAAGTGGCACCTCCCATTTTCTTTACTATATTATCACTTAAATGTTATTATTAATAAAATTAATATTGATAACATCCATCATTAATGTTCTAATTTAATCCCATTAAATTTGTTTATCATGGTTATTCTCATATTAAATTAAGACCATTCCATTTAATTAATCACACACTAAAAGCCACTATTACCATTATTATTTAATATAATAGTAATAAATCCTCTTTTAATTTCATCAATGGGTCACCATAATTATCATTAATAATTATTATTATTATTGACGCCCAATTATTATCTTATAATTACTCCCTCTCTACCATCACATGATATTCACACACAGGTTGGGAACCCCTTCAATTTTTTATTATCATTTTATTATTTTTTTATAATCTATGAAATGAATATTGTTATAATTATTTTAATATTTCAAAATACAAGTTGGATTTACCCATAAGGAGTTTCCCCACCCCCCTCCATGTGCCTCTTCATGTTATTATTACTATAACAAATTATTATAGAATAATACCCTTTTAATGTTATTTACACATATAATTTATTATTTATTAAAATTTAAATACATAAAAAAACCATGAAACTTCCCTCATTGAATTAAATAAATTAAATTTTATTTCTTTTATTTCACAATTATTAAATTAAAACCATTAAATCTACTTAACACAAAATATTTTCACTCTACCCTTATCAATTATTAATATAAAAAATTATTATTATAACATACGTCGTGTTTGACCACATCAATGTTTTACAAAGTAATAGATTGGAGAGGTCCGGGCCATTAAAAAGTTGGTTATGGGTCTACATACTCTCAACCAATAGGTTTTATACATGTTTAGTTCACTATATTAACCCTATCATTTAGATTTAACTTTTAGATAAATAGTTAACTTTTACCTTGTCCTCTTGTATTATTATAATAAATGGAAAATGAATTTACTATAAAAAGACAAGTGAACCCCAAGTGGTTCATTAATGAAATATTTATCATTATATAAGTCCTTTGGACTAACCTTATATTTCTAGAAATATTATATCATTTAATAAAACAAAATTTGTTTTAAAAACTCATTTATGTCAATTTTGACACTGTTTAGTATATGGTTTTTGTGAAAGTCATAACAGTATAATTACTTTAAACAAAATTCAATGAATCAACCCTAACATTTCATAGTGGTATAGAAAATTCGTGTATGGAATCAAAACATTAAAATTATATTTATTTTAATATTTTAAATATCATTTATTTTAATCTTTTATTAATAAGGTAATTACTGAATCATCAGTGTGTCATAAATAGATTTAATTATTTAATGTGTAAAAATTATAAATAAAATAGAATTATGTTGGAAATTTTTTTATATTTATAATTAATATTTATATTTGAATTTATCTTATTTATAAACCTATATTAAAAATGGTTTAGTTATTAAACTTGTGAATTATATACTTTTAACACTTCTTTAAATAAAATAATAATAAATGTCCTAATATAATCCAAGTGGGTCAAAGAAGTTTATATTTTATTTATAAGGTTGATTTTGTTCGAAATACACTTATCCAATAGAATTAGGACATGTGTTAGAGAAATTATAATATCATTTTTACCTTTAATTTCCCTATTTACTTTTAACCGTGGTAAATAAAAGTCAAAAGTTACTATTCATCAAAAAAATCACCTTATTGAAAAAATTTTACTTACTGATTTCAACCGTGTCTCTTGTATTTTGGAAATTTAATTCATAGAAGCGGTAAAATTACTTTTTATTCAAGTTTGCAAATGTGCCTAGAAGGTGGGTAAAAGACGTTAAAAAGTTCAATAAAATTTTATACATCTAATTTTATTATAAAATGACTCCAATGAATTAAATTCAACTTATATAGGTATTATATATCTATTTTGACTAAAAATATATCTTCATTAAATAAATAATTATTTAAATAAAAGGTCAGTTTTAAATAATAATGAAGTGTTTTTCACTATTCATCAAAAATAGAAAGTTTTCAAAAAAAATACAAAAAATTCACACTAAGATAATTTTGATATTCCGAATTCAAAAATGAATTATATTTTACCAAATTCAAAAAAATTTAAGTTTCATTAATTAATTTAAAATTAATTCCCATTGTCAAAACAAAAAAGCGGGTTTTTAAAATATAAAAATTTTCAAAAGATTGACATGTGTTTTTGTCAAATTTAAATGTGAAATTACTTATAATGACCTAAATTATATTTAATGATAAAATTATAATCTATTTATAATTCTAAACCATTAAAATTAATATTTTAACACTATAAATTATTTCGATTAATAATTTTTTTTCAATTAAAATTTAATATTTTTCACTATTCATCAAAATATGAAAGTTTTCAGAAAATTTCCAAAAATTAATACAAACTAAATTTTTATTTACCACTTTTAAGGAATAATTTAATTTCATCAAATTAAATATATAAAATTTTAAATATTGGTTTTCAAGAAGGGTTCGCTAGTAAATGGCGGTAAAATTGCATTTTTTGAAAAATACTTCTTTTATCTAAAAAAATGAATTTATTCTTATATTATTCTTAAGAAACACATAATATGGATTCTAAAATTATATGGAGTGTATATAATTCCAAATCCAGTCAATACTATTCATAATTTCTTTTTGAATGGCTAGTTTGGTAAGTCGTGGTGCGCTCGAACTCGGTGTTGCGTATAGTGCAAGTTATTGAATTACTTTGAAGAGATAACGTACTATGAAATCAGGGGCTATTATATAAGATGCATTCATATAATTGTAAGTTAATGGATAGTTGAATGAGAATTCATTGTGTAGTTGAGATCAAAGAATGACTCTTTTTAGAACTAAAGGTAAAATTATGAGGTTAGTATAATAAGATTCAAATTTCATTGGATTTAATTTATTTCTGTAACGCCCCAACCCCAGTTACCTAGAGTCGGTTTATTATTACATAACATTAGTATGATCAAAAAATATCATGTCTTGAAAGACCGATTAGTTTAGTAGCCTTGGAATCACTAGATACATTCATAAGGTTTATATTACATCATAAAATGAAAACTACAACAACACAGTCTCCATAGTCCACAATCATATCCCCTCATACTATCCCTACAGGTCATTCATAAATTACATCTTCA
The DNA here is from genome assembly GCA_963277665.1 of Viscum album. Classification (NCBI taxonomy): domain Eukaryota; kingdom Viridiplantae; phylum Streptophyta; class Magnoliopsida; order Santalales; family Viscaceae; genus Viscum; species Viscum album. Next base: position 1,899,590,893 of record OY728146.1, on the reverse strand, counting down.
AATCCTCGGGAAAATAAAACATAAAAAGGGGTGAGATCAGATGCCCAATAAGGATAACAATATAGCGGGAACTTTCATAAATAAGCATAAACATTTAAGGAAATGTATGACTAAAACAAAAGCCTTTTAAACTTTAAATTAAGAATAATATTGCAAAAATAAAATAAAATAATTCCATTTACTTATTCACATGGATATTCTACTAGTCAAATAATCACATGAAATATCAATAACTACTTTCATAATGATGGAATGCATAATGCCAGACTATCACAACCACATAGTCAATGCCTTGTGCCAACACTACAAATAAGATTTTGTCAAGGCCTTATTCCAAGAAACTAGTTTGTCTCATGAGACCTACTGATGCATCGAGGAGCTATAGCGGGCTCCACCAGTCACTTATTAAGTTCAACGCATTCCTTGTATGAACAATTTTAAACATTACATAAACATTCGTATTAAAACTAGCATACGAAATATCAAATACTTTCTCCATAAACCATGAATGGTATAAAAATAACACATCCACAGTCAAAAATATCACAAAACCTTCAATACAATATTGATGTTTTGTATCATAATAAATAAACTTCAAATAAGCTTACAATCCATCAAAGGATGTTGACATAGATGAAATCAAAACTATTTGAGAGAAATATCTCTTTTTTAAAAATCATTTAAAAGTCACGTAATTATAAAATAAAACATTTAATTTGAAAATATTATTATAAGATTGTAAGGGAAGCTTCGATGATTATATAATGGTAGAAAATAACCGCACACGCCGTATAAGTTAAAAAATACATTTTTACCTTAATTCTGTCGAAAAGGTTAATGAGGACCTTGTTTGGAAGACGATGAAAAGATTCCTTTATAAACATCTTATAAAAAGTAAAACAAGTGTATAAATGGCTTTAACCAATATCCTATAAAATATTAAGACTGTTTTGAAAAACATTTTTAAGAAACATGGATGTGGATGATAAAGAGGTCCCGGTAGATAATTACATATAAACAACCTCGGATAATGAAGAGATTGTGAAATAAACCCTTACCATGTACTTTTACTTGGTTGAGGGTAGGTTAAGCTCTTTTATAACGGTGAAATAATTGTTATTAAATTATACAAGAATCATATACATTAATATGATATCATATATGATCTTTTAACATTTATTTGTTAATAATATCTTAGTATTATCATAGTTTCGGGTGTTAACGGATTCATTTTCCTTTATATTCTTTGTTATGTGAGCCATATTTGTTATGGATGGGATGAATATTATTCATATCAAAAATTATATCATGTCTCTAAAAATCATTTTTAATCATAAAATGAAATTTAGTCTTGAATGGATACGATGGGGAATGAATCTCATCGCGTTTGTGGAGACGGTAGTCCGTACGTACGCACGAGCGACAATATCATTCTTTTGATATTATAACAACATATAATTGTATGGTATATCATATATACAGAATAATTATCATGTTATATTTATTATTTACATAAATTACACATCATTATCATACCCATACAAATAATAATGTTTTGAATAACAATTACACCACGACGTGGAGACGATAAGCTGTACGTACACACGTATGGTGACATGTCATTCAAAGGATGGATAGAATACTAAATATGGTTGTAACATATTTATAATAAAATCATATTATATATAATATACTATAGTTATTATATTAGAATGGAAATAACAAATAAAGAAGAAGTTGAAGAAGAAAGGAACTTGAAAGAGGGTGGTGAAAACATTACCTCTTCTTCGGGTTCTTCCTTTTGATTTGATCAAAAGGGATCTTAGGTTGGATTTCTGATCAAACAATGGCCTCTTGGTTGAATTTAAAGAAGTTTACAGAATATTTTTGTAGGATTTGGCTGAGCCAAAAGGCTTTGAAGGTGTGAATTAGATGGAAGGGGGAGTGCCCTTTTATAAGAGGGGTGAGGGGCACCTTTGGAAAATCTAGAAATATTATTTTATAATAAATTTATATTCTGTTTCTAATGGCTCTAAAGTAGATTATTTAAAAGTTAAGGTGGGTATGCGTCTAAATCCATTCAAACAATATATTTTAGATAGGTTTGGGTCACTATATTAAACTTATCATTTATATTTAACTCTTAGTTAAATAATTTGACATTTACCATGTCTCATTGTATTTTTATGTTATATAGTTAATAAAGATACTATATACCTCAAAGAGACCACCCAAGTGGTCCATTAATGATACAAATATTATTATATAAGTCATTTGGTGGAAACTTATATTTTTATGAATATAATATCAATTAATAATATAATATTTTAAAAAAAAACTCTTTTATGTCAATTTTGACACTATTGGGTATTTTGTTTTTGATAATTTCATAACAGAATTATTACTTCGAAGAAAATTTATATAACCTATACTAATATGTCATATTAACATATAAAATTAGTGTAATTCATAAAAAGTCTCAAATTACATTTATTTCGATATTTATAATATCAATTATTTTAATATTTCATTAATTAGGTAATTACTACATCACCATTGTCTCATAAATAAATTAAATTATTTAATGTCTAAAAATAATAAATAAAAACCATTATTTAGGAAATATTTTCATATTTCTAATGAATATTTATAATAGAATTTATCTTATGTATAACCCTATATTAAAAATGTTTTAGTTGTTAAACTTTGATTTTATCTCTTTTAACTCTTCTTTGAATTAAATAATAATAAATGTCCTAATCTAATCCAAGTGGACATAAATTATGTTATTTTATTCCTAAGGCTTTTTTTGGTCGAGATACACTTGTACAATAGAATTAGGACATGTTTTAGGGTAATATTAATATCATTTCACACTTAATTACCCTATTTACTTTTAATCGTGGTAAATAAAAGTAAAAATTACTATTCACAAAAAAATATTTTTATCTTATTGAACCACATTTTACTCCTTGATATAAACCGTGTCTCTCATACTTTCTAAATTCCACTCACAGAAGCAGTAAAATTATGTTTTATGTGAATTTTCAAATTCTCTTAGGAGATGGGTAAAAGACGGTGAAAAGTTCAATAAAATTTATATATATATGAAATTATTCTAAACTAACTCCAATGAATTAAATTGAACTTATATAGGTATTATGTATCTATTTTGGCCTTATTTAAATTTAAATAAAAAAATAATTATTTAAATAAAAATTCGGTTTTAAACTATAACTCAGTGTTTTTTCACTATTCATCAAAAATTGAATGTTTTCAGAAAAATACCAAAAATTCACCCTAAGATAATTTCGAGATTATGAATCCAAAAATAAAGTCCATTTTGAAAGATAAATTTTTTAAAATTTCAAAAAGTGGGTATTACTATTCATAACAGCTAGTTTGATTGGTTGTGGTGTGTGTTAGAACTCGAAGTTGCGTACAACACACGCTACTGTATTATTCAAAGAGAAGCATATCGTAGAAGCTTGGGGTATTACACATACTAAAAAGGTGTAAATTATACATTCTCTCAAAAAGGTCTCAAAATGAGGAAAATAATATGGTGAGAATTACTCAATGACTATAATTTCTTGATATACTAACACACTTAAAATTAAAATATGGTTTTTGGTGCATTGATTAGGAGGGTCTATAGAGTTATAACATTGATAAGAATTAACATGGATCATATATTCAAGGATTTAGTAATGTTGTATATGGTGATTTTTAATAAATAAGAAATACCATTCCATTTCTAATAAATTGTTAAACCAACTTTACTAGAAAAGATAAATAATTCCCAAATGTAAGATAAAGATTTATAAGGGAAGATTAAAGCATTGAATGATGATAAATTTACAAATTCATATGTAAAGATGAATTGTCGATGCATGGAAAGATTTTATATGTTCTATCCATACTAGAACTGAAGAGGGACCTACTAGATTAACAACATGGCTCAAATTTATCTATACACCCTGATAGCACAAATATAGATAGGTACTTAAGAGAAAAAAAATAGTGGGATGGTATGAAGTGGGAAATAGTGAACTATGTGTCTATATGATTGGTGTGATAGTAGGTAAAAGATAAAATAAAATATCTTATGGGAGATACAAAACATCTACCTTTACCAATATGGAAATTGGATAATGTTACAATGAAATTTTTCTTTGTAATTCTAAAAACCAATATGAAAAATGATATTTTTTCGATCATTACTGATCAACTTACTATGTTTTCACATATTTTAGAAGTATGGGAAGCTCTTACCCATATTAAACTTTCTCAAATATATATTAATGAAATTTTGGTACTTCACAAACACCTCTATCAATTGTATCTGATCATGACCCTGAATTTACATCAAAATTATAGAAGATTTTTCAAAAGGTTCTCAATAATGAGACATATTTGATCAACGCTTATCATCACCAAATGGATGGGAAAACTAAAAGAAAAAATCATATATTAGAGGACATGTTTATATAATTCTCATATTAGGTCATTGTATTACATGGAGCTTCGATTCATAACAAAAAAATGCTATATATTGATGTGAATGATGAGTGGTAAAAACACTCGGATTGAAACCAGTCAGGAATTCCTTGAGCAAACTCATAGGATTCCAGCTGATTCATTGATGCGAATGATTAGTGGTAAAAAAACATTGATTAGGTCATCATATTACCTTATTAATAACTCATCTTGATTTTATAGGATTCATTTGGTTTCTATAGGCACCTTAGAATGTTATGGATGATCTTCTTAGGTTAGGATCAATGTCTTTGGGCAGGGAATTCTTTAGGCAAGGCCCTTGGATTCTAATCAAGGCCTACCCAAATAATTAGGATAATTTTCTTTGGTTTGGTTAGAAACTATTTGGAGTGAAATTCCTATGGTTCACCCCTTGGATTACATGAAAAGTTAAATGTCCAAACCTCACATCCTAATCACTATAAGTTGGATCAACTTCCAAAAGTTAAGAATTCCATTGTTCATCCTTGGATTTGAAATGGGTGTGTTGTGGGGGAATTTCTAGATGTGTTTCATAGATTCCATAGAGTTACTATTATGTGGAAACCTGGGATATATGACTCATGTTACTTGACTATTTATGAGTTATATGTTTAGAGACATATCAAATTAGGAATACACAAGTATGGTCATCCAAGAATCCCTAGAGGATCCTGAGATCGTCATGGTTTCTATTTTATTTATTATTTCAATAAAAAATATAATTGAACACCATTATAGTTTATACTCATAGACTGGATTTTCATTAGACACTGTTGATGGTGGCCTGCTTTGTTTTACTCACATCCTGTTTGGGTAACTATTTGGTACTCGAAATGACTTCTTAGATGCAGGAATGGACAAATGGAAACTTCTGGCTATAGATACTTGATTTTGTTCCGGATAGGGTTATATGAGAAGAGTATCGATATGGTTCTTAGGTTTCTCATATAGTTTATCTATTTTGGATATTTTTATATTTTTTGTGACACATACTATGTTATGAGAAATTCCATGTTTTGCATGCTCCCCATTTTTATAGACATGAAATCATTTGTACATGATACTATCAACTACTTTATATCTCTTATTGTTTCTTGGATGGTTCATTTCTAATGTTTCATTATGTATAATATTTTATTTACAACCATTACTTACTCTTATAAAGAGGCTATAGTTTCCCCATCATTACATAATACACCATCATTACTATTCAGTATCCTCTAGCATATGTGGAGGCACATTGAGGCTTTATGGACAACTGATTGGTCAGTTATATATAAATAATGATTTGGAAATCACAATGTGGTATAAAAGGGGTTTATTTTCCTTAAATTACAATTTTGGGTTAATATAAAGTAAATTAGAATATGTAATAACATAGAATTATGTTGTTCCTGGGAGTGGCTAACCCATGTTTGGTTGGAAATTTAAGTTGTCAAAAATGAGACTTGTTTTTTATATATTCTTTCTGTCATAGTTTTACTAATTTCACTATCATGTGATACATATAACTTATGAAATTTGTTATAATTATGGATTTTTACACTTGTATTGGTATGTAAAGTTATACTTAGCTCATGCATTATCATAGGCACATAGGGATTTATTTCTTATGAATATACCATGTCATGCTTCTTTCATTGCCTATTTTTATTTTTTATTGTTATATGTGTCTTGATTCCATGAATGTAACTTCTAATGTTTTTTGTAGGGAAAAAAGAGAAAACCCTGTTACATAAAATTTATGCATTAACCTAAATGGTTGTTTACCACATATATTGAAGATGACAACTTATGTAACCCATTTTTATATGGCTAAAACTACAGAACCTTGGTTTTATAAGTTGAGACATTTATTTGGTTGTAATTAAATGGATTCACAATTGTGATTTATATTATTATAAATATATAAATTATGAATGAAAAACCACATAATTGAACAATAATATACATACTTGTTAAAGTATAATAACAATTGTTAAACATCTTGTTATAGTTAAACAAATTACCAATTGAAATTTACAAATCTTATGTCATTATAGATTTGGAATGGTAACTCGTGTAACTAAATAATTACACAAGATATTACTAAATTATAATCCTTAAAATAAAATTGGTTATCAATAAATGGGGATTCCAATTGAAATTTAAAGAGTTTTTCCTCTATAACTTGGAATGGACACCCCATATAACTGAATATGCTTGATTAAGACGTGAAACCTTACATTGAACCGACCATAGAAATGGACAGTTTGGCCATTTTATCTTTCATAGTGAGGCTTTCTACCCATTATTTTTTCCTATCTAAAATTCCTTTTTCTTTGGATCTTGTACCAAGGCATGTGATTAAAATTTTAGATATATTTCTTCCTAATATCCTTATGTTAAGCACTAGGAAGCTATCAATGGCCATGCTCCTAATATGGTGGTACCTAAACCACCTATGCTACCTCCTTTAGTTCCACTTTCATCACCTCAAGTTTTATAACATATCATTCCTATAATGGGAACTAATGCTCATCTACTGGAGGTTTTACTATGCCCAGTAATGTATATGGAGGGAGTTCCATGGGCTGTACAAACCACATCTATGTTGATGAAAGAGTTTCAATAGTAACATCCACCCACTTTCTTGAGGGAAGGTGGTCTCTATGTGTCATAGAAGTGGCTTCAAGATTTCCATATGGTCTTCAAGAACCTGAAAACTCCTTTAGAGAGGAGGGTCAATCTAACACCCTATATTCTTCATGGATATTCCAAGAGATGGTGAGATTCTATGTTCCAAGATGTTCAACACTAGGGTATGGTCTAGAGGGATATCGAAACTAGTTTTTATGAGTAATTTTTTCTAGAGATTCTGAGAGATAATCAATCTAGGGAATTAATGCATCTAGAGTAGGGTAAAATGTTTGTTATGGGATATTAAACTTATTTCATGGAGCTCCAATTCATTACAATAACTCTTTATAATGATGAGCTGTCAAATTAAAGATGTTTTAAGGATGGGCTCAGATATTCCATATGATATTAGGTTAATGTTTTCAAGACACCTACCATCTATTAAATAGAAAACCAATACCTTTTATATGAGCATAATTTGATGCAATATGAAGGTATGGAGTGTGGTGGTTAAGTATTTAGGCAAGAAATTGGTTCGTCTAGTGGAATAAAATGTCAACTGGAGGTTTCTGATCAAGGAAATGGAAATTAGAGTGTATGCACTATTAGTTATGTGGTATTCTATCTATGTGGAAGGAAAGTTCACATGAAGAATCAGTGTGATAGGGACCCAATATGGAGTCCATCTTGTAGTATAATGAGACATATTCAAATATTTTATAGGAAATTTGTATTGATTTCCCATGTGATAGGATCTATACCAGCACGATTTTCTAGAGTGGATTAATAACTCCATTCCAAAACAAAAATCATGAGTGCCATTAGAAAACCAGGCATAGATTGTGGTGGTGGTCAAGGAATCTAGAAACATGATGTTCACTAATAGTAGAGAAGACCTACATAGGGTGGTCATGTTATGGATCAATGTCTTGGATCTGGCTAGTTACATATAGTGTAGATATGACCAAGGAGTAGAGTATTGGGACCTCAACAGTATGAGGTATAATCTTAGCAACATTTTCCATAGCGTCTGCTTTATTTGATACATGATCCTTGTACTCATTCATGCATACTATTTTAATGGGGAGTCTTGGTATCGATATCTGGTACTTTTATGGGGTGATATATCTTAACACTCTATTTGGAATTTGATCAGAGAGTGTTCATCAATGAAAGGAATGTCCCCTCAATATATGAAACTACCATTTAGTATGGAATATTTTTGACATAATTATTAGGATATACTATTTAGTACCATATTAGGCCCATATTGATTATTATCATTTGTGGGTGTCTTTATTCTCACCCAAGGGTAGTTACTGTGTTTATAAGGGATAATGGGATATCCAAGAAAGTTGAGCAGGACTGAAGAATCATAGATTAGGTGAAGTATTTTCCTGGATTTTCATCCTTTTTTGTGATGACAATGGAGTATAAAAGACTGTATTTCTTCTAGCGGTGGACCATTTTAGAGATATATTACCTGATTAAATTTTCTGGATACCTCATAAGATATAGGTATATTTCTCCATTGATCTTTTTTCAGGATCTAAACCTTTATCTTTCCCTCAATATGAGATAAATTCTCTCATGATTTAAGAATATAAATGGTAGTTAGAGGGACTAAAATCTAAAGGGTTTATACAAAATTGTACTTCTCATTGGGGTTCACTCATGATTATAACCAAGAAGTAAGATGGGAATATAAATATCTATATGGATTAACAGTTATTGAATCAACTTACCATTAAGAACTAATACCCACTTCCTCGTATAAATGATCTCTTTGACTAGATATCTGGAGCTAGAGTCTTCTCAAAGATTTATTGGAGATTTTTCTATTTTTATTTGAGAGTTAGACCCTCATATATAACATGTATAGAATTTTGATGTAGTTATGGTTTATATTAATATTTGGTAATTCCCTTCAGAATATTGTGTATTCCAACTATAATTATGGATTTGATGAATTAGGTTTTCTAGTAGTAATTGGATTCCATATTGTTTATTTTTTGGATGGTATCTTATTGCATTCTCAAACTAGGAATGATCATGCTAGACACCTTGAAATTATACTAAGTACACTAAGATAGAACTTGGTTTATGTTATTCTCATAAAATTCCTCTTTTTTATCGACAAAGTTCACTTCTAAGGTCACATTATATTATAATAAGGGGTATTTGTGGACCCAAATAAGTTGAGATCTATATTTCTAGCATTGGACTAAGATTATTTTTATATATATGATTCTGTTTTGGATTAGCTAGATACTATCATCACTTCATCCAAAACCATTCACTATTTTCTGAACCACTTACAGGATTGAATTAAAAGGGTGTAAAGTTCTTATAGTTTAAAACTTTTGAGAAGGCCTTTTATAATTTGAAAGGAAGGCTAACGTTAGCTTTAATCCTATTTTTTTACAAATCCAAGAATAAGATATATAGTGTATTGTTATATATCAGGAGTTGGGATGAGTGATATTTTGATGTAAGGGAATTGTGCCTCAGAATACATGTATCGTCTGTTGAGGCCTCACGAGCACAATTACCAAACACGACCTCGATTAAGTTTAAGTTTTATATGCCTTGGGTTTTTGGAAGAATTAACAATTATATGAATGATTCATGGTATACACATACCATGAGAGCCTTTTATATATATTCACTCTGCATAACTTGAAACTCTAATAGTATATATAGATTGAATATATTCAGTCTTTTGAATTTGAGATTTCTTATATATCCATGAAGGGAAATTAGTGGGTAATTCTCTAAACTGAAGGACTCTGGTTCAATCTATTCAAGAAGATAATAGTGAGTGGAAATTGCTAACTCTTATTTTGGAAATGAATCTAGAATTTTAAGAGTGTATCAGGTAGCCAATAATATCATCTATATTGGTGGATTCTTTAGTTCGGGATCATGTGAAGATGAGGAAACACTTTGATCCTAAGGGCTTTATCCTGATGAAAATATGGTATCATTTTAGCCAAAGTGTTACGTTTAGCACCCCAAAATGAAATAATAAAACTTATTACTAGTATAGTGTAATTATGGGGTCGATTCATAAGGAGGAAGGGTCACTGAGTTTTGTTTCTCTAGTTGGTAATTAATTTTGTGAAGATTATATGAATTTCGAGTCAATATTTGATGTTTCAAAGATAAAGTAACCAATTTACCTATTTCTTGATGAATTTATTTAAAGATAAAGAAAAATGTAAATTGATTCTGATGATAAATGGGAAGAATGTGTTGGGGCTGTGAATTTTTAAGATTACTAAAAAATTTATTTTATTATCATGTTGTGTTGTTCATAATAACTCACATCTCTGGGTTTCGAATATAACAGAACCCCCTTGGTCTAGTGAGTTTCATTTGAATTAATAGAAACCAATTATGTGGTCTGTAATTTCATTCCTATTAATTTTATTAATTAGAATCCTCTTTGAGATGATAAGTACAACCAATGATCCTGGGTGAACTTTTTTTTAATTCCTCTGAAGATCCTTGGAAATTCCTTTCATTGTATAATATAGGTTTTCCAATGAAATTTTTCAAAAAAATTAGAAGAATTATGTGAGAAACATAAATAACACAAATATAATAAGAGAGTTGATTAATAATGAACCATAATCCTCTACAGCCAAAACACAAGGGGAATTTAGCTACTCATGGAGTATTTAATGGATAATAGACTCTTAATCACTGAATAAATTATAACAAAAGATTTTAATTGAATATATTCAGAAAGGTAGAGTGGAATCACCTCCTCTCTTCTATTCTCTCTTTCTCTTCCTCTCTCATATTATCTATCTTTTCTTCTCCTCTTTGCTGTCTCTAGTTCTCCCATCCTTCAGTGTGTTCAAATTAAGAGGTCTTTCCTTGTTATTTATAGTATTAAAAAATACATGGTGTGTACCATAAAGTAAATGATGTGTAACCAAGTCAACTTGACTTAGATATTCTTTCTCCACTAGTGGGTGATCTTCCATGCCTCCATTGACTTTGAATGCAACGGTGGTCATTTGGTGGGAGTACACAGTGTGTAGCACCACCCAACATGGCATACAATGTCAATTTCAGCCACCAAATGCTTTTGGAAATGGTTACTTACATGTAGAATGATATATACGGTGTGCAACATCTAGGAAGCAACATGGGAGTGTACTTGGTCTGGTCAATCTGTGTTTAGGTAAAGGTACACGACATATATATGAAAAGTACATGTTGTGTATTTGTGAACTTTTATTCTGATCATTTTTGATTTGTTACGTTGGCTGTAAAACTCCATAAAATCATCATGATCACTAAACTGAACGATTTTATCTTTAAAACAACATATATATTTGGTGAAAACATGTTTTGATACTCAATAAAATATATGAAAATGTATACACAACTCGGGCACATCAAATCCCCCACACTTAGTCATTTTCTTTCCCTCAAGAAAAATCTCAACATCAAATCAAATGAATCCATACTCTAAAAATAGAAGCATTCAACTAATTATTCATATAAATACTATATCCATAGTTGATGATGTTAAAGGCACATAACATATTTCAATTCCAATGATTTTTTAATCATTCATCCTATATAATTAAATTAAATATTTTCATCCTCTTTCATCAAAATCATTCAACTATTCATAAATAAACATGCCACTTCTTGATTTACCTTGCCAAAAAGTACCACACTCATCAATCAAGATCATTTAATCAGAGTTGTGCTCAATATTATATATATGCACTCTATCCATATGATTTCAAGTGTTCTCATTCTTTACTTTAGAAGTCAAATAAAAAAATCATGAGCCCTTTCAATAAGGTTCAAACGTTTATAAGGCTAAGGGTAGGTAGGTAATGATGTGAAAAATAATCTCATAGGATTGAAAAAAGAGACTGAATTCTTAAACAATAATGCATGATATTAAAAAAAAGAGCTTAATGAAAATGAATCCCCAATCAAGATCTCTCAAAAGGTATAATCACCATGATATTCCCTTACCATCATGGGTCTATAAGCCATTGATAATGTGTAACAAAGGAATCTAGTCCCTCTTTTTTATTTTTTCAAAATATATTATTAATAATATGGACCACTAGGAAATAAATGAATAGTGGTTTCGGAACCCTTCTTCCCAAATGAATAAGTGGAACTCTTCCCCACACTTGATTTCATGGTTTCTTCTGAAAATATACGATGAATATCCAAAAATACCTCTCTAAATCTCAAATTAATAATCATGAAAAATTATAAAATAATTATTAAAGGTAGGGAAAATAGGCCTGTATTATAGCTTCCTATCAAGGCAGTTCATGGTTTCTAAGGGTTTAATGAAGGTCATATGTAGGTTATGTCTTAAGTTAAATAGGGATGAAAAACAATAAAATGCCTCAATCATTTTAATATGATTAAAAAATATTCATGTTTTGAAGAGAAATACTAGCATGCTCTAGTAGTTATGTATATCCTAATAATATCTGATGAAAAATGGTATAAGAAAGAATATGTAAAAAGTATTTGAATAACTCTTAGGAATGTGTAAAAATAAAAGGTCAATCAGGTCATGACATGATTAAAAATGATCAGTATAATAAATGTAAATTTCCATGACTTCAAATCCATAATCAAACTATATTAGTAATCATTTAAAAATACTTTTAAATTTAAAATAATCTTGTAACTTTTAAAATTCCCATTAATGTATTTACTTTTTATAATTATAATTAATCAAAAAGATTCCACATTTAAAATATTGAAACAATTAATGATGTCTCTTATATCAGTTCAAGGGAAAAGACTAGTGTAGTTAGAGACTCTCCCCCACCCTTAATATGGCACATGGTCCCCCCATGGAAAACACCAAGGTGTAGGAGAGGATGTAGGGACATATGGGCGGTCAGGACGAGGGAAAGTAGTAAAATAAGTAAACTCATAGGAAAAATGAAAAAGAAACTCTGAAATAATACTCCCCTCATGGTGAGTCAAAAAATATGGAAATTAGTCAAATGAAAAGTTCCAAACAATGCTCCATGGTACCTATGAATTGTGAGGGAAAAGGAAAAAATAAATTTACAGGGACATACATCATTATAGAATAGGTATAACAAAAAATATACATAGATAAAGAAAACAAATGTGAAAAAAACCCAGTCATGGTGTGGCCTTAGAAGAGCCTCATCGGCAAGAGGAGGATCCACTAAATGAGGATCAACCATAGGGGAAATGTGAGGCACCGACTCTGTGCTCTAAGTTGAAGGTTCATTTAGAACATCCATCATAGTAGGATGAGGAACAGTAGAAGGAGACACAACATAGGTGCCCTATACAAGAGGCTCCACAAATACATCCATGTGGGTAGTAGGAGGAGGAACATCTAGGCTAGCAATGGATAGGATAACCGAATTGGTGGCTAGTTCCGTCGTCAAGTCCTGGGTGGTGGAATGCAGAGCTGCTGAAGGAGGATCAAAGGATGGGGGTAACTAAATGCCATGATGATGAAGAAGAAGTCCCAACATTGACTCAAGACGCATCTAGTATTTTAGGATGGTGGTCTACTGGTTCTCAAGGAGATACAAATGGTGGTCCATTGTAGCTAGGTAGAGGGTTATGGGGATATCAGATGAGGGTGAGGGTGGAGGTGTGGATGTGGAGGGAACAAAAGAAGAAGGAATGGTGGAAGAAGATTAAAGGGAGGAATAATTGGGATGGGTGGTGAAGGAGGACCCGGTGGTGGATGGGGTGAGACATTCTCAGAAACACCATCAGGTGTAGTTCGGTCATCTCTCGCCCCTGCGAGAGCTAGGGCATCCTATACAAGCACATAGCCATTGCCCCTATACTTTACCATCCGCATGCAGATAAACATGAGGAAGTAGATATGTTGAAAAGAGCCTAAGGGGTTTTGAGGGAGAGAGGGATCAAAAACACTTAAGTGGTGTTCCAAGAGAGTCTCATAGAATCTGTCATTCAGTTTTCCTTGAAGACCATGGATCATGGAATGGAAATAGGTGGTCGCGAGATAGGGGAGGTCATGGTAATCGTATAGGAAGACACAGGTGAGAAGCTCCATGTATATCCTAGACATGACACCCATATCCTCATGGTTTAGAAAAACAATGACGCTAAAGCACAGATTGAAGAAATGAAGTGGATGGGAAATAATGATCGTGCTCTTCTGGGATACGGGGTTGTACCTGTGGTTTGGACCCACAAGATCCTGCAACATAGTAATAAAGTCAGAGCACTCAAGGAGTGTGAGGGTGGAGATAGAAGGTGGGGTGGCAGGATGAGGGTAGAATTTGCACCCTTGGACAAACTCATCCACAGTATGGAAAAAATGGTGTCCGCCTAGCCAAAATCTAACTAGTGTGACTGTATCAGTTGGTGTCTTGCGATAGGTGGGCCCATGAAAATCAAAGTTTGAGATAAACTCTAAAAAATCTATACACGTCAGAGTTCTAACCTAGAGTGTCTCAAAAAGATGTTTATGTACAAGGAGCTCATCAATCTCTTCCTAGATTCCCAGACGTTGTGGAATGATGATGTCCAAGAAGCAGCTGCTTGACTGGATCATCTTTCATGAAAATCACTATAATCGGTCTGCTGTAGGGAGGCCCTTAGCAAAGGTCAGGTAGGGATGCGGTTAAGGTCAGGCAATAGACAGAGAAGGATGATGTGGGGCTATAGTTGCTAGCATGGATGGGCCAGTAGTGGTCCCTAAAGGTGGAGAAGCTGAAGCTGGAGTGGGCTCAAGCATGGCTACTGAAGAAGTGCTCAGCTTCAAAGGAACGAAGGTAGAATAGGGAGCTGTGACACCTGTCAACAATGGTGGATTGTGTGGTAGCAGCCATAAGAGGATCAACCGTGGCAGGAGTGGGTTTTATATAATCAACCCAACCGACAGATATCACTGATGGAGATGCCAGTAGAAGAATAGGTAGTGATGCCAATGCTTGGGGCTACCAAACTGGGAAATATAAAGCCAACTACCTGGAATGATGAAGATGAATCCAATGATTAGTGGGTCTCTCAACCTCATTAGCAGAAGCATGCCACTTCCCACTCATGGGATCATTACATATCATAGTTGAAAGAATTAAAGGAAATGAAAATAAAATATAAGGAAGAAGAACAAAAAGAAAAATGTGAGAAATCAAAAAACAAATATACACGATTTGTGGATCTAGGGTACACAACGTGTAGTGTGAGCTAGTAAGAACCCGTGTACTTTGGATAAACATGATGAGTAGGAATATAGTAGTGATTGTGGCCAGTACACAACATTTCATATAGCATACACATCGTGTTTGTAAACACAAGGTGGATCCCGTGTAAGTTACCCAACACGGCCCAACTCTAAGGGAACAACAATAAAGGAAACACCTTATGAATTGCATACACAACATGTTTATAAACATGACATGCTTAGGCATGTATGATCTCTACATGGATTCCCTCAAAAGGAAGGGGTACAAGGCATGTACCGAACATACACACTGTGTGGGAAGAGTGTGGATTCATTTGATTTGATGTTGATATTTTTCTCCTACCTCTATCCTTAGTGATTAAATCAAATCCCAAATATTCCTAAGGGTGGTTTGAGCTTAATTATAGGCTGTGTTGTGGGGGAATTACTAGATGTGTTTGATAGATTCCATTGAGTTACTATTATGTGGAAACTTGGTCTATATGCCTCAAGTTACTTGACTATTTACAAGTTATATATTCAGAGTTATAAAAAATTAGGACTATACAATTATGGTCATCCAGGAATCCCTGGAGGATCCCGAGATCATCATGGTTTCTATTTTATTTATTATTTCAATATAAAATATAATTGAACACCATTATAGTTTATACACATAGACTGGATTTTCATTAGACACTGTTGATGGTGGCCTGCAGTGTTTTAATCACATCATTTTTGGGTAACTATTTGGTACTCAAAATGACTTCTTTGATGTAGGAATAGACAAATGGAAACTTCTGTCTATAGATACTTGATTTTTTCCAGATAGGGTTATATGAGAAGAGTATATATATTTTTCTTAGGTTTCTCATATAGTTTATGTATTTTGGATATTTTTATATTTTTTGTGACATATACTATTTTATGAGAAATTCCATGTTTTGCATGCTCCCCATTTTTATTGACATGCAATCATTTGTACATGATACTGTCAACTAATTTATATCTCTTATTGTTTCATGGATTCTTCATTTATAATGTTTTCTTATTTATAATATTTTATTTACAAAAATTCCTTACTCTTATAAAGAGGCTATAGTTTCCCCATCATACCACAATACGCCATCATTACTATTCAGTATCCGCTAGCATATGGGGAGGAACACTTGAGGCTTTATGGCCAACTGATTGGTCAGTTATCTATGAATAATGATTTGTAAATCACAATGTGGTATCAAAGGGGTTTATTTTCCTTAAATTACAATTTTGGGTTAGTATAAAGTAAATTAGAATATGTCATAACATAGAATTATGTTGTTCCTGGGAGTGGCTAACCCATGTTTGGGTGGAAAGATAAGTTGTCAAGAATGAGACTTGTTTTTTATATATTCTTTCTGTTATAGTTTTACTACTTTCACTATCATGTGATACATATAAATTATGAAATTTGTTATAATTATGGATTTTTACACTTGTATTGGTATGTAAAGTTATAATTAGCTCATGCATTATCATAGGCACATAGGGATTTATTTGTTATGCATATACCATGTCATGCTTCTCTCATTAACTATTTTTATTTTTTGTGGTTCTATGTGTCATGATTCCATGATTGTAACTTCTAATTTTTCTTGTAGGGAAAAAAGGGAAAACCTTATTACCGAAAATTTATGCATTAACCTAAATGGTGGTTTACCACATATATTGAAGATGACAACTTATGTAACCCATTTTTATGTGTTTAAAACTATATAACCTTGGTTTTATAAGTTGGGACTTTTATTTGGTTGTAATTAAATGGATTCACAATTGTGATTTGTATTGTTATAACTCTATAAATTATGAATGAAAAACCACATAATTGAACCATAATATACATACTTGTTAAACTCTAATAACAATTGTTAAACATCTTGTTATAGTTAAACAAATTACCAATTAAAAATTACAAATCTTATGTAATTATAGATTGGGAATGGTAACTCATGTAACTAAATCATTACACAAGATATTACTAAATTATAATCCTTAAAAGAAAATTGGTTATCAATAAATGGGGTTTCAAATTGAAACATAAAGAGTTTCTCCTCTATAACTTGTAATGGACACCACATATAACTGAATATTCTTGATTAAGACTTGAAACATTATGTTGAACCGACCATAGAAATGGATAGTTTGGCCATTGTATCTTGCATAGTGAGGATTTATACCCATTATTATTTCCTATCTAAAATTCCTTAGGTTTGGATCTTGTACCAAGGCATGTGATTGGAATTTTATATATATTCCTTCCTAACAGCCTTAGGTTAAGCACTAGGAAGGTGTCAATGACCATGCTCCTAAGATGGTGGTACCTAAACCACCTATGCTACCTCCTTTAGTGCGACTTTCATCACCTCAAGTTTTACAACATATCATTCCTATAATGGGAACTAATTCTCATCTACTTGTGGTTTTATTATTCCTGGAAATGTCTATGTAAGGAGTTCCATGGGTTGCACATACCACATCCATGTTGATGAAAGAGTTTCAACAGTAACATCCACCCACTTTTTTGAGGGACGGTGGTCTCTATGTGGCATAGAAGTGGCTTCAGGCTTTCTATATGGTCTTCAAGCACCTGAAGACTCCTTTAGAGAGGAGGGTCAATCTAACACCCTATATTCTTCATGGATATTCCAAGAGATGGTGAGATGCTATGATCCAAGAAGTTCAACACTAGGTTATGGTCTAGAGGGATATCAAAACTAGTTTCTATGACTAATTTGTTCTATAGATTCTGAGAGATAATCAATCTAGTGAATTAATGCATCTAGAGTAGGGTAAATATTTTATTATGGGCTATTAAACTCACTTCATGGAGCTCCAGATAATTACAATAACTCTTTCTAATGATGAGCTGTCAAATTAAAGATGTTTTGAGGATGGGATCAAATATGACATATGATATTATGTTAATGTTTTAAAGACACCTACCATCTCTTAAATAGAAAACCAATACCTTTTATATGAGCATAATTTAATGAAATATGAAGGTATGGAGTGTGGTGGTTAAGTATTTAGGCAAGAAAGTGGTTCTTCTAGTGTCATAAAATGTCACCTTGAGGTTTCTCATCAAGGAAATTGCAATTAGAGTGTATGCACTTGTAGTTATGTGGTATTCCATCTATGTGGAAGGAAAGATCACATGAAGAATCAGTGTGATAGGGACCCAATATAGATTCCATCTTGTAGTAGAATTGGTCATATTAAAATATTTTATAAGACTTTTGTATTGATTTCCCATGTGATAGGATCTATACCAGCTCGATGTTCTAGAGTGGATTAATAACTCCATGCCAAAACAAAAATCTTGAGTTCCATTATAAAACCAAGCATAGATTGTGGTGGTGGTCAAGGAATCTAGAAACATGATGTTCACTGATAGTAGAGAAGACCTACATAGGTTGGTCATGTTATGGATCAATGTCTTGGATCTGGCTAGTTACATATAGTGTGGATATGACCAAGGAGTAGAGTATTGGGACCTCTATAGTATAAGGTATAATCTTAGTAACATTAAACCTAGTATATGATTTATTTGATACTTGATCCTTGTACACATTCATGCATACTATTTTAATTGGGAGTCTTGGTATCGAGATCAGGTACTTCTATGTGGTGATTTATCTTGACAATCTATTGGGAATATGATCAGAGAGTGTTCATTAATGAAAGTAATATACTCTCAATATATGAAACTACCATTTAATATGGAATATTTTTAACATAATTCATAGGATATAGTATTTAGTACCATATTAGGCCCATATTGATTATTATCATTTGTGGGTGTCTTTATTCTCACCCAAGGGCAGTTACTATGTTTATAAGGGATAATGGGATATCCAGGAAAGTTGAACAGGACCAGAGAATCATGGGTTAGGTGGAGTATTCACCTGTATTTCCAGCCAATTTTGTGATGACCATGGAGTATAAAAGACTGTATTTGCTCTAGTGGTGGAACATTTTAGAGATGTATTACCTGATTAAATTTTCTGGATACCACCTAAGATATAGGTATATTTCTCCACTGATCTTTTTTCAGGATCTAAACCTTTATCTATCCCTCAATATGAGATAAATTCTCTCATGATTTAACAACTTCAAAGGTAGTTAGAGGGCCTAAAATCTAAAGGGTTTATACAAAATAATACTTATCATTGCGGTTCACTCATGATTATCACCAAGAAGTAAGATGGGAATATAAGTATCTATATGGATTGACAGTTGTTGAATCAATTTACTATTAAGAACTAATACCCACTTTCTCATATAGATGATCTCTTTGACTAGATCAAAGGATATAATGTCTTCTCAAAGATTTATTGGAGATTTTTCAATTTTTAGTTGAGAGTTAGACCCTCATATATAACATGTATATAATTTTGAAGTAGTTATGGTTTATTTTAATATTTGGTAATTCCCTTCAGTCTAATGAGTATTCCAACAATCATTATGGATTTAATGAATCAGTTTTCCACTAGTACTTGGATTCCTTCATGTTCATTTTTTAGATGGGATCTTATTGTATTCTTAAACTATGAATGATCACACTAGACACCCTGAAATCATACTAAGTACACTAATATAGAACTAGATATATTCTATGCTCATAAAATTCCACTTTTATATCGACAAAGTTCACTTATGAGGTCACATTATATTATAATAAGGTCTATTTGTGGACCCAAAGAAGGTGAGATCTATTTTTTATTAGCATTAGACTAAGATTGTTTTTTATATGTGATTCTATTTTAGATTAGCTAGATACTATCATCACTTCATCCAAAACCATTCACGATTTTCAGAACCACCTATAGGCTTGAATTAAAAGGGTGTAATGTTCTTATAGTTTAAAACATTCGAGAAGTCCTTTCAGAATTTGAAAGGAAGGCTTACGTTAGCTTCAATACTATTTTTTTACAAATCCAAGAATAGGATATATAGTGTATTGTTAGATATCAGGAGTTGGGATGAGTGATATTTTGATGTAAGGGTATTGTGCCTTGGAATACATGTATCGTCTGTTGAGGCCTCACGAGAAAAATTACCAAACACGACCTCGATTAAGTTTATGCTTTATATGCCTTGGCTTTTTGGAATCATTACCTATTATATGAATGATTCATGGTATAAACATACCATGAGAGCCTTTTATATATATTCACTCAGCATAACTTGAAACTCTAAGAGTATATATAGATTGAATATATTCAGTCTTTTGAGTTTGAGCTTTCTTATATACCTTTCAAGGGAAATTAGTTGGTAATTATCTAAACTGAAAGACTCTAGTTCAATCTATTCAAGAAGATAATAGCGAGTGGCAATTGATAACTCTTATTTTGGAAATGAATCTAGAATTTTAAGAGTGTATCGAGTAGCCAATAATATCATCTATATTGGTGGATTCTTAGTTATAGATAGAGTGAAGAGGAGTAAACTCTTTGACCCTAAGGGCTTTGTCCTAATGAAAATATGGTATCATTTTAGCCAAAGTGTTACGTTTAGCACCCCAAATGGAAATAATAAAACTTATTACTAGTATAGTGTAATTATGTGGTCGATCCAAAAGGATAAAGGGTCACTGCATTTTGTTTCTCTAGTTTGTAATTAATTATGTGAAGATTATATGAATTTAGAGTCAATATTTGATGCTTCAAAGATAAATTAAACAATTCACCTATTTCTTGATGAATTTATTTAAATATAATGAAAAATGTAAATTCAATATAATGATAAATTGGAAGAATGTGTTGGAGCTGTGAATTTTTAATATTATTAAAAAATTGATTTTCTTATCATGTTGTGTTGTTCATAATAACTCACATATCTGGGTTTCGAATATAACAGAACCCCCTTGGTCTAGTGAGTTTCATTTGAATCAGTAGAAACCAATTCTGTGGTTTGGAATTTGATTCCTATTAATTTTTTTAATTAGAATCCTCTTTGAGACGATAAGTATACCCAATGATCATGGGTGAACTTTTTTGTAATTCCTCTAAAGATCCATGGAAATTCAATTCATGGTATGATATAGGGTTTCCAATGAATTTTTGCAAAATATTTAGAGTAATTATGTGAGAAACATAAATAACACAAATATAATAAGAGAGTTGATTAATAATGAACCATAATCACCCACAGTCAAAACACATGGGGAATTTAGCTACTCATAGAGTATCTAATGACTAATAGACTCTTAATAACTGAATAAAACATAAAAAAATATTTGAATTGAATATGTTTATAAAGGTAGAGCGGCATTACCTCCTCCATTATCTTCTCTCTTTATCTTTCTCTCCCATATTCTCTCTCTTTTCTTCTCCTCTTTGGTGTCTCTAGTTCTCCCATCTTTCAGTGTGTTCAAATTAAGAGGTCTTTCCTTATTATTTATAGTATTAAAAAATACACGGTGTGTACCATACATGTAGAGACCCGTATCTTGACGTACATGGACATTACATTACATTTTCGGAATACTTAGTACATAACAAAAATACACACACAAGGATCGTAATAGTTTAGTGTCTTTGGAAACTCGGAATAAAATCTTCTAATCGTGGTGAAATATCTTCAACATCTCACATAAAGATCTTCCTCTTTTTTTTACCTAAAACCTTTCTTTATATCCTGGGGAAAAGAAAACATAAAAGGGTGAGCTCAAATGCTCAGTAAGGGTAAACAAAATAAATATCAATCACATCATATTCATAAGAACATAACTTTTGGAAATCTTAACCTGCAAAAGAGAGCATAATTTCATAACATGGGATAAATCATAGTAGTGAAATGAAATCCCAATAATCATAACATAAAACATGAAACTTTGTGGCATACACACATAATCATAGAAAATCATTTCTTGTTAGTCAAGACTCATTTCCAAGACTATCTTAGTGGACAAAGTCCCTTTCTGAATCGAGTAACCCTCGTTTCAGTCCTGTTTCACTGAACCGGTATAACCTACCGTTCCAGCCCTGTCTATCTCATGAGATATAAAATCTTTACCCAATGCATTGGAGGGAGATATAGGTCCCACCCATCTCATAATGATACCATTCTTATGTGTGCCACAAAATCATAAATCATACATCATTGTATAACCCATGTAATAAAAATGGGATTCTTGAAACTTCATGACATCATAAATCAATTCATATAAGATAAAGGAATTCATAAAAATATTTCCATCACAACATAATCAAATCCATGTAATAATAGGGATAGAAACAGAACCCTTTATTATCTTAGATGGAAAATAATTTTGATAAAACACTTGAAATCCATTCTTGAGGAAAATATCCTTTCTACTTCAAAAACATTTTCCTTTCTTAACATGTCTTACAATTTAAAACTAAAAGAAGTTGATTAAAAATAAACTTTAAAACTTGTAAAGGAAGCTTCTTGGAAATAATGTTTTAAAAATCTATTCATGCCGTATAAGTTAAAAAAACATTCTTCTCGTACTTTTGTCGGAAAAGTCAAAAAAGTTCCTCGTATGAAAAACGACAAAAGATTCCTTTCATATCTTTTACTAAAAACTCACCGAAGGGTAAAATTGGATTTAAACAATTGTAGGTGTATGTAAATAACATTACATATTGAGGAAACATGGATGTGGATGATAAAATATACCCCAGTAAATTTCAAACAATCTCGGATAAAAATGAGATTGCGATATTTCCCTTACCTTAGGTCCGATTTGCTTCGTATGTGTCCAAACCTCCTGTATAATGATTTAAATAATGTCATTGACTTATTACAGAATCATATTCATTGTTATGATATCATATATGGTTCACTTATGACATTATATTACCCGTTCTTTTGTAAATTCCATGTTAAAGAAGCGTTTTGGGTAAAATCGTTTCATTTATCGTAGGTGTTTTGACTTGTTGTTCTTGACATCATTATTACTTATATCATGATTTACTTACTTCCAGAATATAAAACATGATTTATATATCATATATATTCAGTATATATATTTATAATAGATAGATAAATAAAATGAAAAACACCGTTCATGTAGACGGTAGTCCGTACGTACGCATGAACGCTGTTTTCCTTTCCTTATTGTCTTGAAATGGAAGTAAGTAGATGACATAAATATATATATATATACATAAATCCAGTAGCTTTATAATGTCATATATTTCATTATTATTTCTTATATATACTTTATAATCATTCTTAAATGGTTAATATGGAGAATGAATCTCATCGCGTCGTGGAGACGGTAGTCCGTACGTACGCACGAGCGATGATATCATTTCTGTAAATATTGAATTGAATTGGAGTGGATTATAAAATATATCAGAATCAATATGATGTTGTAATAACTATGTATAGTTATTCTTTACACCATTATACCCATCCATGTAAGGTGGTGGTGGAAAATAGATTACACCACGGTGTGGAGACGGTATTCCGTACGTACGCACGCGCGGTGATTTCTTTTTCCGTAGGATGGATAGATGGTGAAATAGGGTTGTTTCATACTTATAATAACATATCAGTATATGAGTGATACTGCTGTTATTACTTCATAATGAAACAACCTAAGAAGAAGAAGTGGAAGAAGAAATAAAGATGAAAGAATTGGTAACGGTAATTACCTCTTCTTTGAAGCGCCTCTTTGAGACCTCCTCTTAGGGCACTAAAATTAGTCTTTGAGGAAGACCAGAACCTCTAGGATGTTTCTAGGGAAGTGGAGAAGAGATTTTGGCAGGGGTTGGCCGAGATTGAGTGCTCAAATTGGTGTGAGGAGGAGGGGGAGGAGGGGCCCTTTTATAAGGGAGGAGAGGGGCACCTTAGGAATATCTCAAAATATTATTTTATATTAAAGTCAAAATCGGTTTATAATGGTTCCAAAGGGTCTTATTTCGAAGCTAAAGTGGGGAAGGGTCGAAATCCTATCAACCAATAGGATTTAGACAAGTTTAGGGTATTATTTTAACCTTATCAATTAGATTTAACTCTAAGTTAATTAATTTAACTTTTAACGTGTCTTTTTGTTTTCTTTCACTATATAGTTAATACACTTACTATAACATGCAAAACGAACCCCAAATTGTTTATTATTAATATATATATCCTTATCTAAGTCATTTGGCCGATCCTTAGATTTTTAGGAATAAAATAACAATTAGTAATATAATATTTGATTTAAAAACTATTTTGTGTCAATTTTGACACTATTTGATATATGATTTTTGTGAAAGTCATAACAGAATTATATGTTCAAAACAAGTTGATTAAATCAACACTAATATATCTTAGTAACCTAGAAAATTAGTGGAATTCATAAAAAGTCTTAAATTACATTTATTTTGGTATTTATATTATCAATTATGTCAATATTTCATTAATAAGATAATTACTACATCATCTTTGTGTCATAAATAAATTATATTATTTGATGTCTAAAAATTACAAATAAAATACCATCATGTAGGATATCTTTTTAGCTTTCTAATGAATATTTAAAATCGAATTTATCTTATGTATAACCCCATATTAAAAATGATTTACTTATTAAACTTTGATTTTAACTATTTTAACCCTTTTTTAAATAAATTAATAATAAATGTCCTAATCTAATCCAAGTGGGCCTAAATGGTCATTTTTTATTCCTAAGTTTGTTTTTGGTCGAATTACACTTATCCAATAGAATTAGGACATGTGTTAGGGTAATAGTATTATCATATTTACCCTTAGTTACCCTATTTACTATTAACCACGGTAAAAATGGTAAAAAGTTACTATTCACCAAAAATTTATTTTCATCTCATTGAACCACATTTTAGTCCTTGATATTAACCGTGTCTCTCAGATTTTCGAAATTCCATTCACAGAAGCGGTAAAATTAAGTTTTATGCAAAATTCAGTTTTTAACCTACCACTTAGTAGTTTCACTATTCATAAAAAATTGATGTTTTTCAGAACAATGCCAAAATTTCATCCTAAGCTATATTTTATATTGCGAATTCAAAAATAAAGTCTATTTTACCAAATTCATAACATAGAAGTTTCATTAATTATTTTTATAATTAAATCCCGCTGTTAAAACAAATAGCGTGTTTTTTTAAGAAACAATATCTATCAAAAGATTGACACTTGATTATGTCTGGTTTAAATGTGAAATTACAACCAATGATCAACATTGTATTAAATTGTAAAAATATATTCTAAATATACTTTAAAACCACTCAAATTAATAATTTATCACTATTAATTATTTCGATTAAAAAGGTTGTTTTTAATTAAAATTTAGTAATTTTCACTATTCATCAGAATATGAAAGTTATCCGAAATGTACCAAAATTTCACCTTAGGCTAAATTCGATACTCCGAATCCAAAAATGAAATCCATTTTGAAAAATAAAATTTACAAAATTTCAAAAAGTGGTTATTACTATTCATAACGGCTAGTTTTAATAACATTTTAATAGCATATCGCTGTTTAGTGAAACTCGTTATTGCGTACTACACACACTATCGAGGAAGGTCGTGATTGCGTGTAATGCAAGGCAAGTCAAGGATGCGTGTTGTGCAAGATCCTTTTGGTGTAGCGTACAACACAAGACATTAGTGAAATAAAAAGAATATTTTTCATAAAATATCGGGCTGTTACGTTCTACCCCCCTTAAAATGAATTTCGCCCTCGAAATTCGTCGGGGTTATAAATGGTTTACTATTCTAATGTTTCTTTAATAGAAACACACATCGTAAAAAGGAATACCAAAACTTGGCTTTAAAAACTAAAGTATGAAATGTAACGATTACCCAAAGAAACTAATCACTGGGTTTCCACATAGGTGAAAATATGGATATGGAAGAGAAATCTAACCATCATGTTCTGATGGAGAGTGGTAGAGAACATGGCTATGGAAAAGCCAACAATCACAAATCCATAAATTTGTGACGATATAAGGTACCATCCAATTCATCAGGTATAAGATCACTAGGACAACATTTTTGGTTTTCAAGATCATTTCCCTAAAGTCGATGAATTAAAAGAAATACTTACATGATTTTGGTACAATCTCACTGTTGTTTGTGCCTTGAACAATTTCCACTTCATATCTTAAATAAATGAAGTTGAATTTGTTATTCGTGAAGTGTTAGCAGATCACGTGATAGAATGACGGGTCATTCCATCTGTCTCAAACAAAAGGTTAGCAAAAATTATATACATAAGTCGATCTATAGTGAGATTAATCATATATGGTTCCTAAAATGGACTTATACTTTATATATGATACTTCTTAATATAGTAAAACTAGTTTCTACTAAACAGGGACTTCCTGTAGGCCAGTGGTAAGCGATAAAGGCCAGTCGCACTTCGGTTGTGGGTTCGATTCCCACAGCCTTGTCTGACGCGATGGGCTGTCGCCCGTCCTGCAGGTTGTCCTTTTTCTAAAACTATATTACTATAACATCCCATCAATAATATCGAGAAAACTTCTACCCTTAAACAATACTAACTTATGTCCAACATAATCCATTCCAATCTTTAGGATTATCCATAATACTACAGTCCACTCTCATAACATAGTGAAAACGATTACCAGAGATTTAACACCATCGTCGATTCCCATAAGATATGTCTTGTTGGTCACATTCTAAACATTCAAAGTCCTTAATCATGTATTCTCTTGAATACCTTAGTGAAAACATGAATGCAGTTTAAAGTTAACACTTTCCACATACCAAAATCCTCAAAATTCTATATACTCAAACCATGATATCACATAGTCCTTATATCAATCATGAGCTCATGAATACTGTTAAACATTTCATTTTCTTGTTTTCCCTTCATTATGCGCATAATATCTCAATTACTTTGAATACTACATTAGACAAATACATAAATATTCCAATACCACATGATACAACCTTATTTTGGAATCCCATTACATAATCACTTAATCATTCCACCACATCATTGTCATATTCAACATTGCCAATAGAGATCGCATGTGACTTCCCTTTGTCTTTTGCCTCAAGTGGTTTCTCATGTTGATCGTCACTAACTCTTGGATTAGGGCATTTATTGGCATAATGTCCCATCTCCTTGCACTTGAAACAATGAAGTGTTGGTGGTGCGTTCTCTGCAGTGTTTGCTTTGTTCACATCATTAGAAACCCTTTTCCATTACTTCGACACTCAGCTACTCGATGACCTTCTTTTCCACACTTAAAACATTTTCTAGTCCCTTTAAGACAATCTCCACCATGTTTCTTTCCACACTTTGTGCATAAGGAAACATTCATCTTCTTTTCACCATTATTTTGAGATTTCTCCTTGAACTCCATCTTTCGTTTCTTTTCAAAACCATGAGATGGATATGTAACACCAACTTCCATTTCTACCTTGATAGCACAACGCACAATTTCTTAATAGCTACTGAAGTCTCTTGTAGCTAATTCCCTTCGAAGACTTGGTTTTAAGCCACTGAAAAATCGATCAAATTTACTTTCAGGTTGGATGATAATGCCAGATGCATACCTTGCAAGTCTTGTAAAATTCGCTTCGTATATACCAACAGATTCATCATCCTTCTGCATTAGCTCAATAAACTCCTTTTCCATATTTGTTTGAAGAATACGAGGGAAGTACTTACTGAAAAACAAGTTCTTGAACTCTTCCCATTCCATGGACTCAATTTCATCTCTTGGCCTCGTATTCTTGATAAGATTCCACCATTGATCAGCTTCACCTTCCAAACTATATACTGCTAAGATGACTTTATCATGTTCAGAACATTGAAGAACTGAAAATATCTTTTCAGTGGTACTGATCCATTGTTCAGCAACAAGTGGATCGGAATTCCCACTGAAAGAAGGTGGACGTTGCCTCATGAAGGACTCAATAGAATATTGTTCCCTTCTCTGCTCATTTGGAAGTCCAGAATGATTCATAGCTTGTGTAAGTATAGCAATAAGATTTTTCACTCCATATCCCATAACATTTGTTTGTTCAGGAGGGCAATCATTGCATTGTCCATTGCATTGATCAACACGGTTCCTTCGGGTTCCAGCCATCGTCTAAAACCCAAAAAGAATAGTGTGAGAGGAAAAAATCATGCTAGGGAAAACAACATAATAAAGGGGGAGTACCTTCAATATCCAACATCTTAGGTTTAATTCTATGATCGTTAGCGTAATTCTAGTACTATAACCTATACGTATATGTATCCCTATGGACATCCCTAGACACACCTTAGAAATATCTCAAGGGATCTCACTAATGTTTTCGCATCCTAGTTTCCAAAGGTTGTCTAAACCTTTCCTCTGATACCAACTGTAGAGACCCGTATCTTGACGTACATGGACATTACATTACATTTGCGGAATACTTAGTACATAACAAAAATACACACACAAGGATCGTAATAGTTTAGTGTCTTTGGAAACTCGGAATAAAATCTTCTAATCGTGGTGAAATATCTTCAACATCTCACATAAAGATCTTCCTCTTTTTTTTTACCTAAAACCTTTCTTTATATCCTGGGGAAAAGAAAACATAAAAGGGTGAGCTCAAATGCTCAGTAAGGGTAAAAAAAATAAATATCAATCACATCATATTCATAAGAACATAACTTTTGGAAATCTTAACCTGCAAAAGAGAGCATAATTTCATAACATGGGATAAATCATAGTAGTGAAATGAAATCCCAATAATCATAACATAAAACATGAAACTTTGTGTCATATACACATAATCATAGAAAATCATTTCTTGTTAGTCAAGACTCATTGCCAAGACTATCTTAGTGGACAAAGTCCCTTTCTGAATCGAGTAACCCTCGTTTCAGTCCTGTTTCACTGAACCGGTATAACCTACCGTTCCAGCCCTGTCTATCTCATGAGATATAAAATCTTTACCCAATGCATTGGAGGGAGATATAGGTCCCACCCATCTCATAATGATACCATTCTTATGTGTGCCACAAAATCATAAATCATACATCATTGTATAACCCATGTAATAAAAATGGGATTCTTGAAACTTCATGACATCATAAATCAATTCATATAAGATAAAGGAATTCATAAAAATATTTCCATCACAACATAATCAAATCCATGTAATAATAGGGATAGAAACAGAACCCTTTATTATCTTAGATGGAAAATAATTTTGATAAAACACTTGAAATCCATTCTTGAGGAAAATATCCTTTCTACTTCAAAAACATTTTCCTTTCTTAACATGTCTTACAATTTAAAACTAAAAGAAGTTGATTAAAAATAAACTTGAAAACTTGTAAAGGAAGCTTCTTGGAAATAATGTTTTAAAAATCTATTCATGCCGTATAAGTTAAAAAAACATTCTTCTCGTACTTTTGTCGGAAAAGTCAAAAAGTTCATCGTATGAAAAACGACAAAAGATTCCTTTCATATCTTTTACTAAAAACTCACCGAAGGGTAAAATTGGATTTAAACAATTGTAGGTGGATGTAAATAACATTACATATTGAGGAAACATGGATGTGGATGATAAAATATACCCCAATAAATTTCAAACAATCTCGGATAAAAATGAGATTGCGATATTTCCCTTACCTTAGGTCCGATTTGCTTCGTATGTGTCCAAACCTCCTGTATAATGATTTAAATAATGTCATTGACTTATTACAGAATCATATTCATTGTTATGATATCATATATGGTTCACTTATGACATTATATTACCCGTTCTTTTGTAAATTCCATGTTAAAGAAGCGTTTTGGGTAAAATCGTTTCATTTATCGTAGGTGTTTTGACTTGTTGTTCTTGACATCATTATTACTTATATCATGATTTACTTACTTACAGAATATAAAACATGATTTATATATCATATATATTCAGTATATATATTTATAATAGATAGATAAATAAAATGAAAAACACCGTTCATGTAGACGGTAGTCCGTACGTACGCATGAACGCTGTTTTCCTTTCCTTATTGTCTTGAAATGGAAGTAAGTAGATGACATACATATATATATATACATAAATCCAGTAGCTTTATAATGTCATATATTTCATTATTATTTCTTATATATACTTTATAATCATTCTTAAATGGTTAACATGGAGAATGAATCTCATCGCGTCGTGGAGACAGTAGTCCGTACGTACGCACGAGCGATGATATCATTTCTATAAATATTGAATTGAATTGGAGTGGATTATAAAATATATCAGAATCAATATGATGTTGTAATAACTATGTATAGTTATTCTTTACACCATTATACCCATCCATGTAAGGTGGTGGTGGAAAATAGATTACACCACGGCGTGGAGACGGTATTCCGTACGTACGCATGCGCGGTGATTTCTTTTTCCGTAGGATGGATAGATGGTGAAATAGGGTTGTTTCATACTTATAATAACATATCAGTATATGAGTGATACTGCTGTTATTACTTCATAATGAAACAACCTAAGAAGAAGAAGTGGAAGAAGAAATAAAGATGAAAGAATTGGTAACGGTAATTACCTCTTCTTTGAAGCGCCTCTTTGAGACCTCCTCTTAGGGCACTAAAATTGGTCTTTGAGGAAGACCAGAACCTCTAGGATGTTTCTAGGGAAGTGGAGAAGAGATTTTGGCAGGGGTTGGCCGAGATTGAGTGCTCAAATTGGTGTGAGGAGGAGGGGGAGGAGGGGCCCTTTTATAAGGGAGGAGAGGGGCACCTTAGGAATATCTCAAAATATTATTTTATATTAAAGTCAAAATCGGTTTATAATGGTTCCAAAGGGTCTTATTTCGAAGCTAAAGTGGGTAAGGGTCGAAATACTATCAACCAATAGGATTTAGACAAGTTTAGGGTATTATTTTAACCTTATCAATTAGATTTAACTCTAAGTTAATTAATTTAACTTTTAACGTGTCTTTTTGTTTTCTTTCACTATATAGTTAATACACTTACTATAACATGCCAAACGAACCCCAAATTGTTTATTATTAATATATATATCCTTATCTAAGTCATTTGGCCGAACCTTATATTTTTAGGAATAAAATAACAATTAATAATATAATATTTGATTTAAAAACTATTTTGTGTCAATTTTGACACTATTTGATATATGATTTTTGTGAAAGTCATAACAGAATTATATGTTCGAACCAAGTTTATTAAATCAACACTAATATATCATAGTAACCTAGAAAATAAGTGGAATTCATAAAAAGTCTTAAATTACATTTATTTTGGTATTTATATCATCAATTATGTCAATATTTCATTAATAAGATAATTACTGCATCATCTTTGTGTCATAAATAAATTATATTATTTGATGTCTAAAAATTACAAATAAAATACCATCATGTAGTAAATCTTTTTAGATTTCTAATGAATATTTAAAATCGAATTTATGTTATGTATAACCCCATATTAAAAATGATTTACTTATTAAACTTTGATTTTAACTATTTTAACCCTTCTTTAAATAAATTAATAATAAATGTCCTAATCTAATCCAAGTGGGCCTAAATGGTCATTTTTTATTCCTAAGTTTGTTTTTGGTCGAATTACACTTATCCAATAGAATTAGGACATGTGTTAGGGTAATAGTATTATCATATTTACCCTTAGTTACCCTATTTACTATTAACCACGGTAAAAATGGTAAAAAGTTACTATTCACCAAAAATTTATTTTCATCTCATTGAACCACATTTTAGTCCTTGATATTAACCGTGTCTCTCGGATTTTCGAAATTCCATTCACAGAAGTGGTAAAATTAAGTTTTATGCAAAATTCAGTTTTTAACCTACCACTTAGTAGTTTCACTATTCATCAAAAATTGATGTTTTTCAGAACAATGCCAAAATTTCATCCTAAGCTATATTTTATATTGCGAATTCAAAAATAAAGTCTATTTTACCAAATTCATAACATAGAAGTTTCATTAATTATTTTTATAATTAAATCCCGCTGTTAAAACAAATAGCGTGTTTTTTTAAGAAACAATATCTATCAAAAGATTGACACTTGATTATGTCTGGTTTAAATGTGAAACTACAACCAATGATCAACATTGTATTAAATTATAAAAATATATTCTAAATATACTTTAAAACCACTCAAATTAATAATTTATCACTATTAATTATTTCGATTAAAAAGGTTGTTTTTAATTAAAATTTAGTAATTTTCACTATTCATCAGAATATGAAAGTTATCCGAAATGTACCAAAATTTCACCTTAGGCTAAATTCGATACTCCGAATCCAAAAATGAAATCCATTTTGAAAAATAAAATTTACAAAATTTCAAAAAGTGGTTATTACTATTCATAACGGCTAGTTTTAATAACATTTTAATAGCATATCGCTGTTTAGTGAAACTCGTTATTGCGTACTACACACGCTATCGAGGAAGGTCGTGATTGCGTGTAATGCAAGGCAAGTCAAGGATGCGTGTTGTGCAAGATCCTTTTGGTGTAGCGTACAACACAAGACATTAGTGAAATAAAAAGAATATTTTTCATAAAATATCAGGCTGTTACAATAAAGTACATGATGTGTAACCAAGTTAACTTGACTTAGATCATCTTTCTCTACTAGTAGGTGATCTTCCATGCCTTCGTTGACTTTGAATGCATCAGCGGTCATTTAGTGGGAGTACACAATGTGTAGCACCACCCTACATGGCATGTAGTGTCAATTTCAGCCACCAAATGCTTTTGGAAGGGGGTACTTAGCATGTAGAGGGATATATATGGTGTGCAACATCTAGGCGGAAACATGGGTGTGTAATTTGTCTGGTCAATCTATGTTTGGGTAAAGGTACATGACATGTATATGAAAAGTACATGTTGTGTATTTGTGAACATTTATTCTGATCATTTATGATTTTTTACTTTGGCTGTAAAACTCCATAAAATCATCATGATCCCTGAATTGAAGGATTATATCTTCAAAACAACATATATGTTTGGGGAAAAAATGTTTTGATGCTCAATAAAATATATGAAAATGTATACACAAATCAGGCACATCAAACTCCCCCACACTTAGTCATTTTCTTTCCCTCAAGAAATATCTCAACATCAAATCAAATAAATCCATACTCTAAAAATAGAAGCATTCAACTAATTATTCAAATAAATACTATATCCATAGTAGATGATTTTAAAAGAACATAACATATTTCAATTCCAATGATATTCTAATCATTCATCCTATATAATTAAATTAAATATTTGCATCATCTTTCATCAAAATTGTTCAACTTTTCATAAATAAACATGCCACTGGATGATTTACCTTGCCAAAAAGTACCACACTTATCAATCAAGATAATTTAATCAGATTTTTACTCAATATTATATATATTCACTCTATCCATAGGCTTGCAAGTGTTCTCATTCTCCACTTTAGAAGTCAAATCAAAAAAATCATGATCTCTTTCAATAAGGTTCAAAAGTTTATAAGGCTAAGGGTAGGTAGGTAATGATGTGAAAAATAATCTCATAGGATTAAAAAAGGAGGCTGAATTATTACACAACAATTCATGATATTCAAAAATAGAGCTTAGTGAAAATGCATCCCCAATTAAGATCTCTCAAAGGGTATCATCACCATGATATTCCCTCACCATCATGGGTCCATAAGCCATTGATAATGTGTAACAAAGGAATCTGGTCCATATTTTTAATTTTTTTCAAAATACATTTTTAATAATATGGACCACTAGGAATAAAATGAATAGTGGTTTTGGAACCCTTATGCACAAATGAATAAGTGGAACTCTTCCCCAAACTTGATTTCATGGTGGATTATGAAAATATATGATGAATATCCAAAAATACCTCTCTAAATATCAAATTAATAATCATGCAAAATTATAAAATAATTATTTAAGGTAGGGAAAATAGGCCTGTATTATAGCTTCCTATCAAGGCAGTTCATGGTTTCTAAGGGTTTTACGAAGATCAGATGTAGGGTAGGTCTTAAGTTCAATCATGCTGAAAAACAATCAAATGCCTCAATCATTTTAATTTGATTAAAAAATATTCATGTTTTGGAGAGAAAGACTAGCATGTTCTAGTAGTTTTGTATATCCTAAAAATATCTGATGAAAAATGGTATAAGAAAGAATATGTAAAAAAGGATTTGAATAACTCTTAGGAATGTGTAAAAGTAAAAGGTTAATCAGGTCATGACATGAGTAAAAATGATTAGTATAATAAATTTAAATTTCCAAGACTTCAAATCCATAATCAAACTATATTAGTAACTATTTAAAAAAACATTGAAATTTAAATTAAGCTTGTAAATTTTAAAACTCCCATTAATGTATTTACTTTTTATAATTATAATTACTCAAAAAGATTCCAAATTTTAAAATATTGAAACTATTAATAATTCCTCTTATATGAGTTCAAGGGAAAAGACTAGTGTATTTAGAGACTCTCCGCCACACTGCACATGGTCCCCCCATGTGCCACACCAAGGTGGAGGAGAGGATGTAGGGACATAAGGGCGGTTAGGACGAGGGAATGTAGTGAAAGAAGTAAATCCAAAAGAAAAATGAAAAAGAAACTCTAAAATAATACTCCCATCATGGTGAATCAAAAAAGATGCAAAGTAGTCAAATGAAAAGTGCCAAACAACGCTCCATGGTACCTGTGAATGGTGGGGGAAAAAAGAAAAATAAATTTGCAGGGACATACATCATCATAGCATAGGCATAACAAAAAATATACATAGATAATGAAAACAAATTTGAAAAAAACCAGTCATTGGGTGGCCTTATAAGAGCATCGTCAGCAGGACAAGGATCCACTAAATGAGGATAAAACATAGGGGAAATGTGAGGCACTCACTCTGTGCTCTAAGTTTAGGTGCAGTGGGAACATCCATCATAGTAGGAGGAGGAACAGTAGAAGGAGACACAACATCGGTGCCCTATATGGGAGTCTCCACAAATACATCCTAGTGGGTAGTAGTAGGAGGAGAATCTTTTCCAGAAATGGATAGGAGAACCGAATTGGTGGCTAGTGCCATCATCGAGGCCTGGGTGGTGGAATGTAGAGCTGCTGAAGGAGGATCAGGGGATGGGGGTAACTAAATGCCATGATGATGAAGAAGAAGGCCCAACATCTTCCCAATATGCATCTAGGATTGCATGATTGTAGTCTACTAGTTCTCTAGGAGGTCCAAATGGAGGTCCATTGAAGCTAGGTGGAGGGTGATGGGGATATCAAATGTGGGTGACGGTGGAGGTGTGGATGTGGAGGGCACAAAATAAGAAGGAATAGTGGAAGAAGATTGAAGGGAGGAATAATTGGGGTGGGTGGTGAAGGAGGACCCAGTGGTGGATAAGGTGAGACCTAATAAGCAACACCATCGGGTGTAGCTCGGTCATCTCTCATCCCTACGGGAGCTAGGGCATCCTGCACAAGCACATAGCTGTCGCCCCTATGCTTGGCCATCCGCAAGAAGATAAAAATGGAGAAGTAGAGATGTTTAAGAGATCTTAATGGGTTTTTAGGGAGAGAGGGATCAAAAACACATAAGTGGTGTGCCAAGAGGGTGTCATAGAATCTATCATTCAGTTTTTCCTGAAGACCATGGATCATGGAATGGAAATAGGTGGCCGAGAGATAGGGGAGGTCAGGGTAATCGTATAAGAAGACACAGGTGAGAAGTTCCATGTATATCCTAGAAATGACACCCATATTCTCATGGTGTAGAAAAACAATGATGCTAAATCACTGATGGAAGAAATGAAGGGGATGGGAAATGATGAGCGTGATCTTCTGGGATATGGGGGTGTACCTGTGGTTTGGACCCACAAGATCCTACAACATAGAAATAATGTCAGAGAACTCAAGGAGTGTGTGGGTGGAGATAGAAGGTGGGGTGGCAGGATGAGGGTAGAAGTTGCACCCTAGGACAAAATCATCCCCAGTATGGGAAAAATGGTGTCTCCTTAGCCAAAATCTAACTAGTGTGACTGTATCAGTTGGTGTCTTGCGATAGGTGGGCCCATGAAACTCAAAGTTTGAGATAAACTCTAAAAACAAATATATACACATCAGAGTTCTAACCTAGATTTTCTCAAGAAGTTTTTTATGGACAAGGAGCTCATCAATATTCTCCTAGATTCCCATACGTTGTGGAATGATGATGTCTAAGAAGCAGCTGCTTGACTGGATCATCTTTCGTGAAAATCACTATAATCGGTCTGCTATAGGGAGGCCCTTAGCAAAGGTCAGGTAGGGATGCGGTTAAGGTCGGGCAATAGACGTAGTGGGCTGAGGTGGGGTTACTACTGCTAACATGGATGGGCCAGTAGTGGTCTCTAAAGGTGGAGCAGCTGAAGTTGGAGTGGGCTTAGGCATGGCTACTGAAGAAGTGCTCAGCTTCGAAGGAACGAAGATAGAATAGGGAGCTACGAAACCTGTCAGAAATGGTGGATGGTGTGGTAGCAGCCATAGGAGGATCAACCATGGTAGGAGTGGGTGTCACAGAATCAACCCAACCAGCAGATATCACTGATGGAGATTCCAGTAGAAGAAGAGGTAGTGATGCCAATGCTTGGGGCTACCAAACTGGGAAATCTAAAGCTAGCTCCTCGGAATTATGAAGACAAATCCAACGATGAGGGGGTCTATGAACCTCATTAGAGGAAGCATGCCACTTCCCAATCATGGGATCATTACCTATCATAGTTGAAAGAATGAAAGGAAATGAAAAGAAAATATAAGGAAGAAGAAGAAAAAGAAAAATTTGAGAATGTAAAAAAACAAATATACATGATTTGTGGATCTAGGGTACACAACATGTAGTGTGATCTAGTAGGAACCCGTGTACATTGGATAAACATGATGAGTAGGAATAGGGTAGTGATTTTGGCTAGTACGCAGCATGTCATATATCATACACATCGTGTGTATAAACACAAGGTGGAGCTCGTGTAAGTTCCCCAACACGGCTTAGCTCTGAGGGACCGACTATAAAGGACCCACCTTGTGAATTGCACACACGACATGTTTATAAACATGACATACTATGGAATGTATGAGCTCTACATGGATTCCCTCAAAAGGATGGGGTACATGGTGTGTACGTAACATACACACCATGTGGGAAGAAATGGGATGAAGGATGTGTTCTAGATGACATGGGCTGGTCCAGAGGGCTAGGGGAAGGAACTATACATGGTGTGTACTGAAAATACATGAAATATGTATTTCAAATTATAAAAAGGTTTATGTATTTCCATGTACAAGATATACATGGAATTTTTTCTTCATCTTCCTTGTGTACTATGGGTGGATGATGAATGGTTGGATAATCTGAAAATCAACCTAAATGGGACTAAAACCTTGAAATAAGGGAAAAAATGGCATACCTGGTACGAGGATTGAAATGAGGCTAAAATCCAAACTTGATACAATGTAAAATGGTGGATTATGAAGAGGGGGCATGAAGTTAGCATGTGGTATAAGAGAATGGGGAGGGGTGTTGCGCGACATAGGCTCAGGCCGGGTAGGGCCCTAGCCTTTAAACTAGAACTACATGGCATGTCATAAAGCATACATGCTGTATATGAGTTTTTTTATAATAATAATATATTTATTTATTACATAATTACTTATATATAAAATAAAATAATAAAATTAAAAATAATCCTATACACATAGTGTATCAAACGATGAAATTATATGTGTTATAAAATTTGAATAAGAGAACTACAACCTTTAATCTGGTGCTTGGGGTACAATTCAAACCGACGATCGGTCGATCCAAACAAAATTCATAGACCACTAGAGTTAAGGATGTAGTTCATAACATTTTTATTTATTCTTAATAAGAAAAGTATAATTGTAGTTCTATATGGGATGAAGAAAACACATGACGTGTGGTTTTAATTTAAATGATAGGGATGAAGCATAGAGATTAGCTGAGTTCGAACCCAAGACTTTTGAATCCAGGATCGAGACACTACAAATCAGCTAACATTACCGACATGTATTTTATTATTTTCAAAACTATTTAAATTACATTTGAAAACATGGAACACACAATGTATATCAAAATTCACACCATGTGGTTTTATTAATATATAAAATGATGGAATTGGGCCAGTTGTCAAGATTTAAACCCTAGTCTTTTGGATATGATTTACGAACCTATCCAGTCGTTCAATCCTCATCACATGTTTTATTTTATGTGTAAAAACATATAATTTGTTTTAAAAATACCTCACACAGATTTTAATTAAACACCAGTTCAAAAAGTATGAACCCTGTACCGAAGGCAAGTAGGAGTGATTCGAACCGGTGGCATATCAGATACATTATAGTGACCTTACCATCACCACATCCATCATCCCTATTTATTAAAATAATAAATATATACTAATAATACTGGTTATATTATAATATTCATTAAAAATTAAAGTAAATGATGTGTTAAAAGGTGATACAAAATGTGTAGTCTATGGGTTTCCTCTTAGAAAGTACCTTTGTTATAGGCCATTGGCTCAATCTCACCTTATCCTCTTGCTATCAGAATTGCATGGTGGAGATCATACCCAACATACCCTCTATGTGAAGATATGGTTTGAGACACTTCCCATTCGCATTAAATGTTTGACTATCTGCTCCATAAACTTCCACCACACCATGGTGGAAGACTTTGATCACTCGGAAAGGTCCCAACCACTGGGAATTTATTTTTCCTGGAAACAATCTCAAATGAGAGCTAAACAATAGTACCTCATTGAATGTTTGGAATGACCTATGAGAGATCACATGGCCATGGACTACCTACGACTTTTCTTTATAAACCTTATCATTCTCATATGCCTCCCTCTGAATTTCATTGAGCTCTGTTAGTTGAAACTTGCATTTCTCTTCTAGAGAATTTAGATCGTAATTCAAGGCCCTCACAATCAAATAGGATTTTTTCTCAAGTTCCACTAGTAAATGACATGGCTTTACATATAATAAATGGAATGGGGACATAAATAGACGTTTTTAAAGGAATTATGATATGTCTATAAGGCATCATCAAGATTCTTAGACAAGTTCTTCCTTGAGGCACCCATTGCATTCTCTAGAATTTAGTTCAATTCTCAGTTGGATACCTCCACTTGGTCACTAGATTGAGGATGATATGTTGTCCACATGTTATACCTCACTCTAGGTTTCATGAGTGCATTACACATTAACACATTGTCAAAATGTATCCCTCTATCACTTATCAAAACCCGTGGAACACCAAACCTATTAAAAATATTATTCTTCAAGAAGGAAACGATAACATTTGTTGTGTTGTGTGTCATGGTAGCAAATTATATCCATTTGGATACATAATCCACACAAACCAGAATGTAAGAGTTTACAAATGATGTGGGAAAGGGTCCCATGAATTCAATTCCCCATAAATCAAAGATCTCGACCTCAAGAATTGGATGTCTAGGCATTTCAGATCGACACCCCATGTTACCTATTCGCTGATACCTATCATAAAATGCTATAAAATATCAGTAATCTATATTCGTGGTGGGCCTAAAAATCTAGATTATATAATTTTCTCTATCATTTAGTCTTTCCTATGATTCCCCCCATCTAGGGAAGTAAGAAAAAACTCTAGAATTACTTTAATGTCTTATTTTGGGATGCAACAACAGATCACCCCTTCTCCACATGAACAGAAGTGCATCAGGTCTTCCTGGAAATATATTTTTTACTTTAGATATAAATTGTTTCTTTTTTGGAATGTAAGATCAGGATGAACTATTCTTGTAACCAAGTAATTGGATGTGTCATTATACCATGGGAGAGGTGTAACTCAGACTAAGAAAAGATTCTTGTCTAGGAAGTCCTCCTTGCTTTCTATTCCATCCTCTCTTTCCAAATGAGGCAATTTAATATGGGAGATAATATCATTGAATGTCTACCCAATAGACAGTTTTCATCACTTTAGATCCTTGTAACACTCTAGAATATTCAAAACAATTGTATGTTTCTAATAATTATTGCCCTAGCCTACGATGAATTGCATATCCTATGGTTCATAATCAGACTGTATGCCCTCTATGACTGGTTCATCAATGACATAACAACATCCCATGTCATATTCTATGTGGCCAAAATGATTGGCCACTGTAGTCAATGCATAATAGTCCTCATGTTCCATGACTGATACATTCTTAACAACTTTGAGGGCATTTTAGGATACCTTTTCATCTCCAATTATGAAGATCAATTCGCCTTGGTGAACATCAATCAAAACATTCCCAGTATCCAAGAAGGTTCTTCAATGGTTAAGAGGTTCCTCTTGATCTACCTCCATGACATGTATGATAAAATTAGTAGCAAGAATCATCCATCCCACTTTCACTAGCACATCCTCAGGTATCCCTTTAGGATATTTAATGGAACGATCTACTAGCTAAAGTTCCAATTGAGTAGATTGTAAATCATTATGCCCCAACTTCTTAAAGATTCCATATGGAATAATATTAACACTATCCCCTAAGTCATAATAACTCACATCTCAAGGTTTCGAATATAACAGAACCCCCTTGGTCTGGTGAGTTTTATTTGAACCAATATAGACCGATTCTTTGGTCTTCAATTTGATTCCTAATAATTTAAATAATTATAATCCCATTTGAGATGATAAGTACACCCAATTATCATGGGTAATTTTTTTCATAATTCCTCTAAAGATCCCTGAAAATTTTATTCTTGGTCTGATATGAGGTTTCTAGTGATATTTAGAAAAAGATTTTGAGTAATTAGGAGAGGAACATAAATAACACAAATATTATAAGACAATTCATTAATAATGAATAGTAATCATCCAAAACCCCAACACATGGGGAATTTATCTACTCATAGAGTAGAAAATGACTAATAGACTCTTTATACCTAAATAAAACATCACAATTGCAATGGATTGAAGATCATCGGGGATGTAGAGTAGTGACACCTCCTCTCTTCTATTCCCTCTTTCTCTTTCTTTATATTCTTCTCTCTCCTTTCTTCTCATGTTTGGTGTCTCTAGTTCTACCCTCCTTCGGTGTTTCCGAATTTAGAGGTCCTACCCTATTATTTATAGTTTTCAAAACTACACTGTGTATACCATAAAGTACATGACATGTT
Source organism: Viscum album (assembly GCA_963277665.1). Lineage (NCBI taxonomy): Eukaryota > Viridiplantae > Streptophyta > Magnoliopsida > Santalales > Viscaceae > Viscum > Viscum album. Next base: position 1,899,549,372 of record OY728146.1, on the reverse strand, counting down.
ACTAATTCATCATAACTTAGATCTTTTTTCCCCACAAGTAGGTTATCTGCCACACCTCCCTTGAATTTGAAGGTGTCATTGGTCTGTTGGTGGGAGTACACAACATGTATAACTACCCCACATGGTGTGCAGTGTAAATTTAATCCACCAACTACTTTTGGAATAGGATTACATAGTGTGTAGAGGGATGTAAATGGCATGAAACATATGACTAGATACATGGACGTGTACTTATCCCGGTTGATCCTTGTTAGGGAAAAGGTACACATCATGTATATGAAAAGTACACACTGTGTATTTGTGAGATTTTGTTCTGATCATTCCTGATTTGTGACATTGGATGTAAAACACCTAAAAATCATCATAATCGCCAAATTAAATCATTTTTTATCTCCAAAAAAACATATATGTCCATTGAAAACATGTTTTGATACTCAATAAAATATATTAAAATGTATACACAAATTGGGAACATCAAAATCTTTTGTACTGAAGACCCACTTTCTAGTAGGGTTGTTAATGAGAATGAGATTATACATATTAATGGGTGTGTCTGGGTTCCTGTAGACATGAAATAAGATTTTTTGTGAGATTATCATGCCTCTAAATAGGAAATAAATATAGGAATTACAAAGTTTTATCATGGATTATGCTAGTAGTATTGGTGGTTTGGGATGAAAAAATATATTACAGGCTTTGGTAATCAATGTTTCACATGCCAGTAGGTGAAAGAGGAACACCAGTAGCCAAATATGATTTTAGATCCACTACCCTTCCCACATTTGAAATGGGATGACATTTCCATAGATTTTTGGATTGGAATATCAAGATCACCTTATGGTAGTGACACAATTTGGGTAATCATGCTTAACATTATGAATGTGTCCCACTATTTTCATATCTAGGATACCTTCTTAGTGTATGATCTTCAGATCCTTTATGTTTGAGAGATCATCCATTTTCATGGGATTCAAAAAAACATTATATCAGATAGGGTCACTCGGTTTAATTCTTAGTTCTGGAAGTGGTTATAGAAAGAACTTGGTTCATAGGTACTTCTAATTATAGTATTGAAACCAGAGACTGACGGTCAATTTGAACGTGTTATATAGGTTCTGGAGGATATTATCCAACTGTGTCCTTGATTTTGGAGGATCATAGGAAAATAACTTACATCTTCCAAATTTTTCTTTTAATAAAATTTTTCAAGAGACTATCCAGAGGAATTCTTTGGAGTCCCTATACTCTAGATCATTCCAGTCACTTATGTGATGGTTAAAGGTAGGGGATGCAGTGAAATTGGGACCACATATTGTTCAGAAGACATCATAGCATGTACAACTAATTAGGAAATGTGAGGATATGGATTATTATATAAATAATTCATATACTGATCATTGTCACTGACCTCTAGAGTCTCAAATAAGGACTCTGGTCTCCTTTCGAGTCACGACTAGATTGGGTCGTCGATGGATTCAGAGGTAAAGTAATTTTCACCTAGATTAAACACACCTTTCGAGATACTGGAAAGGGTTAGGTTGGAAGAATATCAGATATATCTTCCTCATTAGTATAATTATATAAAAAATGCATTCCATGTTTCTCATATCCTTTGTTGTTTCTCCCACTTGACTCATATTATTGATACCAAGGAGATTAAACTGGTGGTTGATGCTTCTTTTGAGGAATATCTTGTTTGTTTTGTTTATTTTAGCTCGAAGACTCTTCAATGTAATATTATTACTTTTTTTTATTTCTATTTAAGTACATACGTATAAAGGAGGAAACAAAGGAAAGAGATTCTGATAAGTGTTCTCAGTGGCTAGAGTTATTCTTGGATGTGGCTAAACCACCCTTTGAAGTGAAACTCTAGGAAATGTTTTCTTAAGAAATGATGTTGTACGATCCCAGCCTTTCATTTAGGTACATATCCTATAAATTTATATATCAACCTCTTATTTTACATTAATGGAAGTTCCCAATAAAGTGAATGAAGTTTTGGGAGCATTTAGGTTTGGTTTGGGACTCAGATTTCCATTTCTGAGAGAAATGGAAAGGCTCACATTTATTTCATTGTTTTTCTAACCATGAACCACAACCATTAGACCTAAATAGGGTGAATCATGGGTTGTTAAATCATGTAAGCGGTTCTAGGATATAATTTAGACTCTTAAATTTATTTTAGATTCGCATCATGCTATTTAAGTATGTTTTGACATAACTATTCAAGGTATAAGCTCATGGGTAATATTTTTCCATGGTTGGTGCAGAGATTGTCTAACCAAGAATCCAAATCACATTTCATTTTAAAAGTGTTTGAAATTACCATTTATTATCTTTTTACCCCTATAAATAATTCCGATTTATTTTATCTCACTTGTGTTCATAATATCCCCTATGTAGCTCTCTCCCTCTCTAGATTTAGGTTTTGTTGGATCTTCCTCACCCAACCTATAATTACTTCGATATTCATCACATTGAATCACTATGGGAAAGACTAATAATCATATTCCTTCTTTTCTTAATTTATCTTCCCATCTTTGGTAATATCTTTGTGAGACTTAATATACACTATTTTATAAATTTTTTGTGGTTTTTTGATTCGAATAATTATATCCCAAATATTATATTGATGCCAGATGAGGAGTATTATACAATCCCTAGGTAGGTGGTTAATGAAATTTACTTAAAGTTTTTTCCCTTTATAAATTTTTATGTTGTGTCAAATGTCATAATTTTCACATGTTTCTTCTTAAAAGTTTATTTTTTAATCAGACATAGAAAATGATTATGATATGTTATAAGATCCTTCGACACTATTGGTGGTTGAAAACCTCTAACAAAACCACCCCTATGGTGTTTTTGGATAAATTCCCATGACTACCATTGTTTACTTTTTAACCAAAACCCCTCTTAGGGTGTTTTTGGTTTGGAATTTAGTGAAGCCCCTTATTGTTTGTATATAAGACACCCCATGGGTGTATTGAGTAGTTGTAACACCCTATGATTTTATGGTATGCCTCTTTTAAAATTTAATATATTCGGTAGTTTTGGATTCACGCAACCCCAAGTTTAAAACTGTAATACCCTATTAAATATAACAGTTAGAATAGTAATGCGATCATAAATAATATTAATATGACCAATAGAATAGTAACTTTACCCATAAAAGTATAAATAAAATTTACGTATCTTATATATGAAAATATGGTTTATTTATATTGTATAATAAGTAAATAAATGTTTTAAAATGATAAATTAAGTGCTTGTATTTTTAAAAGTCCTAAATATTTAATTAAAACTTTATAATAAATATAATAATTTAAATGAATATATAATTTGACAAAATATACTCATTAATTAATATTTTTTTGTCTCACTTTTATACGATAATTATACCTTAATTAGTTTTTCAAAGTGTAATAAAATTAGTTAAAACTAGTATTTTTTGAATAAATGATGATTTTATTTAAAAATTAATTTTATAATATTAATAAAATTATTTTCATAAAATGCAGTTAATTTTTAAAATATTCACGTCAGAAAATGGTAAAGGTGAATTTTTGGGATTTTTTCTAAAATAGTTGAATTTCTTGTGAATAGTGAAATGCGATAATCTATGATATAAGATAAATACATAAATTATCAAGTCATAGATGATGTATGGTTGATGTAATACCATAATCATAAAATATACTTCATTAATTTAATATATTTACTGATAATGATCAAAATATTCATAATCTTGATCCAAAATAATAAACAAACGAATTACATATTCAAAAATTATCCCTCTCCACTATAAATACCACCTCTCACCACCCCTTTTCCTCACACCTCCAAATCCATGAAGCTTTATTTTATTCTACCCATATCCTATCCCAAAAATCTCCCCCATGTTCTGGTCTTTCTTTTCTCACCCAAAATACCATTTAATTTTTTAATAAGGTTCTAAAGGAGAAAAATTCAAGAGGTAAAATCCACTTTCGTTCTTTTAATTTTCCATTAATTTATCATATTTTCTTATTGTTCCCTCCCCTACCCTATCCAAAGTGACATTATAATTCCATTATATTTTATATACTATAATTTTATTATTTCAATGTAAATTACCACATAAATTAACTTCTCCCTTTCCTTTTATTTTAATGATGAAAACATCGCCCGTGAGGTGCCAATTTACCACCTTCGTGGACGATGTGTTTTAATTTTTCAATTCCACCTTCAAGGATGGTCATAAAACTATTTTTATGGTTAAAAAAGATAATAATATATGTATCAAAACTTATCTAATATTTTTTTAACTAGTATATATACATAATATTAATTAATTAAAAAACTAGTTTTTGTTGATTGAAAAACCACGAAAATAATATAAATGATTATCACTCACATCTTATCTAAGGATTCATACTAACACCAAAAAAATAAATGAAATATATTACCATTTAATTTTCTGTATGATCATTAATAAAAAATAATTTAAATTCTATAAAACTATTGTAATTTTACATGATCTTCCATATGCGTATTAAAGTAATCTGATCTTGAAAACCAAGGAAAAGAACACACCTGAATGATGAAATTTAATCTTATAAATCATAAAAATGACTATAAATGAACTTAATAAGATTATAATAAATAATAAAAATGTTTAATAGGTACTAAATTAAATTATTAATGAATCTAATTTCATTATCCAGGACCTTAAGCATAATTGAAAAACACTTTCATACATAAGGTAAGGATTTTCTCATCTAACCTTTATATCTATGAGATATGTCTTCTTCACCACTATTTATTGTGTGTGGTGTATGTATAATACCCTTTTATGTATAATATCATAACACTATTTATATTCATGGTGTTAAATATTTCATTTTATTATTATTAATTTAATGGGGAATATGATTTCATTATTTGCAATGTGGTAAGTATTTCTTCTCGAACCTCCATTTTTCATTCGAGTTACACTTTCTATCTCTTTAACCAAATTTAATTCTTCGGTTTTTTTATAAAATTATAATAAATTCTGTTTATATGTTCCAATATCATATATCTAGATCATTTCATCTTTATTTTATGGTTAAATACATGTTTTATAAGGCTCCGTTCTTAATTCTTCCTGATAATCAAACCCAATTAAAGGGAACTTCCCAATTTCTTACCCATTTTCAAGTACCATCCATAATCTATTTTAAGACACCATTTCGTTTCTAAAATCACTAATTTTTTCATGAAAAACTATATTTATACATTTAAGGTTTTATACATGCAATTATGATAAATAAAAATGATTTTTTTCTAAAATAACTCTTCTCTATAAAGTAAAGGGTTATTTTTATCAAGAATTACTCAATGATTTTATTACAGTATTTTCATCTATTTCAAAATATATATTAAATCTTATGCTCTATTCATATTTATATCTTATTATTATTATATATCATTTTTTATTAATTTTTTTATGATCAGTTTGACAACAAATGTTCAATCTTGACACCATTCACCATACTACTCAGAATAGTTATTGATCATGTTTAAATATTGGGGAATGTTATTTACATTTCATATGTATATGTTTTTTATATTTAACCCCATTCAAATGAGGAATTTATTAGACTTGGTATGTGATGGGCGGGGCCCAATATTTTCCCTCGATGCATCGGTAGGTCTCATGAGACAAAACATATATAGACTTGGAAGAGGCCTTGAAAATTAATTTTTAGATATGGATTTGGTTGAGGCCTTAACCATTTATTTTCTTATGTCTTGGCAGTGGACTTAAAGGTATGATTTAGATGTCCAATATTATGAATTATTTCATTATGATATTATTAATTGATAATTCATGTGATTATTCGACTAGTAAAATTTCCATGGTTATGTTTCCTTCTCATGTAATTATTTTTGGAATTATTTAACTAGTTTTCTATCCTGCCATATTATGCTCAAGATTATGATTTAACAACATTTGTTTGTAGTTATTCACCATTCATTAATCTGTATGAGAGATTATGTTGTATTTCATACCCTTACAGATCATCTCTCGCCCCTTTCTAATGTTTATTTCCCCAGGATCTGAACATGTTTATTATGAATGAATTACATGGATAAAATATGAGTTTATAGATGTTTCTAATGGAGTTGTTATGTTTTATTCCTTTAAAGTTGTTATGTAAAACATACGCATGTAACTGTTTTTTCAAATATACTAATTATTCAGTCCTTCGGGGTGTGACTTTCGTTTTTATTATACCAATGTAATAAATTAAGGTACTAGATCTAGGCTACTGGGGCATGGGTATTCACTATTGGTATCATAGATTGTTTAGTAGAAACTTTAGAAACTAGATTTAGAAAACATAGTTTAGGAAATATGACTCTAAGATATACATTTAAGATAAACATAAAATAATATCCAATAATTTTGGTAAGGTATAGATTATGTCAGTCATATAAGAAATGCATCACTATCTAGATAGTACAAGTGAATGTGGTTCTAGCACAGATATACCTAGGGGTAAAAACATTGACATGGTGTGTTGGGCCTAACTGGGTGTAACATGGTACATGAAAACATGCCTTATTGCGCACCATATTTTAAACTCATGGGGGATATTCTTAGCATAATTTACATTTTATATACAAACCATAATTATGGATTTATAATTAAACAAGTCACCAAAGAAACCATGTTTATGCTTATGATATTTGCTGGGAAAAAATTTCAAATTTATGTTAAGTGTTTTTATTGTTTTAAAATTATGAATTATGATTCATATCCAAATTTAGTATTCCCATTATTTAGAAATGTAAACTAGTGTAAGAAATGAAAATCGTGTCAACACACATATTCCATATAGGGATTTACCTCATATGCAAGATAATAAATTTGGAGCTGGAGCTGCAACTAGAGCTGAACAACTTATAACTATATTGGGATAGATGGATCAGGTTATGAATAATAAACTTACCCATATATAGAATCCAAATCCAAAATATGGAGTAACAATGTTATACTTCTTTATGAGACAAAAACCTCAATTATTTAATGGGACTACAAACCCATTTGTAGCTAAGCTGTGGATAAGTTCCTTTGAAAAGATATTTCTTACTTTAGGAGTAATGAAAGGGATAAGGTTTTAATTTAAATTTATCATCTCCCAAGAAATGTGTATCAATGGTTGTCATTGAATAAAAACAAGAAGAGGTGGAAGAAATAGAAAACACGGAATGTAAGGATTTCAATGAGATTTTATTGGAAAAATATTTCCTTGATAATGAGTGGATATAGAGAGACAATTATTGAATCTAAGGAGGAAGGAAGATGATATGTTGCTAATTTTGAATCTAAATTTACAATTTTAGTAAAGAATTTTACAGATGAAATACACAATCCAAATATCTATATCTAACAATTTTATTATGGTTTAAAAACATTCCTCTAAAGGGAACTGGTTTCCCAAACCTTCTCATCTTATGAAGATATAGTCTCATGTGCTATGAATATAGAGAAATAATTATTTAATTCTTATTAATTTAACATAAAATAAGATAAGTATAGTTTGGTATTGAAATAAATGGATAAAGGTAAGAATAAAAAATGAATTTTTTCAATGTGTGATACTTGTGGAAGGAAACAGGTGCCTGATTAAAAGGAAAATAAGTTTGCTTCAAGTGTGGTGAGAAAGAATATCATGATATTGATTTCAAGGGAAAGAAAGAAACTAACAATGGTCAATTATATAATTTCAGGGTGATGGGACACTAGGGAAATGAGTGTCCAAAGCATTAAAGAAAATTGCTTCAGAATATTCCACAGGACCAAGACAAGCTTATGTGATCAAAACAGCTATGGTTAAAATTTCTAATGATGTGTTGGATGGTACTCTAATAATATTCACAAATTTATATAAAATTTTATTTGATTTTGGATCATCTCATTATTTTATATCTTCCCATTTTTCTTTAAAAATTAGATATTTAAAATTCGCTTTAATAAGATAGTTTTCAGTAAATAATCATAGTGGAAACCTTATTGCAAAAAAGATATGTCGATAAGTTCTTATTATGACTCATAAAAATTCACTAATTTCTGATTTTATCATCATAACTATGGTTTATTTTTATATAATACATAGTATGGACTTACTTTAAAAATATAATGAACACATTTATTTCAAAGATATTTAAATTATTATCTGTGATGAAGGTATTGAATTTCACATCCTTAGAGGGGGACTTAATCATCTGATTCATATTAGGATCCACCTCCAGTAGCACTTCTAAATGAAATTTTTGTGGAAGAAGATCAAATATATCGTATATGGATAAAAAAATAAATAATCAAATTAGAGATGTTTATATTGTTAAAGAATACATTGGTGTATTTATAGAGGATTTACCTAGAAACCCACTAGAGTGGGAAGTTGAGTTCTTTATTAATTTTATTACTAGTGTAAGAACTATATCAAAGACTCATTATATAATATCCACTATGGAATTAGTGGAGCTAAAGAAACAACTAGAGGAATTTATAGATAATGGATTTATTCTCCCTAGTGTTTGTCTATGGGAATCCCATACTATCTTGTTTCGTGAATAAAAATGGATCCATGAGGTTGTGCGTTAAATATTGAGAAATCAATGCTACTAAAATAAAGAAAGAATATCATCTTCCTCTCATTATTGATTTATTTGATCAACTTCATTGAGCTAAATATTTTCCAAAGATTGACCATGGATCTGGATAACATCAATTGTGTCTGATGAAGGAAGATATTACAAAGACAAAATTTCAATCTAGGTATGGACATTATGAGTTTACAGTAATAATATTTGGTCTAACTAATTCACCCTCTGTTTTTATAGATCTAATTAATAGAGTGTTCAAGGAATATATTGATGATTTTTTTAGAATTTATTGATGACATCTTGATATATTCCAAAAGGTATGAGGACCATGAGAACCTCTTGAAATTTGTTTTGGAGACTCTCAGAAGAAAATATGTATATGGTAAGTTCAGAAAGATTGAATTTTGTCTTTAAAAATTTTCTTTTCATGGAAATATTATCTCTAAGGATGAAATATCAGTTCATCTTGTGAACACAAAGGCAGTCCAAGAGTGGCCTAAACCAATGAACATAATTGATGGATGTAGTTTCATTGGTTTAGTAGGTTATATTTGTGTTTCATTTATAATTTTACCATATTAGCATACCTATCAACCAAGCTTACTCATAGAGGGGTTATGTTTGTATGGAAAAAATAATGTAAAGAATGTTTTGAAGAGTGGAAGTGGAGATTTTTGAATGATCTAATCTTGAATCTACCATTAAGAAATTGTAAATTTGTGATTTATATTGATGAATCAAATATAGTACTTGGATATGTCCTTATGTAGAATGATAGAGTTATTGACTATGTATCAAGGAAGTTAGAAACCCAGGAAAAGAAATATCTAACACAAGATCTTGAGTTAGTAGCTATGATATTTTCTCTAAATATATGGATACACAATCTCTATAGTAAAAGCTCTGATATATATATAAAGATCAAAATATCTTTAAATATATCTTCTCAACAAAATAAATCATCATGAGTCTATGTTAATGGCTCAAGATACTCAAGGAATATGATTGTTCAATACTCTACCATCTAGAGAAGGTGAATAAAGTATTTGATGCATTGATCATGAAATATAATGTAGTTATTAACAAAATGGGTATTGAAAAGGATCATGTGTATATAAATCTAGAAAATATGGATATGGGAATTATCAAAGAAGGTGAAACATCAATACTTTTTAAATTTTTTTCCCAAAAATATTTTTTGTAAAGGAACAAAAGATCTCAGTATGATGATGAGAGTTTTCAAAGGAAAATTAAAGCTATGAATGATGGGAAGTTTGAGGACATCATGAATGAGGATAGAATTATGATATTTGGGAAAATTATTTATATTACCTTTATAAATGAGTTAAAATGGAGTTATTAAATGATTCTCATAGCTCTGATTTCTCTATACACCCTAATAGCACTTAAATGTATTAATATTTTAAGGAACATTTCCGATGGGATAATATGAAGTGTGAAATTGCTAATTATGTATCAAGATGTTAGTTAATTCAATAGGTGAAGGTTAAAAGACAATAACCTATAGGATTCATGCAACCTATTCCTAAACCTACATGAAAATGGGATAATATTACTATGTATTTTGTCACTATATTTAAAAAAACTACAAGAAATAATGATTCAATTTGGGTAATTGTAGATCATTTTACCAAATCTACACATTTCATTACTATAAGGGATGATTTTCCACAGTAGTTCTTTGAAAGACTATATTAATGATTTTTTAAGACTTCATGGAGAACTTATTTCAATTGTGTCTAATTTTAATCCATGATTTACATCGAAATTATGGAAAAGTCTTCAGAAATAGATGGATAATGAGATTCATTTGAGTACTGCTTATCACCCTAAAACTTAAGATAAATCGTAAAGGATAATCCCAAATTTAAAATACAAGTTGATATCATGGTCTCTTAACTTTCAAGGCATATGGGATCAGTATTTACCTTTGGTATATTTTTCTTATAATTATAGGTTCTATTCAAGTATTCAAATGGCACCATATAAAGAATTATATGGAAAGAGATGTTATACACCAACTTGTTGGGATGAAGATAATGAAAGGAAGCTTGTATGGCTAGAGTTTTCAAAGGAAAAAACGTAAAACATAAATAATATTCAAACACATATCAAAGTATCACAAAGTATGAAAAAGATCAATACCAATAACCATAGGAAATATTTGGAGTTTCAAGTTGGATATCATGTCTTCATGAAGGTATATCCAGATAAGGGTTTTACAAGATTTGGAAAGAAAGGGAAATTGAGCCCTTGGTACATTGTAACTTTTTAAATCCTAAAGAAAATTGGGGTTGTGGCTTATCATTTAGTGATGCCACTAAGCCTTTCTAAAGTACACAATGTGTTCCACATCTCGTTGTTAAGAAAGTTCATGCTAGAACCAATGCATGTTCGCACTTCTAATGGTATATAATTGGAACCCGATTTATCTTATTGTGAAGATCCTATCAATATTATGGACACTAGAGTGCAGGTATTGAGGAATCAGATGGCTTAGTTGGTAATGTTACTTTGGAATAATCATAAAATTGAAAATACAATATGGGAACTAAAGAAATTTATGATAAAGAACTACCCAAATAATTTTAAGAGGTGAAATTATAGAAATTTTTAGGATGAAATTTTTTGAAAGAGGGGAGAATGTAAACCCCAATATTTTATGGTATGTATATTTTAAAATTTAATATATTCGATAGTTTATGCTTCACGCAACACTGTGTTTAAAACCATAATATAATATTAAATATGACCGTTAGAATATTAATGTGACCATTATGAAAATCAATATGACCAATATAATAGTAACATCATGCATAGATGTATAAAAAAAATTTATCTATCTTATAAATGAAAATATGGTATATACCATGGAAGAAGTAAATAAATGTTTTAAAAATAATAAATTAAGTGTTTATATTTTTATATTTCATAAATATTTAATTACTATTTTATAATTAATATAATGATTTGAATGAAAATATAATTTCATAAAAAAGACTCACAAATTAATTTCTTGTATTATGGTTATAAAGTATTGATAACTTAATTAAATATCTATAGTATTATAATATCAGTTAAAATAAGTATTTTTTGAATAAATTATAATTTTATATAAAAATTAAATATATCATATTAATAATGTTATTTTCATAAAATAGAGTTAATTTTTGAAATTTACACATTGAAAATTTTTTAGGGTTAATTTGGGGGATTTTTTCTAAAATAGTTGAATTTTTGTGAATAGTGAAATATGGTAATTTATTGTATAAGAAAAGTAAATAAATTATTTAGTCATTGATAATGTATGAATAATGTAAGCCCATAATATTTAAACCACCTTCATATTTTTATATATTTAGGTATAATTCTAAAATTATTCATTTTCTAGATCCAAAATAATAAACAAATAATAAGAATATTTAAAAACCACCCCTCTCCTCCACTATAAATACCACCCTTCACCACCCCTTCTCCTCACACCTCCAAAGCCTTGAATTTTTCTTATATTCTACCCATTTACTCTCCAAAAGATCTGTTCCACATTATGGTCTTTTTGGCCTTACCCAATATACCATTTCAAGGTTCCTTAAGGAGGTTCTCAAGGAGAAGAATTCAATAGGTAAAATCCCCTTTCGTTCATTTAATTTTCTTTCAATTTCTTTTCTTTTATTATCCTTCCCTCCCATACCCAATAAAAAGTGACATGATAACTCAATTATATTTTTTATACTATAATTTTATCATGTCAATGTATGATCCACGATCAATTATCTTCTCTTTTTCCTTTTAATTTAATGATGGAAACATCATCTTTGAGATACTGATTTACCACCTTCATGGACGACTTGTTTTCATTTTTCAATTACACCTTCAAGGATGATAATAAAACCATTTTTATGGTTAAAAAATATTATAATATATTTATTACATTTTACATAATTTTCTAGAGCTAGTATATATACATAATATTATTTAATGAAACAAAACTAGTTTGTGTTGATCGAAAAATCACCAAAATAATCTAAATGATTATCACTGACATATTATCTAATGATTCATCCTCAAAAAAATAAAATAAATTATATTAACATTTAATATTATGTAATGTCATTAATAAAATATAATTTCAATTATGTACATCTATTTTCATTTTACTTGATCTTCTATATGAGTATAAAAGTAAATCGATTATGAAATCCAAAGAAAAGAACATTCCTAAATGACGAAATTGAATCTTATAACTCATCAAAAAGAATATAAATGATGTTAATAAAATTATAATAAATCAAATAAATGTATAATAGCTTTAAAATTAAATTATTAATGAATCAAATTTCATTATCCATAACATTATGTGAAAGTTCATTACACTTTTGTACATAAGGTAATGGTTTTCACATCTCACCTTTATTTTAATGAGATATGCCTTATACACCAAGATTTCTTGTGTGTGGTGTATTTATACTAAATATTGATGTATAATATAATTAATATATTTATATTCATGTTAATAAATGTTTCATTTGATGATTATTAATTTTATGGGGCATATGGTTTGACTAATTGCAAAGTGGTAAGGCTTTATTCCCAACCCTCTATTTTTCATTCGGGTTAAACTTTCTCTATCTTTACCCCAATTTAATTCTTAACTAATTTTATATAATTCTTCTAAATTTTGTTTATATAATCCAAAATCATATATCCAGATCATTTTATCTTTCTTTTATGGGGAAATACATGTTTTACAAGGTTCCCTTCTCAATTGTTCCTAAAAAGCAAACCCGGTTAAAGGGAACTTCCCGATTTCTTACCCATTTTCAAGTTCCATCCATAATATGTTTTAAGACACCATTATTTTTCTAAAATAACTAATTTTTTCTTGAAAAACTATATTTTTTTTTCTATTTTTATACAAATAATTATTACAAATACAAATGATTTTTCCAAAATAACTCTTTTTTGAAAAGTAATAAGGGAATCTCTCTCAAGAAATTCTCAATTATTTTATTAGATCATTTTCATCTATTTCAACACCTATTGTGAATATTATACTTTTTTTATATTTATATCTTATGATTATCATCTAACATTTTTTCTTAAATGTTTTATGATCAGTTTGATAGTGGATGTGCTATCTTGACACTATTCACCATACTACTCAGAATGGTTAGTGATTATGTTTACAGATTGAGGAAATTTATTTTTATTTCATATACATATGTTATTTAAGTTACACGCCATTATTATGAAGAATGAGTTGGACATATGATAGCTTCTGGTATATTTCTTATCCTTACTGAGAATCTGAGATCACCCCTTTCTTATGTTTGATTTTCCACACGATGCAAAGATGTTTATTATGAATGATTTGAATGGATTAACTAAGATTATGTGGATACTTTTAATAGTGTTCTATGTTGTTATTATTATTATTTTACTTTAAAGCTTTAATGTAAAAAATATGAATGTATCTGGTTTTCCAAATCTACAAAACTATTTAGTCCTTCTGGATGTGACTTCCTTGTTTATTATTACAATGTAATAAAGTAAGGCACTAGCTCTAGGATACTATGGTAGGGGTCTTTACAGTATTCATATAATGAAATGGTTAGAACTAATTAATCCAAAAATTTATAGAAAATTTTATTTGGAACTATTGATTATTTTATCACTTATGCATTGGTTATTGGTTATAGAAATTTCTCACACCGTTATTGGTGTGGCATACCTAGAGTAATACTTGGATTCCATACTAATAATTCCTTGAGTGAACACATAGGATTCCAACTAATTCATTGATGTTAATTAAAAGTTGTAAACCCACTTGGATTTGGTCTTTTTCTTACTTTAGTAATTCCTCATCTTGACATCTTATGATTCATCTAGATTCTATGAAAAATTATAATTCTAGGGATGATCTCCCTAGGTTCAGCCTGATGTATTCAGACATCGAATGCCTCATGTTATCCCCTTGTATTCCAACCATTTTCTACCTGACTATCAAGGAAACTTTTCCTTAGTTTAGTTTTAAAGTCTATTGATTGAAGTTCCAAGGGTTCATACCTTATTTTACACTCATAATCAAATGGATAAACCTTTTAAATTAATCACCATGAGAATGATTGAATTATAAAAGTCAAGAATGACATCATTCTTATTTGGATTGAAAATGTGTTCATTGGGTGGTAATTCCTAGATATATTCTATGTATTCCTTAGAGTTTCTATTATATAGGCTCCTGGTCTATATGCCTTGGTTCTCTTGACTCTTTATTGGTTACTTATTAATATACATCGAGCTTAGTTCAAATTAGGTATGGTCAGTTAGGCATACCCAGAGGTTACCAAGATCGACATGGTTTCTATTTTATTTATAGTTTCAATTTAAAGTATAATTGCACACTATTGTAGTTTATACTCATAGGATGGTTTTGAATGAGACACCATTAGAGGTTGACTACTATGTTTTAATCACACCCTATTTAGTCCTCCTCTTGGAACCTGAACAAACTTCTTCAATGCATCAATAGAAAAAGGAAATATCCTTTCTATGGGTTCTTAATCTTATTATTTATCAGGGTGTTGGAGTAGAGGACTGAGCCAATTCTTGGTATGATCAAGATAATTATAACTTTTTTTCCTTTTTTATATATTTTTTTGACCTATAATATTTTACACCTTCTACCATGTTTTGAGTGATCTTTATTTTTGTATATATATGACATCTTATGTACCTCATATCCTTTACTACTTTATATCTATTATTATTGTTTGGATTTTTGTTTTATTTTATTTAATTATTTCTTCTATTTTCTTTTCTACTGTTACCCAGTATGATAAAATGGGTATAGTCTGCCAACCATACCACCATACTCCCTTAATACTAGTGGACAGTCTCTGGAATATGGGGAGGCAGACTTGAGGTGTTGCGGCCAATTATACCACTCAAATGTCTATGAACAGGTATTGATAAATCAAAAACATCATCCATTATGATAGAAACTAAATAAATATATAAAAATAATATTTATAAAGGGATTATAACCAAGGTATATTAGATAGATGAATCATATCCAAGGAGAATGTTATTTATAAGTTAGATGTTGAACATATATAGGGTTTGTTGAATCAGGTTTAACAACTATGGTTTAGGAAACATGAATTACATGAAGATATGGATCTGGTGATTAGAGATGAAAATAATAGTGGAGACCATTTTTAGACTAGTTGATATTATTGTGATGATTAAGTCAAGAATAAAGGTAGAGGGTTTGTGAGATGAAGATAATGATAGAGGAGGGAAATCTTTCAGTGATCCCCAAGTAGCGCAAATTATCACATTATAGAAGATTCTAGGGATTGTGCTTATAGATGAATAATATTAAAGGAGGTGAACGGATAGTCTACTTGGATATCTCATATAGAGAAGGGCCTAGCCACCTAGCCAAACCATGATGAAAGAGGATTGGGAAATTTGGTCTAGGCTATTTCGATGATCCATAAGTAACCAAAGCATTATCAGTGTAGACTAAACCTCCCATATAATATTTATTATACCTATACTATATTTAATGACCCAAATTTTTATGGGTTGGTGAAAATTTGGGGAAATTTAAAATTTTCATTATAGAGGAGGGTACATTTTATGAATTACAATTGGGATATGGGTTTCAAGAGACTTAACATCTCTAAAAGGTATTTTTGGATGAGATTAGAGACCCAAGATTTGTCTCAAATTCCTAGGTAAGAGTAATAGAAGTGTTTTTCTTACATTACTATGAATTTATAATTCATAAAGTAGGTCTTTCTACAACTAATGGGTGTTAAGGTGTTTATTTATCATATAAAATTTTGAAGCATGGAAAAAGATGTGTCAAGAAGTGTGTTTTATAAAGGTCTACATTTTATACAAAATGGTTTCCTTGTGATGCATAATAGCCGCCTTATCATTTGTAAGGGTCACCCTTTGATGCGTAAGGGCCACCCTATGGCTTGTAAGGGTCACCCTATAATGTGTAAGTGTCACCCTATAATGGGTAAGGTTCGCCTTATAATGTATTAGGGGACCCTATGATGTGTAATGGTTACCCTATGATACGTAAGGGTTACTTTGATACAAGAGGGTAAAAAATAGAAATTCACCTGATACATAAGGGTTACCCTAAGATGTTTAAGGGTTAATTTGATTCTTAAGGGACAAAAAATGGTTACTACATGATACATAATGGATACAATATTATGCATAAGGGTTACAATGATTTATAATGGTCAGATAATTATAAAAGTACATAATACATAAGGGTAACTTGAATTCAAATTGAGATGGATAATTCAAAAAAAAATAAAACTTAAGGGTAAAATTATGAGTAAAGGGGAATGATCAAATCATAATGCTTGGGATATTCCATGGGTTCTTCTAAAGGGGGAAGGCCCATGCCACATTTGGTGAGATTTTCCATGGAGGTTCCTCTAGAGGCAGTGGAATCGGGCTAGTTTAGGGGGTTGGTTGAACTTCAAGGGTAGCTTCACACCATAAAATGAATTGGATAGTGATATATAGTGACCTGACCTGATTATCCACCAAAACAGTGATTTCAGGCTGAGGGCCACTACCCTTAGGAGTACCTCCCGAATTCCAAAGGTTTTCAACCAACAGCAAGGATGTAAATGAGTTATTGCTGGGAGACTATAACCTTTATTTATGATGATATAATGGTTCAAGTATATATATAATGTGTAGAAAAAAATACTAAATAGAAACAAGAATACTAACCCACCCATGTCAGAAGTGCAATAAATATCATACAATACCGTAAGCACAACTGGAAATAGTAGCATAATAAAATAATTAATCCAAAATACCATTTTTAGAATATAAATAATAATATTAATATCAATAGAAGTCATAAAATAAAACAACAAAAAAGGGTTTCCATGGCTGACCTCAATGTATACATATATAACATGCTGAGAGAGAAAGGAAAAATCAAAAGGTAAACTCTAGCTAAAGAAAGAACCAATGGTCCCTTACCTTCCATCCCATGATAACATACACTAATATCCATCTCATGAACCTAGGTATTTACCTAAATATAAAATCATAGAGTCTGCAGATGTCCTGAAGTGCCCATGTAGGGTTTGAGAACAAGTCTTGGTAGGATAATACCAACATGTACATACCTTAACCTTTGAATTATCAGTTGTATTCTAAAAATAAATAAATAAAAACATTGCATGTATTAAATAATCATATGTTTCCCTAGTGCTCAAAATCTCCCAGGAAGTTATCACCTACTTTTTATATCACCATAATAATTAAGGTGGAGATGATCCTTAGCTCATAGATCAAGGCATCCTCAAATGTCAAATAGACCCAGGTGAACGATTATCTTCCACCTCCGAATGTCACCAAACACCTCATTCCATCAACCAAGTAATATATATCAAGAAGGAACACCCAAAAATGGAATACAATCCCTTGTACCCCTACCAAAAAGCACCTATCAGCTTAAACCCCACTGCATGGAGGTATGATGATACATGTCATCAAATAGTAATCATCGTCGTCTAAACAACGGATGTATTGAGGAATCGAAATTACCATCCTCCAAAATGATCTTGTCTTAATGGCCTCAAGTACGGAGAGCCGCATCACCCAACGACAGCCTTAATTTTGTCCTCTGATGGATCCTCACCATCCCCATCGCTTTTTACAACAATAAATCCCATCTATTTACCTAACCTATAACTAATGGGGTCCTTTAACCACATGAGTGGTCAAAACCACATCATTAATGAGTTAACCTCTATGCACATGACTCCAAAAAATTCATTGGATAATATGGGTGAGAACAAGTCAAAAAATAGAACCTAATACACATCAATTCTAGCACCTCATTCCCCTACGACCACATCACTCAAACAGATGATCATTCCATCAAACATCACACGAGCCTCACCTGTAGTCTAATAGTGTCGCTGCCTCAATATATCATCTTCGTCTCCCAACTGGTGATCAAAATAACATAGGTTCCATGGGATAAGACCATCTGGATGATCACATTTCCTCAAAATAGATATCTAACTCTATCTCAATACTCAAGATGATCCTTCCATGATATCATGGATCTAACAAGTATTTTACACATATAATTCAATTCAAAATAAATAAACATTAAACTCAAATTAAGTCAATCATCAGTCTAGCCTAAGATGACCAAGGTCCAAATAATCTCACATGGATCAAACCATTTTTATATTTGGGTGATCATTCCCATAGTAATATCACATTGGATAAATTATTTTATTAAATAAAACAATCAACTTTAAATATCTTAACTTAGTAAATGTAATGGCTTTCTGAAATCCAAATCTCCCAAAAACTCATGAAAATAAAAATAAAAGTATGAACCACCTACCTCATAGTCATTAATGTAGGAATGTCCAATCTTAGCCTCAAAATAAAACTGATTTGGGAGAAATTAACAATTTCAATGAATTCCTAGAAAATAAGGGAAAATGACTCAAAATTTTATTATAGTATGTGAGGTGATATAAAATAGAAATTAAAAAAGTGGATGATGTGACTTATCAAGAAAGATCCAACCCAACCAGAATATTTAATAATAAAGCTCAGACAAAAGAGGTAGCTCAAATCCAAGGGGAGGAGGGGAAATAGGGTTCCTCTTTCCTATACACATCCCATGGATTAAGGAGGAAAGAGAGAAATATGAGATAGGGGTAAAAAGGTAAATTCAAAACATTAATGGGCCACACTTTTTTTAAACCGTGTAACTCCTTCCTCTTAGAATACAATCCCCATATGATTATTGTAAATGTATTTTCCTAACCATGCATAGACTGTGCATGCTATAGTGCAATGGTACATCCCAAATGGCACTAACTATGTTTCTTGAAAATAGTTTCCCATAACTATGCACAAACCATGTGGAATACTTCTAAAAAAATTGTATATATTCACACATGCACGTTCACCTCCTCTTACATATTTTACCAAACGATTCGTAGTGAAAAAATATGGCATTCGATTTTCACTAGGAGACGACATAGTTAAATCTAACCATGCACCTCAACCTGCACTTCACAAAAAATGGCCCTTTGGGCCCTCGATGCACTCAAAAACCATCCGAACACCCAAGTCATTTTATAAAACTCTAAAACCGTCTAAAAACTGGGTGTTGTTTTAATGTAAAACTCTAAATTGAGTTCCAATCAATGGTAAAAGAGTTATCATACCCACCAAAATCAAAAATTTCAAACTGGGTGAGGATTTTGAATCGCTCCAAATACCTGGGATGTTACAATATCCCCACCTTGACATATCTCACCTACAAGCTATAATAAAAAAAATTCTAAGATGGTTCCAAACATACACATCTCCATAAAATTAACCTAGACTACACCAGTCTCAAGGGAGTAGGTCAACTACCTAAAGGGTTTCTACACCTTTGGAGTTACCTACCCCGGTCATATCCTGACCCAAAACTCAAAGGACACAGATGGTGAATCGATAATTTCCAGACTCAAAAGTCCTCATGTGACATACAAATAATTCAAAACCTTATCGGGTGCTCCAATATCATCCCTGATACCCATCATAATCTCACACCACATTGGTGCACACCACCCTAACCCGATTATCTACCAATATCGTGCTTTCATACCGAGTGCTACTGACCTTAAGCAACATCCCTGAATTCCAAAAGTTTATGACTAAAAGTGAGGGTGTAAATGAGTGATATTGGGGAGGCTATACACTCTGGTGATGATGATATAGTTTTCCAAGTAGATATATAATGTGTATCAGAAGAAAAGACTAAACAGACACTGGACCAATAACCTGCACATGGTGGAACCACAATCAATATCATAAAATAGAAGAATCATAACTAGAAAACAAAAAAATAATAAAATATAAAATATAATATAACATTTGTAGGATATAAAATATAACATGAACATCAATACAATTCATACAATACAATGACCAAAAAGGGTCTCCCTTGGATGACCTCAGAGTATAGATATATAAAATGTTGAGACAGAAAGGAAAACTCAAAAGGTAAACCCCAGCTGATACAAGAACCAATGTTCCCTTGCCTTCCATCCCATTCTATCAACAACTATGATCTAGCTATTGTACCTGGGCCTTTACCTGAATGAAAACACATAAATTATACACACGTCTGAAAGGGCCAATGTAGAGTGTGAGAATGAGTCTCAGTCGGCCACCACCAACATGTTCATACCTTACATTCTTTACTTAGAAGGGTTATGCTAAAATTAAATAAAGAATTCCATGAATGTATTTAATAATCACAAGCTTCCCTTGTTCTCAATATCCACCAAGAATCTATCACCTGATTTGATCATCATCAGAATAAATAAGGATGAGAGGATCCTCAAATCATAGCTCAAATCATCCTTTTATGTCAAATAGCCCTAGGTGAACCCTCAGGTTCCCCCACCGAATGCCACTTGAAACCTCATTCCATAAACCAAGTAAATGAAGTCCCGAAGGCACGCCCAAGCATGAAATCCTGTCCCTTGGACCCCTTCTCAAAAGAACCTATCAGCTCAAATCCTGATGACCATAGGTACATAGATACCTATCCTAAAATAGAAATCATCTTTATCTCAAAAACTAACATCCCAAGAATAGTGATGTACATCCTCCAAAATGATCCCAGGATAATGGAATCAATCACGAAAAACCTCATACCCCAACCAAAATCCTCAAAACTTTCCTTTGTTGGCTCATAACAATCCTCATGGCTTTGTACGACAAGAACCCCCATCCATTTACATAATCCACAACTATTGGGGGCCTCTACCCACATGAGTGGTCGAAACAACCTCATAATCGATTCAAACTATGTTCAAGGAACTAAAAAAAGCTCATGGATGATATGGGTGAGTGATAATCACCAAATAGAACCTAAGAAACATCAATTCCATCACCTCATTCCCCTACAAACATATTTCCCAAACCAATGGCCATGCAATCCAACATCACACAAGCCTTGATCGTAGCCTGACATCATATCCTCCACAATCCAATGACCTAGTCTCCCAACTAGTGATCAACATCACCCAAGTTACTTAGGCTATGCCCATCCTAATGATCACATCACCACAAAATATATAGTCAATGCTATCTCAATCCTTAGGTCGATCTTGTCATGATACCATGGATCTAACAAGCAGTTCACACATATAATTCAATTCAAAATAAATGAATCAAACAAATCAAATTAAATCAACCATCACCCTGGAATAAAGTTCCCAAGGTCTAAAGCCTCTAACATGGATCAAACAATTTGTATAGTTGGGTGACCATGCCCATAGGCATCTCGCATTGGGTCAATTAATTTATTAAAGATATCCATCAACTTAAAATGTAAATTCTCGATCAACATAACGATGTGCTAAAATACTCACCCCAAAAAAGATTCAAAAACACAAAGAAAAGTATGAAACACCTACCTCATAGTCTTAGATGTTGAAAAGTTCGATCTTAGCCTCTAAATAGAATAGATTTGGGAGAAACAAAAGTTTTGTATGAATTCCCTAAAAAATAGGGGATAATGAATCACACAGATTTAGTAGTCTGTGAGTGAATAACAAAGCTAAATTGAATCAAGAAAATGATGATCCATACTGAGATGAATCCAACATAACTAATTGATTAAATAATGGATCTCAAATGAAGGAGGTATCTCAAATCTAAGGGGATGAGGGGAAGGAGGGTTCCTCTTTACTGTGTGTGACCCATAGAGGAAGAAGAACAGGGAAAGAAATAAATATAAAAGATAGGGGAAAATATAAATTCATAACTTTATTGTGTCCTATGGTTATATCATATGGTTTTTCAAGCTGTATGAAAACCATTCATCTCCTTCTACATAGGATCCTAGTCTTGCATGGTTATCTCACATAGTTTTCCCTAACTGCATGCTGATCAAGAATGTGACAGTGAAAGGGTATTGCACAAATGGAACTAACCATGCGGCTTGAGCATGGTTTTCCCAAAATATGAGAAATACCTATATAAAAACTTTAGAGGTTCATTCATAGTCTTGGACCTCCCCTTTCATGGTTTACCCAACTATGGTCAGTGCAAAAAGTGGGTGCATGATTTTCTCTAGGAGGCCACATAGTTAAATCTAATTGTGTGCCTTAGCCACCACTTCTAAAATATTGGTACATTGGGCCTCTAACACACCTGAAACCCATACAAACAACCAAGGAATTTTCCAAACCTCTAAAATCATCTAAAAACAAGGTTTTGGGTTAAGGTAAATGTGTGATTGATTTCTAATAAATGGGAAAAGAGTTATTATACCCACAAAACTCCAAAATTCCGAAATGCGTGGGGATTTCAACTCACTCTTGTTGTACCCCTCTCTCTTGGATTTTAATGATCACAATCACTCTCATCGTGTTCTAACTTGTTTTCAAGTGTTTTGATGCTAGGAAAAAGGTTTCTCAGGAGTTGGCCCAAGAAGGCTGATAGTGGACTCTCTGAGTCCACCGGCCAACCGGTGGATTCCCACCGGCCAGCCGGTGGTCTCTGGCAGAAGCATTTCTTTCTGCCAGATCCACCTGTCAGTTGGTGTTAGCACACCGGCCAGCAGGTATGGGCACCGGCCAACCGGTTCTTACCCACCAGCCAGCCGGAGGACCCAGGCAGTAGTCTTGCCCACTACCTGGTGCCACCGGCCAACCGGTGGATGACCACCGGCCAGCCGGTGGAACCTAGATAGAAAGCCTGCTCTGTCTGGACCACCGGCCAGCCGGGAGCTCAGCACCGGCCAGCCGGTGGACCACCGGCCAGCTGGTGAGACACCACCGTCCAGCCGGTGTGCCCAGTCAAACTAGCCGTTGGGCTTTGACCAGACTTGTACTTTTGACCCCCAATGGCTCCGGAAGCCCTCCAACGGCCATATTGAAGTGTTTATGGGTATTTCTCCTATAAATAAGAAACCATGGATGCCGGGAACACACCTAAAAACATATTTTGATGTCTTGATGCTCGAACGACAAATCTCCAATGCCTCTTGTGATCCATTGCCATCCTTGAAGCTTGAGCTCCCTCTCCATCAGCTGCTCTCACACTTTTGGCGCTCAAGGCTTCCGTGTGTTTGTATTATTTTATTTGTTTAGTTCTTCATTGGGTTTGGATTAAAACAAACCTCTCATTTCCATTCTTTCTTTCAATTGGGTTTCTTGCTACAACCATAATAAAAAAGCAAGCTGTACGAAGGTGTTCTAGCCTACCTTAAAACGGCTAGTGGGTTTCTTGCTACAACCATTAAAAAGCAAGCTGACGTATTAATCTCTCAATGGTTCTTGTTGGGAGCAGAGACATAGGCTTGGGAATTAAGCCAAACTTCGTTATCAAATCGTGTCTTGCCTTTTTTATTTCCGCTGCATTGATAATTGTTTTAAATTGTTAATTATTTTTGAAAAGGCAATTCACCCCCCCTCTTGCCATCCTCTACGACCCAACATTTGGTATCAGATCAAGCGTTTGTGTAATACCTTAACCGGTTACAAACTTAAGATCCTTAGTGATGGTTAATTCCTCGCATGATCCCAAAGGGTATTCTATGACTCGGGCTCTATTATTTGATGGAACCGATTACACTTATTGGAAAACTCGCATGATTAATTTTTTTAGAAGCATTGGTTATCCTATCTATAGGATTGTAATGCAAGACTATACTTTATCTAACAAGGATGAGTCCAAATGGACCCCCGAAGACATTACAAATTTTGAGCTTGATGACAAAGCCGTGAATGCTCTTCATTGTGGGATAGACCGTAATGAATTCAACCGTGTTTCTACTTGCTCCTCTTCTTATGAAATTTGGAAACTTTTAGAAGTAACCCATGAGGGAACTAACAAAGTCAAAGACACTAGATTAGACATGTATCGCCAAGATTTTGAAAGTTTCACCATGCACCCACACTAATCAATTACTGAAATGTTTACTCGTTTTACTGACGTTTGCAATGGAAGAAAATCTCTTGGTGAGGATGTTTCTTCAGAAATGATGGTCAAGAAGATTCTTTGGGTCCTACCAAGCTCATGGGCACCAAAGGTGACTACAATTCAAGAAGCAAAAGATGTCAATAAAATGCCGGTTGAAGAGGTCATTGGATCACTCATGACCTATGAGATAACCATGAAGAGGCAAGCCGATAAAGAAGGTAAAACCTTCAAGGAGAAAAAGATCATTGCTTTCAAAGCAAAGGAAGAAAGCTCCTCCACTGATAGTGAATCCGAGATTGCTCAACTAGCAAGAAAAATGATCAAATTCATGAAGAAAAAGAAGAAATTTCGAAGGGCATGAAAGGAAGAGCCCAAAGCGGAGAATGAAGTTACATGCTTTGAATGTGGAAAGAAAGGCCACATCAAACCAGAGTGCTCCATTTTCAAGAAAAGGGTAAAAGAAAAGAAAAACAAGAAGGCTTTCAAAGCATCCACATGGAGTGCAAGTGATGACTCCATGTCTTCAAGCGACTCAAGCGATGAAGGTGAACAATGCCTAATGGAATTTGATGAGGATAAACGCCAAAGAAGTAGGACTTCGAAAGGCTCGTGGTATCTCAACAGTGGATGCTCGAGGCACATCTGTGGCGATCCCTCCGAGTTCAACTCCCTTGAAGAATTTGATGGAGGATACGTCACCTTCGGTGACAATTCAAAAAGAAAGATCGTCGGAATAGGTACCATTGGATTTGGTAGCACCTCTTTAATTAAAGATGTTTTATTTGTTAAAGGTTTAAAACAAAATCTAATTAGCATTAGTCAACTTTGTGATAGTGGTTTTTTGGTGAATTTTCAAAATGATTTATGCAATGTGTTTGATTTTCAAAACAAATTTATATTTTCTGCTTCCCGTTTTCAAAATGTTTACATTATTGATTTAAAGTATTTAGCTATCCAAAATGTTAAATGTTTAAGTGCTCTTGACAATGAGTCTTGGATTTGGCATAGAAGGTTGGGGCATTGTAGCTCTCATTCACTTCTAAATCTTAATAAGAACAAGCTCATCTGTGACCTTCCTAAACATAAGTTTAAGAAAGATTTGATTTGTGAGCCATGCTAACTTGGCAAGCAACACAAGTCTTCTTTCAAATCTAAGAAGGAAGTGTCCACTTCAAAATCTCTTGAGCTCCTACATCTTGATCTTTTTGGTCCTACCCCTGTAGCAATTCTAGGTGGAAAATCCTATACCTTTGTCCTAGTAGATGACTTTTCTCATTTCACTTGGGTTTTCTTTTTAGCTCATAAAAATGATGCTTGTAGAACCTTTTTGAAATTCTCTAGGAAAGTAGAAAACGAAAAAGGATATAAAATTATATCGCTCCATAGTGACCATGGAGGTTAATTCGAGAACAAAGAATTCGATGAATTGTGTTCCTCTCAAGGATACAATCACACCTTCTCTGCCCCTAGGACTCCACAACAAAATGGTGTGGTTGAAAGGAGAAACCGAACTCTCCAAGAAATTGCTCGAACCCTCCTTAGTGAATTCAACCTCCCTCAAATTTTTTGGGCCGAGGAAGTTAACACTGCTTGTTATACTATCAATAGAGTCCTTGTAAGACCCCTTCTTAAGAAAACCCCCTATGAACTTTGGAAAGGCAAATTGCCCAAAGTTGGTTATTTTAAAGTGTTTGGTTGTAAATGCTTTATCCTTAACACAAAAGATAACCTAGGGAAATTTGATGTCAAATCCGATGAAGGTATTTTTCTTGGGTACTCCAACTCAAGAAAAGCCTATCGTGTCTTCAAAAAACGTTCAAAAACCATCGAAGAATCATCTCATGTCAAGTTTGATGGAAATCTTCCAAAACCCCATCCGGTCATTGAAGATGTTGAAGATAAGCTTGATAAACTTGAATTAAATGATTCCTCTTCTCCTCTCAAGAAGGATGATGATCATGAACCTTCTTCAACTTCTTCGCCTTCCACCTTGCCTAAGGTTTGGAAACCTTCTAGAGACCATCCTTTAGAAAATGTTATAGGTGATATTCAAGCCGGTACTCAAACTAGAAGATCAATCCTCAACGAGGTTGAACATCAAGCCTTCATTTCTCACCTAAAGCCTCAAACCATTAATGATGCCATTAATGATGATAATTGGGTTCTTGCAATGCAAGATGAACTAAATCAATTCTCTAGAAATGATGTTTGGACTCTTGTTGAAATACCCAATGATCATCCAATTATTGGAACTAAATGGGTTTTCAGGAACAAACTTGATGATCAAGGAAATATAACCCAGAACAAGGCTCGCCTAGTAGCTAAGGGCTATAATCAAGAAGAAGGAATTGATTATGGTGAAACCTTTGCTCCCGTTTCTAGATTGGAATCCATTAGGATCTTGTTGGCTTTCGCCGCCCACTTAAATTTCAAACTTTTTCAAATGGATGTTAAAAGCGCCTTTTTAAATGGTTTTATTTCAGAAAAAATCTTTGTTGAACAACCTCCCGGTTTTGAAGATCCAAAATTTCCAAATCATGTTTTTAAATTAACCAAGGCTCTATATGGCTTAAAGCAAGCCCCTCGGGCTTGGTATGAGCGGTTAACAAAATTCCTTTTAGAAAATGATTTTAAAATGGGTCAAGCTGATTGTACCCTCTTTTTAAAACACACTTAAAAAGATCTCTTAATCATCCAAATCTACGTCGATGACGTTATCTTTGGTTCTACCAAAGAATCACTTTGTACTGATTTTTCAGATTTAATGAGAAAAGAATTTGAAATGAGCTTTATGGGGGAATTGAAATTATTTCTCGGTTTTCAAATCTTTCAAAATTCAAAAGGTATTTTTCTAATCCAAGGCAAATACACAAATGAGCTCTTAAGTCGTTTTGGTATGGATCAAGTAAAGAAAATTAGTACCCCCATAAGTACTTCCTGTAAGCTTACGTTAGATGAAGTCGGGAAACCGGTTGATAACAAGCTTTATAGGACTATGATCAGGAGTCTACTTTACCTAACTGCGACCCGTCCTGACATCATGTTCAGTGTTTTCCTTTGTGCTCGTTTTCAAGCCAATCCCAAAGAATCTCATTTTAAATCGGTCAAAAGGATTTTTAGGTATTTAAGAGGATCCAAAAACATTGGTTTATTTTATCCTTATAATACTTCTTTCGAACTTTCTTCATATTCAGATGATGATTTTGGAGGATGTCAATTAGATCGAAAGAGTACTAGTGGAATATGTCATCTGCTAGGCAAGTCACTTGTATTGTGGAGTAGCAAGAAGAAAAACTGTGTTTCTCTTTCTACTACCGAGGCTGAGTACGTAGCCGCTGGGAATTGTTGTGCCCAAATTATTTGGATGCAGCACACTATCTTGGATTATGGTCTTTCCTACGATCATGTCCCTATTCGGTGTTACAACACTAGTGCCATTAGTATTTGTAAGAATCCAATACAACACTCTAGAAAAAATAATATAGACTTGAGGAATCATTTCCTTCGTGAACATTTTCAAAAAGGGGATATCACTTTGGACTTCATTTCTACTGATTTCCAACTAGCTGATATTTTTACCAAACCGCTCCCGGTTGAACGTTTTGATTTTATTAAGGGGGAGTTAGGAATGATTCATCAATGAGCACTATTAAATATTTAACTCTTTACTGTTTTTGAATTGTCTTTGTATGTAACGTTTCATCATTTATAAATTTCACGTTGTCTTATCTATCATATTTTTTTTGTTGTCATTTCTTACCTCTTTTTTTTTTGTTTATCTAATTTCTTCTCATTTTTTTTCTTTTTCCCTCCTATTTTGATAATCCCAAAGGGGGAGAAATTTCTCTGTTTACTAGTTTCATATTTCAATTGATTAAAGTGCTCTTTTTAAAAGTTCAATTTTTTTTAAAAACCGGTAAGTTATTGATTTTGTTCCTTTTAAAAAAACAAAAAATGACCTATGGTTACAATTTAAAAATGACTCATTCTCTTTAGATTAAGATAATTTTCAATACATGGTACATCTCTTCAATTTTTTTTTTTGAAATGATCTCTAATATATTTTCATGTCCAAAATTGTTTATTTAAGTTTTCAATTGGCATATCCTTTTTAAAGCTTTCTCTTTTGTGATTGTGATCATCAAAATAGGGGGAGATTGTTGTACCCCTCTCTCTTGGATTTTAATGATCACAATCACTCTCATCGTGTTCTAACTTGTTTTCAAGTGTTTTGATGCTAGGAAAAAGGTTGCCCAGGAGTTGGCCCAAGAAGGCTGATAGTGGACTCTCTGAGTCCACTGGCCAACCGGTGGATTCCCACCGGCCGGCCGGTGGTCTCTGGCAGAAGCATTGCTTTCTGCCAGATCCACCGGTCAGCCGGTGTTAGCGCACCAGCCGGTATGGGCACCAGCCAACCGGTTCTTGACCACCAGCCAGGCGGAGGACCCAGGCAGTCGGCTTGCCCACTGCCTGGTGCCACCGGCCAACCGGTGGATGACCACCGGCCCGCCGGTGGAACCCAGACAGAAAGCCTGCTCTGTCTGGACCACCGGCCAGCCGGGAGCTCAGCACCGCCAGCCGGTGGACCACCGACCAGCTGGTGAGACACCACCGGCCAGCCGGTGTACCCAGTCAAACTAGTCGTTGGTCTTTGACCAGACTTGTACTTTTGACCCCCAATGGCTCCGGAAGCCCTCCAACGGCCATATTGAAGTGTTTATGGGTATTTCTCCTATAAATAAGAAACCATGGATGCCGGGAAGACACCTCGAAACATATTTTGATGTCTTGATGCTCTAACAACAAATCTCCAAGGCCTCTTGTGATCCATTTCCATCCTTGAAGCTTGATCTCCCTCTCCATCAGCTGCTCTCACACTTTTGGCGCTCAAGGCTTCCGTGTGTTTGTATTATTTTATTTGTTTAGTTCTTCATTGGGTTTGGATTAAAACAAGCCTCTAATTTCCATTCTTTCTTTCAATTGGGTTTCTTGCTACAACCATAATAAAAAAGCAAGCTGTACGAAGGTGTTCTAGCCTACCTTAAAACTGCTAGTGGGTTTCTTGCTACAACCATTAAAAAGAAAGCTGACGTATTAATCTCTCAACGGTTCTTGTTGGGAGCAGAGACGTAGGCTTGGGAATTAAGCCGAGCTTCATTATCAAATTGTGCCTTGCCTTTTTTTATTTCCGCTGCATTGATAATTGTTTTAAATTGTTAATTATTTTTGAAAAGGCAATTCACCCCCCCTCTTTCCATCCTCTACGACCCAACAACTCCAAATACCTAAGATGTTACATGATATATGGATTTTAGTAATTTCAATGTATGTTAAGACATTTCAAGACTTAAAGGGGATACATTGTGAGGGGTTTTGGGTAGAGGCATTGTGCCATGAGCTCTATGGGTCACACCACAATGGTCCTGTTATCCAGTTTCTTTTAACAAGTGGTAGGATAGTTTTTTGGGGTATTTTAAATAATAAACCCCTTTTGAAATTCATCATTTTCAAGATGTTTTAATAAGGGGAGGGCTATATATTTTATCCTTCATCTCTTCCCTTTTAATCCCCTTGATCTAGTGAAATTGAATGTGGTTTTCCTCGTCATTTAAGGTATGATTTATTCTTTCTTCCTTGAATATTCTTCTCCTTTTTTATCTTTTAATTTTATTGCTTCTAGGATAGGTATTCAGTGATGATCGTACTAGGGAATGGTTGAATCATCTCAATATGATGTTTTTTTCTTGTATTGTAGAAAGGGGATCTAGGAAGGATAAACACCATATGTTTTGTGAGGTTTCATTGAGGTAAGTCAGAACACAAGAATAATTTTGTTTTTTTTTTCAAATTTTATTTTAGTTGATTGATGAGACAATGTTGGGTGTTAGGTATTTTATCAGCTGTGGGGTCAGGGGTGTTTCAAGAGTGATCCATGCCTCATTGAATAAGGTTTCAACATTATTTCACCATAAAGTTAGCTACTACTTACATATTCCTTCTGAAATAAGTTATGAAATCAGTTATTATAATTAATTATAAAGATTTTATAATTAATTGAAATGAATTTTAATGAATGTAATCATTCTTGTGATTAGAAGATGGCCTATGGAGCTGGGTTGAGTATGTTTATGTAGTGGTTACTTAATGGGAATATCTCCAAATTAGGTAGGTTTTCCTTAAACATATCCCATAGTTTTATGAATTTTATTATGTAACATGTGATATAATGTCCATCCACTGTTTTTTGATTGAACATGAATGGAAAATAACATATTTCTTCTAATCCCTATGAGTAGAAAAAATATTTTGGGATTAAATGGATCCCTGAACACCAAGCTTTATGTCTGGGTCTTCGATGGCCATATGATTGATAATTAATATGTTCTATAAGATATATAGACCTTAAAGGAGTATAAATCTAATTTATTAAACATATTATACCTTTGGATAGGTTCCCTTAGTTCCCTCAAAATAGGGGGTATGATGGATTAGAAATGTTTAGCTTAAGAGTGTGCCATATAAAACCTATATCAACCTTATAGCCAATGGGATTGTTAATTAGTAGGTGAGGTGAGTGTTTGCTCACCCCAGGTATATGTGTATCTGGTTACTTAAATAATGAATAGGATTTTGGTAAAGGTTTATAACGAGATAATAGAACCCATGTGGGGTGTTCAGGCCTTGATGTGACCCATGGAACTAGAGTGAGTGCCTCAATCTTATAATGATTGTAGATACTATTAAAGTGAGGGTGATAACATGATTGTAGCATAGTGTGAATGAATTAATATGTATAGGTTGTGTGTTTAATAGACTAACATATGAGATTTACTTTAAATTTGAATGAATTTCAAACCCATGTTATTATGATATATGGTGATATTTAGGCGGACCACTTATCTACATTATGATTATAGTATATGGTAATATTTGGGAACCTGCTTATCCTCCTTGTTAGTGTGATATGTGATAATATATAGTAAAAATACTTATCATCCTAATGAGTATTATATATGGTTATTTCCATGTGGTCCACTTATCCCCAGATGATTATGATATATGGCGATATCTAGGTGGTTCTTTTAAACACCTGATGAATATGATATATGGTGGTATCCATGTGGGTCACTTATACCCTTGATGATTGTGATATATAGTGATATATAGGAATGAATTTTATCCCCTTAATGAATATGATATATGGTGATATCTGAGCAGTTCGATTATTCCCCCATTATTAGGGCAAGTGGTGGTATCTAGGGTTGGTGTTAATCCCCCCAATGATTATGATATACAGTGGTATCTGAGGTGGGAGTTCCCCCCCCCCAACCACCAAAAAAGATTATAAAAAATGGTGGTATGAAGGGTAGGCACTAATCACCACAATTGTTATGGTATATAGTTGTCTCCTAGATGGGAAAAATCCCTTTGATGACTTATGATACACACACACACAATATGGTTCTGGGGAGGTCCATTATTCCCCTTATGCATTGAGTTATCATGGTTAAAAGGAATTCAAAACTGAATTAAGCAGGGATGATCACATAAGGGTAAAAAATATAGGACATATGGTAATGAAATGTATTTTCTATGTGGTTATTTATTTATTCTTTATGCAATTATAACATTGTATATGAAATATATATATTGGTTGGGTTGGGTGCTCTATTGGTGGTGACATACTAAGTTATACTCACACCCTAGTCGACTGGAACTAGTACATTGGTACAGAAGTAGACCTCATGATTTTAGGTACTAGTCAGTGTTGTATGTAATCTTCCAACGTGATATCATTAGGATGTGTTCCTAAATCTTGTAATATTTTGGATTTCTCATTCTATTTACCATGTGGTGTGTTTTGTTATTTTTATCTTCTATGTTTATGATGTTTCATTTCATTCTATGGGATAACATGATGATAGGTTGCATTTTATTTCTACAATTTTATTTTACTTTCATATTAGGGTATATTATCACTAAGTTATCACCAAAGATTCTAATTTGTAGCTGACAACATCAGGCATATGGGTAGGTGTGTTTGAAATTTCTTGGTGCTCTGATTTGGTTACTATGGGATCAACGAGGTCATGACATTATAGAGTGGTATCATAACCTTATTTTATTTTTATTACTATTTTACTGGTTAGAACTTGGGATGGTCATTGTGTCATGTTCCTGGAATTCAACTTTCTAAGATGAAGTCCAAGTTTCCAAATATTTTTTATTATTGTTCTCTATTTTTGATGTTATAATTATGTTGATTCATTATATGAATGATATTTTGGATTTATTGATTTCTAGTTTTCCCCTTGGTTTGAGGAAGAAAGAGGTGTGATTCCTTAAATAATTTTAGGCATGTTGGTTCACATGAACATTTCAGGCTTATGTGTAATTATAACACTAGAACTAGAAAATAAAATAGGTTTTGGTTATTTTAAGTGATAATAATAACATATATGGCGTTTTAAAAAATAACATAATGGTGACATTCTACTTAACTAAACCATACAGTTAGGATCTTTCCTAGTATATATTGTCATAAAGAGATGTCATTTATATGCACATGTATATGAATTGGTCCCTTAAAGGGGGTAGTCTAGTATGTGGATTATCGATGAGGATCAGTACCCTCGAGTGGGTAGTTGAATTGATTGTGTGATATGTTATGTTTGTGTGTGTATATATATATATGAAAACCATATAATTAGGCTGATAACTTGTGAGTTTCTTAGTTATACTAGATATGGAATCTTGGAAGCTGGTCTGTGAATTATGACTTATATGGGATGTGATATATTTGCTAAGTGGTAGAGACTCATGATTTTAAGATGTAACTGAGGATATTTCTGATTTTAGGTTATAATTTAGGAGTATAATATCATCATGTTATTTTTAAAGATATTTTTTTATATGAGGGTAACTCGAGAGAGGGGTTAGCCGAGGTCTTTAAGTGCCTTTAGTGATGAGAAGCATGGTTATATTCTTGGTGATTGATATTAATAAATGGGATGTTTTATCAATTATGTGATATGAGAATGGGTATTCCTTAGATTTAACACCCCTATAAAAGTTTTACTTAAAATGTTAAATATTAGTACCCTTATTAGTAAGGTGCATCTTTCTCTTTGAAAGCCTACCTAATTATAACTCCATCGTTAAGAAAGCTTGGCCTTAAGTAGTATCAAGATGGGTGATCGCCTATAAAGTTTCTCAAGGTTTGTGTGAGTGGGTAAAAAGAACACTAAAAGAACATGTGTTGTCCTATGGGGATACTCATTAACCTGATTGGTGACCCTAGTGGGTAATAGCCTCTGGCATGCTTGGAATGAAACCACGGTATTATAGAAGATTCAAGTGTTCAGATGACCTGGTTCATGTCTTTGAGAGGTCAAGTTATGAAAATTTATACAGCACTAATAAAGAGCCATCATTATAGATAGACTACCTAGTTTTGAGGTGTGGGGTCCCTAATGGGGATGTTTTTCTTTAAAGAGGTGGATATTTTGACACCCTTATAAAATTTTGACTTAAAAGGATAACTATTATTACCAATGTCAGTAATGTCTACCTTTCTTTTCAAGATCCCAATTGATTAAAACTCCATAGTTAAGTGATCTTGTACTCAAGTAGTGTCAGGATGGGTAACCTCTGGATTAGTTTCTCGGGATGTGATTGAGTGAGGAAAAAGAAAACTAAAAGAACATGTGTTGGCCTATGGGGATAGTTGTTAGTATGATAAGTGATCCCAATGGGTAATATAATATGGTGTTATTGGAAGGAAAATAAGGTATTACATGAGATCCATGATGTCACATGACTAAGTTCATGGCCAAATAAGGTCAGTACATGGGAAACATTTTGGTTTTAAAAAAAATACTCCCCATAAAACTCTCATTCTTTCTTCATTGTGATATAATCTAGAACCCCAACTTTCTATTAGGAGTTTTTGGTGATTCTCTTCCGGATGGATCCTTATTTTAATGGATTTAACTTCATTATATATATGCTATTTAAGATAAGATATTTGATCTCTCATGATTATTATTTAATTTCTAGATCCACTTATTTCTGTTTGAATATAACCTTATATCAAGGTTGATATGCCTGGATCTATTAGATCAATCAAGTTTTGAAGAAATATTTTTGAGATCTTCTAAAGAAACATTAAAGGGAGTCTTGTTCAACTAGATCATGACTTGATTCATTATGTTAAAAGTGATCTGTTATAAGGTTGGTGGATTCCCACTTTCAACTCTTTTCCTAGAACATGTATTCAATGTATTTATAAAATAAATTTCTTGAGTTTCAGAATTGTAAATCTTGTGAAATCCTTGTTGGATAAACCTTGTTCATTTAAAGGTTAAAAATGGATTTTTTCTGATTCTCACTATGTGTTTGATAAAATGCTTAAAAGAATAGTAGTTTTTGAAAGGAATTTGTAAAGGAGAACACGGAATACCTAGGTTAGTGTGTTTTAATGGTTTCATTATGAGTGGAATTTTTGGATTCAAACTCGGTACTTGGGGCCACTTGGGGTATGTAAAGTATTATCACAAATGACCGACTTAGTAGATAGATGAGTTACCTCTCATGAGTGCTAGGACTATCATGACTTGCATTGTTTCATACCAATATGAGAACATGGAATGGGAATTCCAAGTACAAAAAATAGACTAACTATTTCTCCGGTTTAAATTTAATTGAATTAAATTGGTAAACTACATTGGATTTCCTTTCATTTGTTATATTTATATTTTGAACTATCATCTAACTTATTCTTATCCTAATTTAATGAGATGTTAATTCTTAAGGATTTTCTAATAGGTTTTATAAACACCTAAATATAACCATGTTGGTCCATATACATACATTTTTTAGAATAATATTGGTAAAGGAAAAGTCTCTCATTTATCTAGTGGATCATCATGATTCTATATCGTTAAAATTTTTGTTGGTGTTTGTAGATATTTATATGGAGTGGTTGGAGTGATTCCACATCTATGTTGCTGTTTGAGGATGTCTTAAGGTTTTTGTTTTAGTGTCTTGTTCTACCTTTTTTATACTCTAATATTTTTCAGATATTGGATTTTGAGATGTATTATTTATATTTCATTCATTATATAGAATTAGTTTTATTTTTTTCATTATAGTTTGTGTATATATAAAGGTAAAATAATACCAACATGATTTTTTAATCCCTTGGAATTTAATTCCAACCAATAGTATATAGGGAATTCAACAAAATTCAATAGAACCTTGGATATTTCCAAGAGAATGGTGAGTGTAACACCTAAAACAAATTTGACCTAAAATTTTAAATGTTACTACTAGTGTCAATAATGTGTAGATTTCTTTTCAATAGCTAACTTGATTATAACTCCACAACTAAGTTATAACAACCCAAAGTAGGGTTAGGATTGGTGACCTCATGGGATGTTTTTTGGGGTGTGTGTGAGTGAGGAAAAAGGACACTAAAAATATAGG
Organism: Viscum album; assembly: GCA_963277665.1. Taxonomy (NCBI): domain Eukaryota; kingdom Viridiplantae; phylum Streptophyta; class Magnoliopsida; order Santalales; family Viscaceae; genus Viscum; species Viscum album. Next base: position 1,899,513,207 of record OY728146.1, on the reverse strand, counting down.
AGTTGGGTTATGGGGAAAATCATTAGTATGATAAGTGGCCATGATGGGTAACAACCTCTAATGTTCTTGGATATGAAGCATGGTATTATAGGAAACCCATGGGGTTAGTTGATTAGGACCATTTTCTGATGAGGTTAGTTCATTAAAAATGTTATTATAGAAAATACCCAGTTGCAAATGCAGATGCACTTTCAATGTTTGAGGTGTATAGTCCACAATGATAAAATTTTTCTATTAAAGCGGTGGCAAGTATAACAACCCTAAAAAATTTTGACATAAAAGGATAAATTTTACAACCCAATTTAATATGTTTCACATTAATTTTTGGTAGATTTTTTGATTAGAAGTTTGTAGTTAGGCAAGCTTGGCTTGGAGTAGTGTTAGGATGGGTAACCTCCGGGGTAGTTTCTCAGTGTGTGTGTGTGTGTGTGTGTGTGATTGAGGAAAGGAACCTTGAAATTACATGTGTTAGATTATGGGGACATTCATTAGTCTGAAAAGTGACCCCATTGGGAATATGTTATGGCATACTATGAAGGAAACCATGGTATTATAATAGATCCATTGGGTCAGATTACCATGTTCATGGATTGAGAAGCTTGGATCATGACTTTAGGTATTATCAAATGTAAAATAATTGATAGATATTTAGTAATTATTGGTCTAACATGCATTTGATACATGGTAAATAGGATAATTAGGTTATTGAGCTTAGAATTGATGAGATGAAAACACATGTGATGCATGGTTTGTGGGTGGATTACCCACATGAGCCAATGATTAATGGGATATTACTTGGGATATGGTAGTATCGAGGTGTAATCCCGAGAATAGTTGTAAGATTTGTTTTATCGATACTATATTACTATCTATTATTAGAGTGAGATATGGTTTAACCTATATTATATGTGGATTTGTGAAACCTAATCTTAGCTTAAGGTATGCAGTCTTAGAGTTTCATTTGGTGTGACAGGCCTAAGATAGCATGTGAGACATTTTGGTGGGTATATTTTGATAAATATACAATATGGGGATATTGAGTAATGTGTGTCACATTAATAATTGTTTTATGTCACAATTAAAAATGTAAATTCATGGTGATTTCATCTGACACCTTCCTATTATGTGGATCAGCCATTTTAGGACATATGTATTTAGTTCCATGAGACTCATATAGGATGTAGAACCCTGATAGGTGATAGTAGGTTGCGATAGGGTCCATGAATCATTAATTTAGCCAACAAAATTTAGTTAGTTCATATATTTGTCTATGGAATTAGTGGATGACCACACATGGATGGTGATCATATGTGATAAAATATTGGAATGGTGTGATATACCTTTTTGAGATTGAGGATTAAAAAATAGTATTGAACCTTGATATTGTGATGTCTGTTATATAGATTAGGGTTTCATCTAGGGTATTGAAAATTATTATTTTACTGATAAAATATGGGTAATTTGTATATGATTGGTGTATGAGAAATGATATCTATAGTGTAATAATGGAAAGATCGAAGGTCAATGAGAATTGTGTTTATAATAGATAGCCAATTCATATAAGGGGTAAGCTATAAAAATTCATATAACATGAAATATGGTATGATGACCATTTGGTATATTAAAATTACATAGGGATGAGTGGCTTAGTGTGATAAATAAGGAATTTGGAAAGTGACTCAGCTATAGTGAGTGGGGTATTAGACGGATTTTGAGTTTCTAGAAAGACTATGTGGGGTTTATAGTTGGATGGAATGTGAGAGTCTTGTAATAGTGATAAAGGTTGTAGAGATTGATTTAGATCCATTAGGATTGTATTTATGATGAAATTGTATTAGTAGTATTAAAAAGTGGTTGTGTGTGGAACCATAGTATAATTGGATCCTAGAATGAGGCTTATAATGTGGGCCTATTCGTGAAATAAAAATGGGGATAGTGAGTGACAACATTCGACTAGTGGTGGTTGTTAGGTAGGTTTATTCTTATGGATTAGAGATGATAGAAATTATATGGTGTGGGGAAAATCATGGATTTTTGAAGCATGTGACACTCAATTTGAGATGTTTTTTAAAATTTGAGAGTGATATATTGATGGACCCAACTTGGAGGTGGTTTTAGTTTTTTACTTTTTATTTGATGTAAGAAAGAAGGTTTTTATGGTAAATAGAATATAACTAGGAGTGGTTTTTGTTCTATGAGAATCTATTTGAGTCATCATGTTTGACATATAATAGCTTTTGGATATAAGATAATGGTCGGGTAGTGTGATCAGGGGTGTGTATTGGGGAACATTCTAGTCTAGTGACTGGGTCCATGGAATTTTGGTGCTTGTGGAAAGCATATCAATGTGTACAATGAGGTATGGCCCTTTATTATTGATAGTGTCTCAGGAGTTATATAGTGTTATCTGATGATGATGACTAGGTGGCACTCGGGTGTGCTAATTCATAAATGATTCTTTGATATAGACAGGTGATTTCAACCCATAGATTATGATGTATGTGGTTTGAGTGATTGCAAATTACATATGGAATAATAAAATTCTAGGGAGTTAATTGAATTGACTAACACCACGACGCATGGCCTAACAAGTTTTTTAGGAGAAGCTTATACAATAGTGTATTTTATAAGGTGTTTAAATGTTATTAAGAGTGATGGTTTAGAGAAATTAAAAAAATTGATGTTTGGGAAATGACATGAATTATGTGTATCTAGGGTGAGAGGTGCATGGGATTTTTTGTAGTGGATCTGGTTTGGATATAGTGATAGAATAACCATAACTAGTGAGATACATAGAATTTGGATCATGTATTTGGTCTCAATGGCCTAGATTTTTTTATTAATAATACATAAGGGGACTTCTTGACGAATAGAATAATTATAATGGGGTGGTTTTGATGACCCAGGTCATTAAGGGTGGGTGAAAATTAGGGGAAATTTGAATTCATGGTCCTAATGAAGAGAATATTTTGAGAATTTGGATTCATATTAGGGTTCTGAGAGTTGGAATACCTCGTGGAGGTTATTTTGGATGTGATAGAAGGCCCGTGAGATGTCTTGAGTACTCAAGTGAGTATTAGAACTGGTTTGGGTTGGCCATTCTATGAATTTATACTATAGATTGTAGGTCATTATATAACTAGTGGGTGTTGTAGCATGGAGTATTTTTCATGTAAATTTTTAATGGATGAAAGAGGGATTTTACATTAAGTGTGGTATATAAGGGTCACCCTATGGTATATAAGTATCACAATGTGATTCTTAAGGGTCAATCTGTGATGTGTAAGTGTTACCTTGTGGTATGTAAAGGTTACATTATGATGCGTAAGGGTCACCCTATGATGTGAAAGGGACACCATATGATGTATAACAGTCACAAGATGATGTATAAGGGTCACCTTATATATGTTATGGTTACACTGGTATATGCAAGTTTTACTTTAATATTTGAGGGTAAAAAATATTAAAGTACCAGATACACAAGGGTTTCCTTAAAATATGAAAGGGTTACTCTAATATTTAAAGGTAAGAAAATTTGTATGGACATGATATGTAAGGGCTACCATATAACATCTAAGGGTTACATTAATACATAATGGTCAAGAAATTGGTAAACTCCCCAATGCATAAGGGTATCATGAATTCTCCTTGAGATTCATAATGGAAAACAACTCAAATATAAGGGTAAAATTTTGAGTCCTAAGGAAGGATAACATTGTTATATTTGGGATATTCCATGAGGTATTATTGAGGGAAAAGGATTACATCATATTGGGTGGGATGTGTCATGGATGGTTCTTAGGAGGTAGTATTATTGGGTTGCTTTTGGTGGTTGGTTTTATCATGTAGGTAAGGGTAAACATGACCATAGGTAGTGTTATAAGGGTTTTATTACGTGTCGGGGAAGTTTTTACACACTATAAATTGAAGGATCCACACTATGAGTGGTTCTTAGTAGGGGAATTGTGTTTTTATCTCTTGTATTCATACAAATAGTATGTTAAGCACCATTTTCTATCCAAATATTCTTCAAGGATAATCCACACTCCTCATCACTTATTCAAAAACAACTAAACATATTTAGAGCATCTGATTTATACTTCATGGAAATAATGCATGAAATATGAGAGAATTTATCTATAAAAGAAACTAAATACTTATCAATATTTTTATATTTATTCCTCATAAGCCCAAAAATATTTTAATGAATGATATCCAACTCATTAGATGTTTATATCTATAAAATCTTATATGAGGAATTAATCATCTTACCCCTTTGGAATGTAGATCGCATCAAATTTCTATCTTTATATCTCTTGTGCATTGGAACATCAAAAATATCATTCTTCAAGTATGAATACTTGGGTTATTTTGGCCATGTTTAACAATAATTTTATTCCATAATATATTTTCTTCCTTTCAACTAAAGCAGAATGATTTTTTCATCACTTATCAAAAACAAGTTCCCCAAATTTCACTGTCCCCTTATTAATACAATACAATATTTCACTATTTTTACCAAGAACCCTTGTTTATGAAACATTAATTCCTTTTATTTATCATAGATTTAAGGTACACTAAATAAAATATATTATATTCTATATATATATAACATGTTCTTGGAATTCAACTTTCCCATTATAATCACTATCTATCCATTTCTATAGATTTTAACTGAACTGTCATTTCCAAAAGGTCACTGAATCATTAAAGATATTTAAATATCATATAATATGTGAATAATAACCACTATTTTGAATCTGTGGACATTATTTATTAGATTATTTCCCTAAATCCTCAAAAAATAGCGCCATCTATTTTACTTTATCTTCATTTTCATGAGTCTTTTAATTATTAAACTTTATAAATAGTTGGAAAGCTAGAATAGTGAGGAAATATTTAAAAATGTGACCTAACTAGTCATAAATTCTACAAACAAATTCAAATGGTTAAAACATTTTCTCAAACTTATATCTAGAAATTTCATATTTCCTCTCAAATGTAATTCATTGAGTCGGTCTAATCCCCCTAAAAATTTGTATCCAAAATATTTTAGGATCATATAAATATTGGTATTAAACTATCATCTCATTTCCAATTTCCCAAATCATCTATAGTTTTAATAGTATCCGTAAATAAAATACATTCATTTTGAAACAAATTTCTCTCTAGATGTTTACACCTGATATTCTTCATTTTTTACCATCAATTTAGAACCTTTTTTGGAAATAAAATTTTGAGAGGCTATAAAATATTTCTTCTTCACTCTATAGTTTATATATTAAATTATAAATTAATAATTCTTAATAGTTTTAATATCCAAATATTCTCTCCTAGAAATTCTAGAATATTGAGAATTGGGTTTCTTTTCCATGAACATAACTTTCATCACATGTTAGATTGAATAAAAAATTTCACCCACACTTTTAAAACCATTTTAATAATTTATAAGAAATATTTATTTTCATACTTGATATTATTAATTATTTTACACTTAAACTCCTTTAAAAATATTCGAATTTGATAATTCTTTAACTTTTTACATTGAATTTGTAAAGATGAATACAAACTTGATCAATTCATTTTATTCCTATAATAATTTTTTTGAACCAGTTCATTATACTTATCCTGTTAATTAACATTATATTCCATTTAAAATTTCCAATTGAACTCTATAAAATAAACTTATCCAATTGATCAATATATTTAGTAATATTTGGATCCTTTTTAGTATAGAGAGTGTAATTATTGTTGGAAGATTGATTGTATATATTTAATTTTTTATCGCATTCTCCAATTTTGAGATATTTGAAAGAAATTATTTGAGTTATTTCTTCAACATTAACTCCATTCAAGTTTATTACTCACTTTATTCATAGTTTCATTTATTTATAGAGAAATATTCTTCATTCACTTTATATATAATCAATTTTTGATAAACATCACTAAAAATATCAACTTACTCATCATTATAACTATATTCATCAACCTCAATTATTGAGAATAAATTTTAGTTTTTGGTATTAGAGAAGTTCTTACCTTACCCCTTTGAATAAATGTTTGATTTAAAAAATTTATTAGCTTTATTATTAAAGAAATGCATAACCTATCATCACCATCTTCAAAATATTATTCTTCTTTCAAATTTATATTTTTTACTAAAAAATGTATTATAGGTCAAAAATTGAAACACTTCTTTGGTAAATTTCCTCTAAGATTTCATTTTCCTTTTCTCAAACTTCTAGAAATGAGGGGAAAGTGTTTTTAAAAATACTCTTCAAAATATAATTCTTCTTTAGTATCTTATTTTTATAAAACTAATTATTTCTTAATATTTTATTTTTTTAAAGACCAAAAGGAAATTTCATTTTTTAGCATTACACTTAATATTAAAGACACTTACCTTCAAAATTTAATAAAAAATTAAAATAATATAATGATAATCCAACAAGAGTGTCCCCAGATCACTATCATCAAGTACTAAAACCCTTATTACATTTTCACATTTATTAATATAAATACTAATTATTATAATAAGATGATTTATTTTGTCAATTATCCTACTCTATTATACACAAATACAAAAATATTACATATTGAGTAAGGTTTTTCCATTATATATTATCATCCTATATTGAATATAAAAACCTTACAAATCACATTAGGTTTTAACCTTTGTCAATTTTTTTCTTTGCTAAAAATAAAAACTTAATATATGTAGGTATTTTCCATTTTTCAGATCCAAATATACTCAACTAAAAAAATCTTCCAAAAAACTCTAAATTTCCCCAAACTTCTTCCAAACACAATCAAACACTCCCAAAACATAGAATTAAGTTTACATCAAATCAAACACCATGTAACAATTGAGTTTGAACATGATTTATTTACTGGTTAAAAATACAACACCAGAACCATATCCACTTCCTTTATTTCGAAATCATTCTTCCTTAAAAAAATACCTAAATACTAGGGTATTATTTTTATTATAATTTAGATATCAATAACTTATTTATTCATGGGATCAATAATTACGTATCCCTCAAATGACTATGATATATGGTGTTATCTAGGTGAGCTACATATCCCCCTGATGATTATGATACATCATGAGATACAGTCGAGCAACTTATCCCCTCAATGAGTATAATATATGATGATATCTAGGCTAGAAAATTATCCCCATGAAAATTATTATATATAGTGATATTCATGTGAGTTTCTTATCCCCCCGATGAGTATGATATATTATGATATCTGGTCATACTTCTTATCTCTTGATAATTATGATTTATTATTTTATCTGAGGAGGGATTTAATCCCTTGATAATTATGATATATCATGGAATTTGGTGTGGGTTCTAACCAACTCAATGATTATGATAAATGGTGTTGTTTAGGGTGGTTGTTAATCCTCCCAATGATTATGATATATGATTTTATCTAGGGTGTTCTCTAATCCCTTAGTGATTTATGATATATGTGTGTGTGTGTGTGTGATGGTTCTAGGGAGGGACATTGTTCACCATTGTTAACGAGCTATCATAATCATAGATATATGACATTTTCTAGAGAACGTCTAGTAACAATATGGTAAATAAGAAGGAACACATGTTCATGATAGGTATTCTTATGAATTTTATTATTTAATATTTCTTAGAAAATATCATTTTACATGAACTATATATACTAGTTATATTTAGGGTAATATTAGTGATGTCCTAATGAGTTTTACTCACACACTTATTAGGTATCCCTAGAACATTGGTACCTGAGTAGACCTAATGATCACAAGTATATTTAGGGAATTGTCGCAATATTGGACGGTTGAGCTAGATAGATTGGATAGATTTAGGAGATGGGGTCAGGTTGAGACTTGGGACCAAGTTGTGTATTTTTCAGCTTTGTTTACATTTTGTCTATGTTGTATATGATATTCCCATGAGATGTCTTATTGGTGTCTTCATGACTTGTGTGAAATTTTAGATAGCTAATTCTGTTATAACATATGGTGTGTTTTATTCTTTTTACCAATTGTGTTTATGAGGATTTATTTTATTCTATTTGATATTATAATGAAATATTTCATGTGATTTCTAATTTTTATTCTACTATGATATGAGGTTATTGTCTCTGAATTATGTCACTATAGACCCTCACTACTATTCATAATCCTCTGTAATAAAAGGTAGGTCTGAGGTCAGGAGATGCTCTGATTTGGTTATTTTAGAGCGAACTATGTCAGGATGACATAATATATATTTTGTATATTATATATATATATATATATCTAATTTTTTTATTAATTATAATATATATATATATTAATGTTTTTTAATAGGACATAGAGATGGAAAAGTGGACATTATGTATTACACAATGCGAATATGACATATAGCCAATCCAAAAATAGAAAAAAATATCCTTTTTGGACAGTTTCCTTTTTCACTAAATAAATAGTTGTCTTTACTCATATATATATATATATATATATGTTGATATTTTAAAGCCTATTTGTGACTTATTAAATAATTATATATAAAATTTGGAAACAATAAGGGTCATTATAATTCCAAGAGTATATATTTTTCTTATTTTCACTAGTAAATCTCATTTTGATGTGTTGTTTGGAGATCTAGAGATAATGAAATTAATAAAATAATTTTTGGGTATATGTATACCGATAGGTTATTAAATGACTTTTATGATGATTATAATATATAAAGAGCTTCTAGTGGGACTCATGATCATGAATATAAATACAATGTTTCATACTAATCAATGAATCAACATGATATGAGGATTTAATTATGTTATATGTGACAGTGAGAAAAAATAAACTTACAACATGTATTAATAACAAAGAGATAGGTATTATTAATTTTGATATAGAAAATTTCATTAAACATGGTAGCTGTTGTTATGATACCTTTATTATGCTCATATTTAAAATACAATATTCTCATAGAAAAAATATAGATATGATGAAGTGATGAGTTGGACTTTGATGTATTGGTGATGGGAAATTAGTGTATGATCTGGTTGACATGGAGTCTGTGATTGGGTGTTATGCTACGATGGACCTATTATCATTATGGTATTAGTATGTCTCTCTCTCTCTCTCATTTAGTTTTACATAACGGTAGTGTATATTGGGTGTGATTTAATGATATTTGGGGATTTATCTAATGGTAAAATATATAACCATGATAAGATAATTGATTTTGTATGATACAATCTTAATGTTTCATTGATTATATTATTTGTATATAGAGGATATACTTGGAGAGTTCATCCTTCCAAGATGTTTTAGTTGATGGTATAAATTGGTTATGACTCTAATATATACTTTAATTTAATATGAAGAGAACTATCTGTTATGTGATGTTACCCTAAGACCCTGTTAACATGAGTGCCTTTACCTTGTGATACCTATGAGTATGATGATGATGATGATTATGATGATATATATAACAATATGATATGATGGTGATGATGATGGGGTCAGTATTGATGGATCCTATTAGTAACTCGATATTGGGTAAGAGATTATATAGGTTGTTTGTATTATATTTTTTATGTTATTTTATTAATGGGAGTACCATTCTCTATAAAATCACCACCAGAGGAAATATTTTTGTGGTGCAACCCAATATCTAGTTAACAGGGGTTTAACTAGATAACCAACTTAGTTTGAAAACTTATCGTCGTTGGATAAAATAGATTAGAATGTGAATGTTTGATTATGGTTATGAATACAAATTTTCTCTAGTATGAAATAAATTCAAATAAAAGATATTAAAATTTATGGAAACATGTAATAACTTGTGGTAGTTGGTTTGTAGGGACCCATTCTATATTTCAATGGGATGTATTATATTATACATAATTTTATATTTAAAAATTTATGTGTGCGGTGAGATTTAGAATACTCAAAAAAGATGAAATTAGGGACTATGATGTATTGACTTCTGGAATTATCTAGACTCATGTGAAGTATATAGTGAGGCTTTGATAGTGATATAGTTTCTCATTGATGTTGACCTAGGTAACCCTAGGTGTTTTTGGGAGGTGAGGTCTTGATAAGGGGTTATAATTTTTCTACTTTGATTATTTCACACACAAGATGTTGCCGATTTGTTCATTATTTGGGGACTAAAAACTAATTATGTGGTCCCAAATTTTATATAAATTGATACATAATCATTCAGGATGAGGTACAAGATAGATTTGGTAACACCCTATGTTTTTATTTACAAGTTTCATCCTTAAAATTATATATTTTATAGTTATACAATTTACTTTAAATACAAGAGTATATTATCATTTACACAATGGAATAAAGTAAAAATCATATTATTTCATAAAATAGAATTATAAAGGAAGGATTAATACAATTAATAAGATTAATACAAGTATACTATTTTTTATATAACATCACACAAATTTTGATATCCAAAGGGATTTGGTTTCCTTTAAATACCACCATCATGAAAAAATTAGAAATAAAACAAAACATTATAAATAAGCTTGTCATTTTTTAAATAAAATATATATATTGTTGAGAAACAACTATGTGAATGGTGAATAAAGGAAATAAGAAGGTATTTATAGGATGTATAAGGGTTTCATAATAGATAGAATATTATTATGACCATTATAATAATATCCCAGCCATTAGAATAGTAAAATACTAATAATTAATATTTACCATAGAAAAATTAAGTAAATATAAATATTATAATACGATAAAATGAATGTTCATATTTTGAAACATAAATAATATATAAGTTTATATTTTTTAAAAGGTATATTTTAACTTATTTCTAAAAGAATTAATTTTTATGTAAAAAATTTAAATATTTAATCATCTAATTTATTTTTTTATAAAAAGAGTTGTATTTTTTAATTAGTGTGTTAAAATTATCCAAGAGTTTTTTTTGGTATTTTTTACGAAAAAATTAAATTTTGGGGTAAACAGTAAAAAATTATAGTGTTTGTATATATATAAACTTTTATGATATCACTATGATGTAAAAATGACTCAATAATTTATAAAATATTATTCACAGGATAAAATTTCTTTAATGGGTAAAATATTGCAATTAAAAATACTAAATTTAAATATCAAGCTTATAAATCTATTTTTAATGTCTAAATTATAGTTTAGTCTAATAAAAAACAAGTTCTGATCCGTTGATTTGAATAAATTATTCCAATGATACCATTCTATTTTTGCTTTGATTAAATATTATTAAAATATATAATTTATAATTAAATACTATTAATAGTCACATAAATAAAAAATATTCATAGTCATGAGAAAAATAATAAATTATTCAATATTCAATTCAAAACAATCTCTCTCATTCACCTGTAAATATACCCCTCAACACCAAATTCATCTCACTTATAAAATATATTTCATTGTAAAATAATTTCTAAATTATATCCCTCAACCATGAAATTAATGTTTTGGAAGCAATATTTTATCTAAAATACTGTCATTTAAATCCTTGAGGAGTATTTCAATGGAGGCGTCAAAAAGAAGGTAAAATTTTCTTTCCTCAACTATTTTAATTTATATCAATTCTAAACCATCCTAATCTCTTTATTGAAACTCTAATAAGATAAAAAATTATTATAATACTACATTAATGTAATTAAAAAAATAACATATTCATTACTCTTATTTTCTTTTAACCATCCTTAAAACAACTTCTCACATGATGGTAGGTTTATACAACTTATGTGAGTGATGATGTTATTAATTTACACCATTAATTACTGGTTTTAAAAATGGGTTTCAGGTTTAAATATAAAATTAATAACTAAATTAAGTTATTTTTAGGATTTTGGAATTACAAAATATACATGATATTAATAATATTAAAGATAAACCATCAGAGTAGTTTTAATCACTTAAAAAGAAGATGACAAATAATTACATTATGATTTGAATATATTTTAGAACATTTTCATTGCTATTTATCTTTTAAAATAATTTAATGAGATAAATATTTACCTTTAATAATATATAACTTATATAACCATGGAATAAACACCATGGAATGACACCATTAGACTAATGCAACGTTGGAACCATGAAACAAACATCTCAAAGGTCGACATGAACAACATAAAAACTAATAAGGTAATAATAAATGAAGAAATGACAATAATAATTAAATAAATATGATTTTTTGTCAAAATAATGTAACTAATAAAAGTAATTTGTTTATTTTATAGGTTATAAAAGTATAACAACCAAGTCAGGACTCAAGGTATGGGGACTCTCATACTTTCATTCATTATGATTAAGATCTATCAATCTCTCTATCTCTCTTACTCTTTCTATCTTCCTCACACACTCCATTTATGTTGTTAATTTTCCATTTTAAATCTTTAAATTGGGATATACATTTCTTTCATATAGCCCTCCTATAATTTCTTCTATGTTAAACCATGGGAAATATGTAAGGAAAACTTTTCCAAATCCCTTTCTTCAATGTGTCTCTTATCTCATACCTAATTTATTTTAGTATTTATGTATCCTATTTATTGAACACATAATAATTTTTATCATAATATATTTTTATGATATTTACATGATTTTATTTATCTTTTTATGAATCTATATCATTTTCTAATGATTTTAGTTATAACATTATTTCAAAAACCTCTCATCGATTCTTCGTATAAAATTTCCTTCACCTTTATTCTTCCATTGAGGGCCTATAGAATTTATTTATATTAGATAATATCTCTTTGATGTATAATATTGTGTAATACCTTTTTATTTTTGGTACCCATAAGATTACTCATTGATATATACTTTGTGGCATTATTATGTAACATATTTCCTTCTCATGGGGTTTTCTAATTTATTCATTATGTATGACTAATTTTCTATATAGCACACATAATAAGGACATATTATGATAAAATGGGAGGTCCTATAATTATTAATCTTATTATTTAAATGTGTAATTCTTATATCTCATGAAATTATTTTTATAACACAATGGTAGGGATCCTAGAACATTATATTATGATGTCTTGGAAATGAGCCTTGACATCTGTTTACAAAAAGATATTTTATGTTTTTGAAACATTATTTTTACTCTCATGGTTATCACTTTCCAAGGATATAATTACCATATTCCATATCTCTCTGTAATGATTTATAATCCTATAATTTTATGACTCACTGTTGTAATTATTGACTCTTATGATATCTCGCTCTCATGTTTATTTTAGTTATCTACTAATTGAGAGTTGTTTCTCTACCTTTATTTTATATATGTCCATAGGTGATCCCATGTAGTGATAAAATTATTATGATTGATATAATATTATATCAATTTTTTAAATATTAGATGATATAGTTTTTTTAAATATTTTATTTTTTAATTAATCTCTCAAATCCATTAGACCTTTAGATTTTGGGTGTGTTTTATTATATAATTTTTTGTGAAAAATGTTGTAATAATATGGTTAAGTAATGTGGATCATTATATATGATTTAAAATATAGTAATAGTTATATGTTGGGATTAGGTTACTAAACATAATAGGATATTTATAATAAATGTAACACCATAGGTTTCAAGTATGTAACTATTTATTTATTGTTTTTTAACTATGTAAAGTATATGAGTGAATTTTGGGAGAGTTTGGAGAACATTTTGAGGGTTTTGGAGAATTTATATAGGTTCATGGTTGTTTCACAGTTTGGGAAAACCATGAATCACCTATAAGAAACCATGCACAATGAATCAGGGACTAAAGGGAAGGTGCACGGGTAGTGCACAGTTTTCCCAAACCTTATGGATGACTAGGAAAATAATGAAACTTGAGATAGTGAAATTTTAAATGGATGGTGTACAATTTTCAATCCATGATATCCAAACATGATAAAATAATACTTGATATAGTGGATGGAACACGGGTAGTGCATGGTTTGACTAACTGTGTAACTAACCATGCACGGTTTAAAAGTGAGTTCCTAAAATTTTGGATCTCACACAGTTTTTTTCTCTAACTACCTTGTTTTTCCTTCTATGAAGCCCTAACTCAATATTATCTCTTCTCAAAGGTCAAGGAATATTCTCCCATCATTCCAAACATTATTTAAAGCACTTTCATAGTTATTTGAATCTGGTTTCCCATTGTAAGTGATCATTCTTGGTTTTTCTTTGTGATTTTTCATAGATCTAGTTATTTATCTCTCTCGATTTCTTAGATCTACATCCAATGAGGTTATATAAAAGATATTTTATTCAAAATATGATTATATTTGTCTTTTTTATGATAGGGTAAGATATATAAGGTAGGTTTATCGAGATTTTACTCAGTTTCATTGGCGTTTGAGTATCATTATTTATTTTCGTTATAAAACTTGAGGTAGGTGGCTTCACTCTCAACTCCTCTATTTATAAATTAAATGTTTATTTTAAAATTGATTAAATTGATTGAAAATTATTTTCAAATTGGTGTTAAAATCATGTTAGAAACATTATTTAGTGACAATTTTGGATGTTTTTGAAATTTTGAATTGTTTTCAAAGATGCTTTGTTATATGGTTTTAAAATGAGGATATTAAAAATGGATTTTGGGTTTTGACTTCTTGAGAAAGATTTTTCAATAAAATTTTGGTTTTATTGAAATTTTTTATTATAAAGGTTTTCAATAAAAGGTTTTCTTTATTAAAATGGTTTTGTCACAAATATGGTTTTGGGCATACTTGGTGGTGAGTGTTCATATTTCATTTAGAGACTTGGTTGAAATATGGCCTTATGATTGATGATAAAGGTGTAATGGCACATGGGATTTAATTTCCTTGTGAAAACATTGTATATCTTTAAGAAACCACTCATGAATATGGAACTTTCAAAATGAATCATTCATGTGTAGATGTGTGGATATGTGGATATGTGGTTTTGGAATGGGGTATGCCAAAAATGAAAAGATAGAATGGTTTTGAGATATTTTTTGGTCTATTTAATTGGAAATTGTGGTTATATTGAGAAAAATATTTTATTATCACCTATTTATATTTTGATATAAACTTTTTTAGAAATTATTTTATATAAAATGTTTTATATAATTGAGCTAACATGTTTTGTCTTGGTGGTGTGATTATGTAAGTTAATTGGGGAAAACTGTTAAGTTTTAGTACTCACCCATTCCTTGGCACTTTGTTCTTTTGTAGATGTTGTTTATCAAGACATGGGAAAAGGTAATGTATCATATATCTTTAGTATTACTTCATGATTCTTGAGTTGTTTTTTGTATTTGGATGACAGATCATTTTTTGAGCACAGAGTTGTCCTTGTAGTCTTTGAGTTTTGTAGTCATCCATTGTGTACTTAAATATTGTGGTCTTTAACTATGGTACTTTGTTTTAGTTTGATTTTGATAAATAAATGCTAAGTTTTCTTTTATTGTTATCATACATCATATGTGTTTTTTTTGTTATGGTGTGTCTGGTTAGTTTTTTATTCTTGAAGTTCAAATCATACCCTACATGTAATGATGTCCTTAAACATTTATTACTAGGATTTGTCATCTTTGGAAGGCCAAGTAACATCCCATCACCTTCTCAACCCAGTGATTAAGAAGGGGGATGTTACAAGTGGTATTAGTTTTTTTGGTCCAAAAATATATTTGAGACAAGTGGTATCCGCTGGTTCGATCTTTCCTAAAAAGTAGTCATTGAATTGGTCTTGGTTGTTGGCCATGGAGTTGAATTACTTTGGGCCTATTCCTTGAGTTGGGATCATATAAAGGAGAAGTATTGTCAGGAATTTAAATTTAGAGTATAAAAAGATATAGCTAACCATTTTATGTTGAACTTCAAGTTACCAGGGAGTTGGGTACATAAGTGTTTTGGAGGAACTTATAGTATTTGGAATCTCATTGTCAATGGTTTATAAAATGAGACAGGCATGAAAAGAATTAAAGGAATGAATTTAAACTCAAATTGCATGTTTCATTTTTACTAATGATTTATTATTGGTGAAAAATTGTTGATTTTTTAAAAATGATAAAATTATTTTCAAATATAATATTTGAAAAGAGAATGGTTGTGGTATTTTGGAAATGATTTGATTTTTAATGAAAGTGGGATTTATTTTTTATAAATAATGGTTGAACATGGAAAAAATTAATTTTGGAAAGCACTGTTATGATAGAATGATGTGGTAGAATTTTAAATCATGAACCTTTAGTTAATAGAGAGTGAGACTTATGTATTTTTTTGTTTTTACAGAAAATGGAACCCAATAGGCATCCTAGATACCTACTAGAAGAAGATACTGAGAATGTGGTTGAACCTGGGCCATAGGTGACCAAAATATAGATTAGAGTACTGTGAAAACATTACAGGATATAGATAGTAGGAAAAAAGAAACAAGCCAAGGAAAGTGGATTGTTATATCTAATTCTAGTAGATGAATCCACCTATATTTTAGGGTGATTTTGAACTAGAAAATGAGGATGTGTGTCTGAACAAGATGAATCATATATTTGATTTTATTGGTACTGCAGTAGAGATGAAATTCAAAGTGGAGACTTATATGTGGGAATATATTTCATGCCAATGGTTATATTTAGCTATGAACACTAAATTCGACCATTCCATTTTATGGGAGGATTTTGAAGAATTGTTTAACAAAAAATTATATCCTCACACGTTCAGAATTCATTAAATGATGTATTTCGTAATCTTGAAGTAGGAAGATATTTTTTTCATAGATAATGTGTATAAATTCATGAATTTAGTGCACTTTGCACCTGAGGTTGCTGCTAGTGAATCCTTGAAGGCACGCATCTTTGAATCTGAGTTGAGAGAAAATATTCACACAATGTTTTTTTATGATATATATTTCAGATTATATAAAGATAATAAATAGAGGAACAGTAGGTGAAAGGGATATCTCAGGAGCTATAGTCGGAGGAAGTATTTTGATACCCATGGTAAATGGTGTGAACTCTAATGCTGGGAGCAATTAGAAGAGGGGAACCTATTTCCAAGGTGGGGGCATGAGTAAAAATTAGATGGTTGGATTGGTGAATCTTCCTTAGAGACCCATGACTAAAGTGGGATATTTCTAATATTAATCCTTCAACCAAATTAATTGAGAGTGTACACCACTACCAAGAGCATTTTACAATTGTAACAATATGGGGAATATTTATCGTTATTGTCATAGTGCTCCAAAGTTAGGTTTTTGGGACACTTCTCAGGTGTCACAGGCGTTGAATTCCTTGATGGGGAAAGGGAAGAACAATCAATTACATTAGTAGAGAAATGATTTCCATGGTGATTCCAGTAATACCATGACTCCTCAGGTAGTGGAATCTCAATAGAGAAACAACGAGAAAAGTGAAAAGATAAAGTAATTATATAGCACAAAATAGGTTATTTTGGATGATCAGTATAGACCATCATCCATGAGAGGTACGATTAATTTTTATTTTACCCTTATGAAAGTTCTTTTGATATGGGTGTATCCCATTACTTTATTTATTTTGTGTTTTAGAATCACTAAGATTAAAATTTTAAATTATTCCTTCTATGTTAAAACTTCAAACTCCTCTTGGTCAAATAGAATGTTGAGCCCTTATGTGTTGAGAATGTTATAAAACCACTAAATAAGCTAAGATGAAATGGTAATTTTCTATGCTTGAGTAGGAATTATTTATTATAATCCTAGGTATGGATTGGTTGATAATGTACAAGGCTCACATTAACTGTTATACAAGAAAGGTCAGTTTTCTAAATAGAGATGGCATCAAGCATCTTTTTCGAGTGGATTGGAATGTAAAGGTGGGTGAAATAGAATTTTTGTCACTATATGTTTTAACTATATCATATAATATGGTAGAATTGTCCTGGTAATTTATAAATGAGATCAATTAGAATATTTTTCCAGCAATGGTGGATCAGTTTCAAGATTTTTTTACTGAAATTTCTGCAGAGTTTCCACCTACAATAGAAGTGGATTTTATGATTGATCTCCCCATGGGGACTAGTCTAATCCCACCTACATCTTATCAGATAGAACATAATGAACTAATGGATATCATAGTTTCATTGGAAGAGCTATAAATAAAAGGGTTCATTCAGCCTAGAGCATCTTCATGGGGAGCACTGGTCTTGTTTGTTAAAAAGGAGGATGGAACTCTTCAGCTATGTGTGGATTATCATAAGAATAACCAATTTATTATAATTAACAGGTATCCCCTTCCATGCATTGATGATCTATTCAATCAATTGAGGGGGGATCATGGTTCTATAAGATTGACTTGCACTCAGGATATCACCAATTGTGGGTTCAGAAGGAGGATATTTCAATGAAAAAATTTAGAAGAAGATATGGCCATTATGAATATTTTGTAATTCCTTTTAGTCTTACAAATACATTAGTAGTATTTATGGAATTAATGAATTAGATATTTCAGAGTTATCTAGATTATTTTATGGGGGTGTTTGTGTACAACAAATTGGTGTATTTATGGACAAGGGATGAGCATGAGAAACACTTAGAGACAGTTTTGGGGATCTTGAGGGATTATAATTTGTATTCAAATTATCAAAGTGTGATTTTTTTGATTCATGAGGTACATTTTATTGGCCTTATAATTTCTGAAAGAGGTGTATCTGTGGATCTAGAAAAGAATAAGGTAGTGATCTCTTCTCATGTTCTGAAGAACATCTTCAAGACACATAGTGTTATGGGATTGGATGGTTATTATCGATGGTTTTTTCATAATTTTTCATCAATATCTTTGCCAATGACATCGTTGATAAATAAGAATATTCCATTACATTGGAGAGAGGAATGTTAGATATCTATTCAAGAGCTCAATGTTCACCTTACATCGGTACCAATATTGATTGTTTTTTGGAATTAGGACAATGGTACGTGGTGTATTGTGATGCTTCAGGATTATGGTTGGCGTGTGTTCTCATACTTTGAGATAATGTTGTTGCTTATGGTTCAATGAAGTTATGAGTTCATGAGATGAACAAACCAACACATGATTAGGAGTTAGCCTCTTTAGTTCATGCTTCGAAAACATGTTGTCACTGTCTATTTGGTGATAAATTTACTATATTCAAATATCATAAGATATTGAAGCATATTTTCCCCAATATTATTTGAATCTAAGAAAAACAAGATAGATATAGTATCTTAAAATGTTTGACTTTAACTTGATGTATACACTAGTTAATGGAAATACAGTGGCAGATGCATTATGTAGAAAGTATTATTCTCAGTTAAAAAATGAGACTTCATATCGGTGGTAGTTGATGTTTGTGATAGAAAACATAAACCTGGGTTGTAAATACTGAGGTGATGTTGTGTTTTTATTTCCATTTTACTTGGTTCTTGATTTGGTGAAAATGGTGAATGAGGCACAGACATCCAATTCAGAATGTATAGAAACAAGGTCAAACCTCAATGTTGGGGAGACCATTGGGGGATGGAAACTAGAAGAAAGTTTAGTGTTTTAGTTTATAAATAATATGGTCTCACCTATAGCTTATCAGGAACAAATTCTTCATGATTTCCACCATTCAAGATGGGTTGTTCATCATGGAATACAGAAGATGTATAAGGAGTTGAAATCATAGTTTTGGTGGAGAAAAATGAAAATGGTAGTGGTTGAGTTTCTTTTCAGATACTTAACTTGTATACAATTTAAGTTAATTCATCAACAACCAGTTAGCATGTTCCAATATATACCTATTTCTATTAGGAAGTGGGAGTAGATAACTATGAATTTTGTAAGAGGTTTCCCAAGAAAAGTTTGAAAAAACGATGTCATATGGGTGATAGTAGATCAGCTCACAATGCCATATCATTTCATTCATATTTTTGAAACACGTATGATGGTGGAATTATCAAAAATCTATATCTGAGAAGTGGTAAAGAGGCGTGGCATAATAGTTTCGTTAGTGTTAGAGAGAGATATGAGTTTTACGTCTCATTTCTGGGAATCCTTACCAAAATACCTTGGGACTCAATTGACTATGATCATGGTGTATCATCCACATATTGATGGGAATCAAAAAGGATAATATAGACTTTGGAAGACATGTTTCAATCTTCTGTAATGGATATTATTGGCTTATGGTAAGATCATGCATTATTATAAAAACAAATATCAGGCCTTGATACAAATGGATATATTTGAAGCACTGCATGGGAATCCTTTTCATTATCCACTTTGTTGAGTGTAAATATGATAGACTTCATCGATTAGGATGATCCTTGTCTAGGAGACAGTGTAAGAGATTCAATTGATCTGAAAATGAATAGAGACTTCTCAGATTCATCATAAATCATATACAAATCATAATCAATGGCCATTGTAATTTTTGGTGAGAGATCATGTGTTCTTAAGGATATCTCCAAGTCTTGGTCATTAACATTTTTTTGATATATGGAACGTTATATCCTTGATAAGTATACCCTTTTGAGATATTGGAATGGGTTTGTGAGGTGGAATATTCATTGGAATTTCCACCACGGTTAAGTGTGCTGAATAATTTTTTCCACATATCTTAGTTGAAATAGTATCAATTTTATGTTGAGAATGATATTTGATGGGATCATGTTGAACTATATTCCTATTCTTTATTGTTACATATCTCGGCGCAGATTATGGATAGGAAAGAGAATGTCTTGAATGGTAAAAGCATGAGACTACTGCATGTTTTGGGGGACCATGGTCAGATTCAACAAGTGACATGGGAATATGAGAATAAAATGAAAGATAAATGACTATAACTATTATATTAAGAACATGGTTTACTACTTTACAAGGATATAAATTCCACTGGTGGGGATAATGTAGCACAAACAGTATCAAGTAAGTAACTCTTTATTTATTTTTTTAGATATTTGAATCATATGGGTGATTTTTGGGATATTTTAGAGAACGTTTAGAGGGATTTGGGGCCTTTATACTGGTTTACAGTTGGTGAATGGTTTGGGAAAACACTGAAGCACCAATAAGAAATCATGCATAATGAATCAGGGGAAAAAGAGATGGCACATGGGCAGTGCATAGTTTTCCAAAACCATGTAGAATCCTAGTGAAACTGTGCAACTTAAGACATTGGGATTTTTCATAGCAGGCATGTGGTTTGGAATTCGTGTAATCCAACTAATTGAAGCTCATCCATAAGGCATTTTATAGTGCCCGATTATCACATGTTTTGACTAATCGTGCGACTAATTGTGCATGGGTTAAAAGTGAAATACTAAAATTGTGGATCTCACATGTTTTTTTCTTTAAATCCCTTTTGTCCTTCTATGTGTCCCTATATCAAGATTCTATCTTCTTAAAGGTCAATTAAACTTCTTTTATCAATCCAAATGTGATTCAAAGGCTTCTCATGGTGATTTGAAGCCAGATTCTTGTGTTAAGTGATCGTTCTTGGTTGTTCTTGGTGCTTTTTCTTAGATCTACATCTTTATCTTTCTCTATTTATTAGATCTACATTCACTTTGGTTATATATAAGATATTTGATACTAAAGATGATTATATTTGTCTTGGTTCATTATAGGGGAAGATAGATAAGGTAGGTTTGTGGATATTTAACCAGGATTCATTAGTGTTTGACTGTCGTTTTTTATTTTCATCATAAAACTCAAGGTAAGTTTGTTCAATATCTACTCATTTAGTTAGAACATAAAATATTAGTTTCAAATTGATCAAATTGATTTAAATTGATTTTTAAATTGGTGTGAAAATCATGGTATAAACCATCTTTAGTGATGGTTTGTGGATTTCTGTGAAATTTTGAGTTGTTTTGCAAGATTCTTTGTTAAATGGTTTTAAAATGATAATTTTAAAAATGGTTGTTTGGTTTTATTTCTTGAGAAAGAATTTTTAATAAAAGGTTTGTTTTATTGAAAAAATTTATTTGAAATGTTTTAAATAATTTTTTTATTGATATGGTTTCATCATTGAAATGGTTTTGGGAATACTTGGTGGTGAGTGTTCATATTTCATTATGAGGCTTGGTTGAAATATGACCTTATGCTCAGTGCTGATGGTGTAATAAAACATGGGATTTAATTTCCTTGTGAAGACTATATTGATTGATGAGAAACTTCCCATGATTATGGAACTATCATAACGAGTCTTTCATGTGTTATTGTGTGGATATGTGGATATGTGGTTTGGAATGGTGTATGACCAAAATGAAAAGATGGAATGGTTTTGATAACTTATTTGGTTTCATTCCTTGAAAATTGTGGTTATATTGAGAAAAATATTTTATTGAAACTTTTTTATATTTTGATATAAAATATTTAAAAAAATTATATAAAATGTTTTTTATAAATACACTAACATGTTTTATCCTAGTGGCATGAGTTCGGAGTCTTTTGGAAAAATCCTATTGACTCTTAGTAATTACCCATTGCTTAGAAATTTGGCGATTTTGTTGATGTTGTTTATCATGACAAGGGAAAAGGTATAGTATCACACAAATTTAGTATTAATTCATGATTCTTTGTATGTTTTGTGGAGTTAGATCATGGATCATGTTTGTAGCTCGGAATTTTCATTGGAGTCTTTGGGTTTTGTAGTCTTTCGATGTGTGCTTTTAAAATTGTGTTATTCTATTGTGGTACATGGTTTTATTTTGATTTTGATAAATGAAATTTGGAGTTGTCTTTCATTTTTATCATGAATCATATGTGGTTTTTTTATTATGGAATTTTTTGTTAGATTTTTATTCTTAAATAGAAAATAATCTCCCATATGTATAGAATCCCTTCGACATTTATTACTAGCCTTTGGTGTCTTGGGGATGATTCTTAAATCCAAGTAACATTCCACCACCTTTTTATGATAATGAGGAAGAAGGGAGATGTCACAGTAAATAATCTAACTTGAAACATAATAAGTCATAAATTATCATATATTTATTATATTTTCGTAATTATTTCTAAGCATAGTACTTCACTTCAATAGTCTTATTAATCAGAGTACTACCATCACTCAATTTTCTTTATTTTAGTAAATGGATTGAAATAAGAGGAACCATCTCAATTACCAATGCAATTGGAAATGTAAAAATTTCCCAAATGAAATGTTAAATATGATTGGAGAAGGTATCAAAAACTACATAGAGTTATTCTCTCAATGGACACAAGTTATGAATAATAACTTAAACCATACAGAGATCCTTAATTAAAGTAAAAGAGAAAAAATTAGAGTTGAGTCATGTATATGAAAATAATCACCTATTTTGGTGAATATTTTAATTAACTAATCATGTAGAGATAGATATATTCCATTGGAACTATATTTTATGTTCTCTAATTTTATAAGAAATAGAATTAAATATGTTTTATTTATCACTTATAGGGATATGATGATAACCTGTAGACACTGATCTAGAATTACAAGACCAAATATTATGTTTACTCAATGAATTAGGATGAATTTAAAAATTATTATTTAAAAAATATATTCCTTACACAATCTATATTATAATATATATTTGATTTCATAGATATATAAAAAAGGAAGAATAATCAATTTGGTTTTATGAATAAATCTTTGTAAGGATTGAAAATTACACTGATGGGCCTATTATTGATGTTGAAGTAAAATTTGATCACTTCTATTATAGATTAAAACAATGTATTTGAAAATATTTAGAAATTAAATACATTGATATATAAAAATAAATATTTCGATATACCCTATATTTGGAGATGGATATTAGTGATTCTAAGTTGTCTAATGAGATCGGTGATAAGAATAGAATAATTAACATTAATTATGGAAGTATTTCTTAAAAGGTTTGTGGTGGAGAATGATTCAACAAATAATATATCAAAATTATATAAAGAATCACACTAGAAACTTCCAAATATTAATATAGAAATGATTCATGTGTTGAAAAGGATGGAATCAATCTTGAGATTGTTGAAGGGAGATGAAGAATTTAATCAAGAATATCTGGCTCAGATGATTGAGATAGTGGAAAGGATATTCCCTTAAGATATATCAATTGTGAGGAAGTACATTTATGTATTCCCATAATTTTTCTTTTACTTCATCCTAATTGATAGGTTGTGTTCTTAATAGATGTTGTAAAGACCCCAACCCCAGTAGGCCGGATCTAGTTGTCACTTTATTACATTAAAACAAGATACATGGAATCATATACATATGGACCGAATAGTTTAGTAATATTTGTAAACTAGTTACATAATAGAAATTAAAATTAAAATTTAAAACATAAAATACACAAAGTTTTTACTCTGATAATTGCATTATTCCCCAAAGTTTATCCCTTCATATCAATCACAAAGATCATTCAGGTGTCCTGGGAAAATAAAGCATAAAAATGGGGGGATATTAGATGCTCAGTAAGGATAATAATTATTTGGAATATGTAATGAATAAATACGTATAATAAATATGAAAATCTAAATAATTTAAAAAAATCTCATTTAATAAATAAAATTAGCAAAATATGGAAGATATAAACGATGTTCAAATAAATACATATAAATAATGACATAAGTTTGAAATTTATCCATGGATATTCTAACTAATAGAATAATCACATGAACATAAATAGATAATCTCATGATGATGTAATTTACAATGATATACATCATAAACATACTATCAAGACCTTTTGTATGATACTTTAAAACTATGAGTAAAAACTCACTTAATTTGGCCAACTGATTTATATCATGAGACATGTCAATGCATCGAGGTGATATTTATAACTAGGCGTCACCCGTCACTTACTAATTCTAATGAATAACTCATATTAAAGGGGTGAAAGCTAATCAATATACACATTTGTATTGAAAAACTAACATATGAAATATAAATACTTACCCCAGTCAAATAAACATAATCATAAACCACCCAGATTAATATGGTGAATTGTAATAAAATTGTACATCTTCAGTAATATTAATCAAAAACCATCCAAATAAATAACAAGGATGAAATTAGTAATAAATATCCCTAATGTATCATAAGTAAAATAATGGTTTGATTTTGTTGATGAATATAAATACCATGGACATTTCATTAAAAACATTCTTGATAAAGATAACCTTTTCATTTTTAAAATCAACTTTTAAAATTAAAAGTTCAAAAAATAGTTTATAAATAATTTTCACTGAACATAATCATTTTAAAACTTGTAAAATAATATTTAAAACATTGAATGGTCATGATGGTGTAATTTTATATTCATGTCGTATCCATTAAAATAGATATTCCTTTCACATTTTCAATAAAATAAAAAAAGAATATTGTTTTGAAAATTAAATCAATATTCCTTTCATTTTGTTAAATTTAAAAATGGGTAAATTGTATTTAATAATTCATAACACGTAAAGATTTTATAATAACGCTGTGATTAATTGCTTAAATTAAACATAAAATAGAGTCAACAACATGGACTTTAGATCCATCAATCCCAAGATGCTCTATCAAACTCCCAAGTGGAAATAAAGAGAGAATAGAAGAGATAGGAATACCTCTTAACCTAAGAGATAAGCTGTAACTAATATGATGATCAATCATCAAACGGATGATCCATAGGTATTTTAGAAATGCAAAAATGAATAAGAATGGCTTTAGGTTGAGAGGGAAAGGAGATAAGTATAAATTAAAATGAAATCATCCAAGCTACTTTGTTTAAAATGATGGGATGGAGGAATACATGGAATTCATTCTTTTCACTTCATGTAATCCTGTGATGT
This sequence comes from Viscum album, assembly GCA_963277665.1. NCBI lineage: Eukaryota > Viridiplantae > Streptophyta > Magnoliopsida > Santalales > Viscaceae > Viscum > Viscum album. The sequence goes on along the minus strand of OY728146.1, from coordinate 1,899,487,429 downwards.
GAATTAACACCAAAAAATGCATCACATTTTCTTTAAAATCCAAATATAACCATTTCACACTGTGAACCTAATTCATGACATATTCATTGATAAAATTACATGATGTGTATTCACATTACACAATGTGTAGAATTAATGCAGATACTGCTACATTTATTTCCCTATACAAAAGCCCCAAACAAAATGAAAGGAAATTGAAATAAATGAAAAGGAATACTTTAGAAGGTAACATGTTGTTACCACCTCCCCACCATAGAAAATTTCAACCCACAAAAATCTTCTCATGAAATTTACACCTAAAAAAAGTTGAGTCTAATTCTCTCTCATCATTTCCCCATTCTCCCACATATCATGTGAATAAGAACCATGACGTCAGAGCATATAAACCAAAGGTATAATCCTTACATGAAGTACCATTGTCTCAAGATATAAAATCCTGACTAGATGCTCAGTCATGAATAAATCAGTCTCAACATCAAGATCACTCTAGATTAAAACATGATATGTATAAGAAAGATACTTCTTTAGATATAATACATTGAACATGTTCTGTATCAACATCAACTATGTTGCCAACATTATCTAATGAGTCAACTGAATATTTATTGTCATCCCTTGGACCAATATCATTCTAAAATGGGAAGTTTCACCAATATCTGATCAACTAAAAAATATTTACAGGGCTTTCTATACAAGGCATTGAAATTAGTCATTCTAATGACATACTCATAACTATTATTATAAGCAAAATCATATAGTCCCGAATGGTTATCCCAATCCCCACCAAAATCAATGATGAAGGAATAAATAATATCCTCAATAATCTTAATAGTTATCTCAATCTTTCCTTCCATCTTCAGATAGTATTCTAGACTCAAAGGAACCTGAGATCCCAGTGCCTCTTGAAGGCCTCTTTAAAAGAGTGAAGAAAAATGGAAATCCCTATTGGAGACTATAGAATATGGAACTCTTTGAAATAGAAAATTTCTCTCACATAGAAATTCCCTAGCTCATAAAATTTGTGTGTATCCTGAATGAGTATAAAGTGAGCCAATTTTGTTAGCCTATCAATCACAATCCATATTTCATTATTCTTTTTCTGGGTATGTGGAAACCTAACCACAAAGTCCATATAAATTTCGTCCCACTTCAAAGTCAGCATTGAAAGTGGCTGAAGCAAACCTAATGTTATCTAGTTCCCTTCCTTGACCTACTAGAATGTATAGTAGTGTTAAACACTGTCAGTGATGTCTCATCTCATACCCAACCACCATAATCATCATTTCATGTCACAAAACATCATATGGATCCTTGGGGCATAGACCACTGGGAATTATGGAAATCCCCCATCATAGATTTTCTCATGGGTAAGGGCATAAAAAATGATTATGAAAACATAGAATAATCTTTGTAGATAATGAAAACATAGAAATGATCTCCCTACCATAACGAGAGCCTCTAATGCCACAAAATTCAACATCAATTTTTTGTTCTTGAATATTCATCTCAAGAAGAGTAGAGGTCAACTAAACAATATCCAAGAAAACCTTAGCCTCTATTTCCCAAACCCTAATATGAAACTATGCAAAAAGATCCATCAAGTTACACTATTCTAATGATTATTTTATGGACTAGGTCAAAAGATTTCTACTCAAATCATATGCAATGACATTCCCTTTCCTTGGGGTATAGGTGATGTAAAAATAAAAAGAGTGTAGGTACTCCACCATACACCCCCTGGAAGAGACTCAAATATTTTAATATAATATTTAACTCAATCACATGTGGTCAAAATACATGATAAACCTTTCTATAAAATGTTAAAGCTGCCAAATATTAAGTGTGTTCATTAAAACAAAAATTTCAATGTCATTGGTCGGGTAATTATTATTTTGTTGCCTAATATGTATCAATCCATAAGAGACCATGTGATATCCTAATATAAGGAAATATCCCAAACCTAAACCTGATGTTTCAAAAAAGTCAACATAGCCCTACCCAGCCTCTGTAAGATTCAACACTAGCACAAAAGTCAATATACATTTCATCTTTAAAAAAAATAATTTTGAAATTTATCATACCAAAAAAAGTTCACCCCTTTATGAGTGAAATCATTCATCAGAGAATCCAACATTGATAAATACCATATAAACCAAATATAATACCCTACTAAACCCAAGAAGATCTGAATATTAAAAACATTTTATAGTTTCTCCCATGTCATAACAGCTTTAACCTTTTTTAGATCAAATGAGACACCATGTTCTAATACCATGTGTACCAATAACTTCACTTCTCAAATCCATAAATAACATTTTGATAGCTTTGCATAAAGTTGGTGATTTTTCAACAACTCCAGAACTGATTTCAGATGACACACATGATCCTCCATAGACTGAGATAAAACCAAGATTTCATCTATAAAGATCACCATGAACGTATCAAGATACTCTTGGAAGATTCAATTCATCAAATCCATAAAGAATATATGGGAATTTGTTATAAAAAAAGTGCAATGTAATGGACCCGAAATCCAATAAATAGTTCCCTGAGCCTAGTTGGTCACAAGGCCTCAAGCGAATCTTTCTAAATTCTAGAGTCTACCGACTAGAAGCAAGGGCCTAGGTGTGTCAGTGGGGAGAATATTCATTTATTACCAAAGTATATCAAAATGGAATTCAATAACATACAAATATCAGAAGAATATATAACAAGTATATAACTATAGGGTAAATAAAACCATAATAAATTAACAAGCTAGTAGTGTCTCATATACAATGAAGCAGGTGATAAATGTATCTAAAAACAACCAAAATAGGTGCATATAAGTACAATATAATAAAATAATATAAAAAGACAAAAATACCAAAAAAGTGTGACCATAGCATTGCAAGCCTCATCTTGGTCCCATTCTCCCCTACTCCAAAGCAACCATCAAAATCTTTTGTTAGGGAACATTCCCTTATATTCCCCTGCTACCATATAATCTATTTGGTCCCCCAAACAAGGTTTGAGATAAACATCATAGTAGGAAACCACGCAATATTTATACAATTCCATGATGTTCTATTTAACAAGATAAGCAGGTAAAAGGTAAGAAGGTAAGCAGTATAGAAAAGTAAAGTTTCCATGGAACATCCAGTACCAATACTATGATACTAAATAGCTTCTCAAGGATCCATAAAAAATGACAAACTCATGTATCTAGTAAACTATAAAAAAATAGTAAACCACACAACCTCTCTGTACATCCATATATATCAAATCACCATATCCTTACCGTCTACTCAGAGTGAATCACATTCCAATGGCCATTCCATATTAAATAAAGCATCAGACCACACAAGGGCCAAATACATGGTGTCAAGATCAAGGAATACTTGTTGAGTCCTATTATCATTACAATGTAAACTCATTATAGGCACTATTTGGAGTCCTAGGAGCTTTTTATACCATACAAGTCCTATGCGAGTCCAAGAAAGATGAATCCAATGGGTAGAAAGGCCCAAGGAATCATGTTGAATCATGAACCATAGGAAATAATTCACTCAAGGAATCCACTACAATATTCATGTTCCATAGAGATTCACCCAGGGAATCTATACATTTACCATTTCATACAATTTAATTCATCCCACATGATTCTACCCACTCATGTAATAAATTCACATTCAAACATGTCACTTGGGAATACCCACCCATTCAGCAAAATTTACATTCAACCATGTCACAAGGGTATACCCACCCATTCATCACAAATCATACTCAAATAAGTAACATGGGTATACCCACCCATTCCTATTAATTTCCAAATAATCAATTAAGTAATTTAAAATCACTCAATGAGTTTAGCCACTCATTTCTCCAAGTCCACTTAAGTTGTTTAATTAAAAAATAGGGCAAATCAACGTGGAATAAATCAAGGAAGAAAAAAATCTCATAAAAAATCTATTCAAGTTCCATTTTATCTAATTAGTCAATGAATCAACATGCTAAAGAGGAATACAATATTCTATTCCCTTAACTCATTTCAATTCATTTATTTAAGAGCTTCCTCTAAAAATGTAAGATTAAAATCACTCCATGTGTGGTTCAATATGGCATAAATAGGGTAAAATTCCAATAGTTACACCCCATGAGTGACTATGGATCATACAAAAACTACCAAAACATCATAACATAACCTAATTGAATCCCTAACAGGTCCAATTACAACTATTTTAAATAACCAATTAAAATCTAAGGTCACACTGGAAAGTTTGGAAGGCAACATAATGGCCGATATCTCTATAATGAACAAAAACTTGAATGAAATTTATAGACTACCTACATTAGCTCAGTAGTGGAGTGTTTTTCCTACATCAAGTCCTAATTTGACTCAGTTTAGGAGAAATCTGAAGAATGAACGAAGAATAATAAATTTGGGCATATGAGCCTAAATATAAATAGTTTAGAAGACAGCCAGAAGAATTAAGAATGGATAAAAAGGAATTTATATCTTATCGATGTGGAGCTGATGAGACAAACTGTGCAAGAATAAAAGATAAAATGAAGGATTGCGGTCGATTCTAAGTTTAGTCACCTTTGAGAGATTCAATAGAGGTGAGGTTCTGTGTGTGGAAAGAAAATTGAAAATTGGTTTTAAAAAATATTTTTAATTTAGTAATAATTTATAAAATTCCAAAATTATATGGGTCACATGGTTTATGGGAAAGGTTTAGAAAACCATGAGCTAACCATGCATAGTTCATGTAGGCTAAAAGGGTACCCACACAATTTACCTACATGATTTTCCAAATTGTGTGGAAACCATGTGCTAACCCTCTCTCAAATTATGTAAAAACTATAGACTTGTATGCATGTCCCTGAATACCATTCTACATAGTTTGGAAAAATTATGTGGCCTATCTCTGGTCACTTCCAACTATTCACACGGTTTGGTAAACTATGTGTCCCACTTTTCCTGGTTTACACTAACCAAGTGCCAGGCCAAAATCACCCCAAAACTGGGTTTTGGGATACGAAAAAAACCCAGAATCCCCCAAAACCTACGTGAACTCAAATGGTATTTATATTAGTCCATAATTAAGCAATTAAACTTAAAAATAGGGATATGTACCTAATAAAAAAATCTGGTTCCTTAAAATCTTCTCCCTTATAGAAATTCTACCCAGAATTTCTCTCTGAATCGTGGTCAATATTATTCTAAAAATAACTTTGGCCATTAAGCATGTACCTCAGCCTCCCACTCCCAAGTTTCATCCTATTAATGGTCACACAACCATAGCACCCATACTAGAGGAACTGACCAACCTTGTAGAACTTTCATTCTATTTTCAATGATAAAAATCAGATACTTTTCAATGTATTCATCAAACTATAGCTCAAGATCCTTGGGTTGAAAATCATGTGATAGGTCTGAATGATAGTGACACAGTTGATATATATGGAAGATATCATTCATGGATCAGTACCTCTGATGCAACTACAACTGATTGGCCTGTGACCCAAATCTATCAAGAATATCAAATGGACCAACATATCATGGTGAAATTTTACCATATATTCCGATTCATCTATGTCCCATCCTCAGTGAAACATGTAAGAAAACCTGATCCCCGAACTCAAAATCAAGTGGTCATCTATGGTGATTGGCATATGATTTTTTCTGAGACTCTATTTTACCCATCCATTTCTAAATCAACTAGACCTTATCAGAAGTCTTATGCACGAGATGTGGTCCCAATAAAGTTGTATCACCTACCTCTAGCTAGCATAGGGGTGATCATCATAGCCTACCACATAAAGTCTCATAAGGTCCCATATGTTTAGTCACCTGATAATTATTATTGTATTCAAACTCAACCATGGGTATATGCTTCTCCCAAGATCCCCCAAAATCTAGGATGCATGCTCGCAACATGTCCTTTAGCACCCATATATTATGCTTGGCTGGACATTGATATAATTAAAATGACCCATACTTACATACATTGTTATTACTTCAGAATTGAATCATACTTATTACAACATATAACAAAACCAGAAAAGGACCGTATAGGTATAGAGTCTTTAGAAACTGGGAAACATAAACAACTGGTTCATAAATCATCTACACCGTCTCCCTTTTATTTTATCATATCAAGAGTCCATTTTGGAATATCTTACTTAATATACTTCTTCCTGACATGGGGAAAAGAAAACATACAAAAGGGTGAGCTCAAATGCTCAGTAAGGGTAAACAAAAGATATATCAATCACATAATATTCATAAGAACATATCATTTTGGAAATCTTAACCTGCAAAAGAGATCATAATTTCAAAACATGGGATAAATCATAATAGTGAAATGTAATCCCAATAATCATAACATAAAACATGAATCTTTGTGTAATACACACATAATCATAGAGAATAATTTCTTAGTAGTCAATACTCATAGCCAAGACTATCTTAGTGGACAAAGTCCATTTATAAACCGAGTCCACTCCTCATTTCAGTCCTATTTCACTGAACCGGTTTAACCTGCTATTCTAGCCATGTCTATCTCATGAGATATAAATCTTTACCCAATGAATTGGATGGAGATATAGGTCCCACCCATCTCATAAAGATACCATTCTTATGTGTGCCCCAAAATCATAAATCATACATCATAGCATAACCCATGTAATAAAAATGGGATTCTTAATCATCATGACACCATAACACAATAAATATAAGTTAAAAGGGAATCATAACAAATTATTCCATGAAAACATAAACAAAACAATGTAACAAAAGGTATAGAAACAGAACCCTATATTATCTTAGATGGAAAATAATTTTGATAAAACACTTGAACTCCATTCTTGAGGAAAATATCCTTTCTAATTCAAAAACATTTTCCTTTATTAACATGTCATATAATTTTAAACTAAAAGAATTTGATTAAAAATAAAATTGAAAACTTGTAAAGGATGCTTCATGTAAATAATTTTCTAAAAATCCATTCATTCCGTATAATTTAAAAAAAACATTCTTCTCGTACTTTGGCCAGAAAAGCCAAAAAGTACCTCGTACGAAAAACGACAAAAGATTCCTTTCAAATCTTTTACTAAAAACTCACCAAAGGGTAAAATTGGATTTAAACAATTGTATGAGGATATAAATAATATTACATATTGAGGAAACATGGATGTGGATGATAAATATTCCCCAGTAAATTTTGAATTATAAATAATCTCGGATAAAAAATGAGATTGCGAGATTTTCCTTTACCTTAGGTCCGATTTGCTTCGTAAGTGTCTGAACCTCATGTATAATGATTTAAATAATATCATTGAATTATTATAGAATCATAATTATTTTTATGATATCATATATGGTCATATTCCTATCTTCTTGTCAGTAATATTTCATTGCTACTTGTTATTCGGGAGTTTATTACTTTTTGTTCTTATGCGTGTGTTGTCGAATAAATTCTTATTCTTATTTTTAGGTTATATATACCTCATTTACATAATGGTATTAGTGTAATATATATCATATCCATTCATTCAATTCATTTATATAATCATTATGCAATGAATATCATGTAGAACAAGTCACATCACATCGTGGAGATTGTATTCCGTACATACGCACAAGCGATGATATCATTCCCATGATTGTGGAGTTTTATTGGAGTGTATGTATACTATTTAAGAATCAATATCAATTTAAAATAATCATATATAGTCATTATTTACACCATTATACACATCCAAGTAAGGTGTTGGTGGAAAATAGATTACACCATAGCGTGGAAACAGTATTCTGTACGTACGCACGCACGGTGATTTCATTTTTCGTAGGATGGATAGATGGTGAAATAGGGTTGTTTAATACTTATAATAAAATATAAGTATATGATTGATACTTATGTTATTACTTCATAATAAAACAACTAATGAATAAGAAGTGGAAGAATAAATAAAGTTGAAAGAGTCGGTAACGAACATTACCTCTTCTTTGAAGCGCCTCTTTGAGACCTCCTCTTAAGGAACTAAAATTAGTCCTTTAAGAAGACCAGGACCTCTAGGATGTTTATAGGGAATTTTAGAAGAGAATTTTTCATGGTTTGGCCGAGCTTGAAGGATCAAAGTGGTTTGAGGAGGAGAGGAAGGGGGTGCCCTTTTATAAGGGAGGAGAGGGGCACCTTTGGAAATCTTAAAAATATTAATTTATAATAAATCTAAACACACTTAAAAACCTAAAAAATGATTCATATTCTAATATTATATGAGATATGGTTGTAATATCATTAACCAATAAAATTTAAACATGTAGGGAACTTATTTTAAACATTATCAACTTGATTTATCCTTATTTAATCTATTAAATTTTATTTGTGGTAATAAGATTCTAAATTTTACATTGTTATAAATAATTACTTATGTGCTGTTAATTATTCGTAATTAGATAATTTATGACATTTTAAACTATATAAATTTCAATTTATAATTTTTAAATATTTTTGTGATTTTAAAACAATTTAATAATATGTTATTTTTATAAAATAACAATGGTGTCAATTTTTACACTATTCATTTATTTGAATTTAAATAAAATACAAACAGAGGATATATTCATACTAAAATATATAATAGGTTCCTAACATGTAATATTAGTCTATAAAATTAGTGGATCACATTAAATAGTTCATATAATATTTATTTTACTATTTGTAAAACCATTTATTTGATATTTCTCTTAATAAAATAATTACTACAACATCTTCGTATAATTATTAAATATACTTTTGGTTGCATAAAAATTAAACAAAAATAATAAGACGAAGATAAATATTATATATTTCATAATAATACATTTAGTCGGATTTATATTCTAAAAAACCTAAATTTTAAAATGTTAAATTTATTAAATTTTGAAGGTGAAAACTTTGACATCATATAAAATAAAATAAAATAAGTGTCATAATCACTTTTATAAGACTCAAAACGGTCATATATTCGGTAATTGTATTATTATGGTGTATATATACATTACCAATAAGTTTTTTTCAGGTTTTTGATCCCTTTTATATGTATTACTATTTCAATAAAAACAATATTATTCATTTTTTTACTAAATAAATAATTTCTGCATCATTAATGTATAAGTTAATAAGTTAATTAAACAACTCTTAAAAGTTACAAATAATTTACCATGATAAAGAAAAACATTTTATCTTTCAAACGATTATTTATAACCTAATTTATATTCTGTATAACCTTATATTAAAAATACTTTAATTATTAATGTTTGAGTGAGACATATTGCACTTTCCTTTAAATAAAATAAACTAAAGGTCTTAATCACCTCCAAGTGGGTTCTAATCGATTACATTTCGACCTAAGTATGACTTAGGATAAAATATAATTATCCAATTGTATTAAGACAAGTTTTAAAATAATTTTATAATATCATATTTACCCTTAATTACCCGATTTACCTTTTAATATGGTAAATAAAATTTACCGTTGTTACTATTCATAATGCCCAAAAATAAAACGTAGTCAATTAATATAATTTGGACCCACTGATTCCAAATATGGAATCCATTTTTCCAAATTCAATACATATAAGTTTCATAAATTAAATTAAAATTAATCTCGTTGTCAAAATAAAACGGGTTTTTGTTTAAAACATTGCAAAAGATTGAATTGATTTAACCTACGAATTCAATGTAAAATCATTTTTAATGACATAAATTATATTAAATGGTAAAAAAAATATTCTATTTATACTTTAAAACCATTCAATATTATAATTTAACCACATAAATTATTACGATGAAAAAAGTTGTTTTTAATTAAAATATAGCGTGTTTTTAATATTCATTAAAATATGAAAGTTATCAAAACAATATGAAAAATTTATCCAAAGTAAATTTTAATATCCTGATTCCAAATAATAATTTTATTTTTTCAAATTGAACTTATAAACATGTTAAAAACTAGATTTAAAGTGGGTGCACCATCAAAAGGTGGCAAAACTGCATTTTTTGAAAAATACTTATTTTACCCGAAAAATTTATTTTGTTCTTATACCATGTTCTAGAAAATGTATAAGATGAATAATAATGTTATAAAATTCAAAATTTAGTTAATAATATTCATAAAGGCTAGTTCATAATAATATTATAAAAATATATCATTGTTTAGTAAAACCTGATATTGCGTACAACACACGTTATCAAGGAAAGTTGTGATTGCGTGTAATGCAAGAAAATTTAGGGTTTCATGTTGTGCAAGACTCCTTCATTGTTTTGTATAACATAATCCAACCATATTTCATTTATACATTGAATATATATATATATATACACACACACTCAATGCTACATAGAATAACTGTTATTAAAATTGTGTGTAACATGATCCAAGAATAGTGTTGTGTATACTGAAAGCTAATACAGTGTTGCGTATAGCGCAAGGTAATCTTGGTGTAGCATAAAACACAAGACATAAATGAAATTAAAAGAATATTTTTCATAAACTCTCGAGATGTTACATTCTACCCCCCTTAAAATGAATTTCTCCCCCAAAATTCATCACTTCGTAACAAACAGATGAGGATACCTCTCCCTCATCATATCCTCAAGTTCCCATGTAGCTTCTTCTAGTTGGTGGTTCCTCCATAAAACTTTAACCAAGCGAGTGGTCTTGTTCTGTAAGACTTTTTCACTACGATTTAGAATCTATATCGGCTGTTCTTCATAAGAAAGATCTTTCTCCAGTAGTATAACTTCTGAGCTTAGTACATGTGAAGGATCAAGTATGTACATCCCCAGGAGAGATACATTAAACACATCATGAACTTGAGAGAGATTCGGTGGAAGATCCAATCGGTAAACTACCTTCCCAACATGATCCAGAATTTCAAAAGGACCGATATACCTAGGGCTCAACTTGCCCTTCTTTTCAAATATCATTACTCTCTTCCAAGGAGATATTCATAAGAACACTTTATCACCCACTTCAAACTCTAGGTCTTTTATTCGGTTTTCAGCATAACTATTTTTTCGATTCTGAGCTGCTCTTATGGGTTGTTGAATAAATATGACCTTTTCTGCCATCTCCTCAACAAGATCAGGTCTTAATAGCTTTCTTTCCCAAACTTCATCCCAGTAAGTTGGAGTCCTGCATTTCTTTCCATAGAGAGATTCATAAGGAGCCATCTGAATAGTGGAGTGAAAGCTATTATTATAAGAAAATTCCACCAAAGGTAGGTGTTGATCCCAACCACCTTTGATATGCTTATAGAAAGCTCTTAACATTTCTTCTAGAGTTTGAATTGTTCTTTCTGACTGACCGTCTATCTGAGGATGATATGCAGTGCTGAAACTCAACTCTGTATCTAGAGTATGATGAATACTTCACCAGAACTTTGAGGTAAACCTCAGATCCTGATCAGATATAATGGAAAGTGGTACTCCATGCAATCTTACCACTTCTTTTACATATATCCTGGCAAGCTGATCCAGAGAGAAATCTTCTCTAATAGAAATGAAGTGTGATGACTTTGTAAGATGATCAACTATGACACAAATAGCATTATTACCTATGGTTGTTTTAGGAAGTCCAGTAACAAAGTCTATAGTGATGTTTTCCCATTTCCATTCAGGTATGGGTAATGGTTGTAACATCCCCTTAGACTTCTGTCTCTTAGCTTTAACTTTCTAACAAGCCAAGCATCGATAGACATATTTATCAACATCTCTTTTCATGCCATCCCACCAGAAGTACTCTTTCAGGTCTATATACATCTTCGTGCTTCCAGTGTAGAGACCTAAAACTTGACGTACATTGACATTACATTACTTTTGCGGAATACTTAGTACATAACAAAAACACACACACAAGGACCATAATAGTTTAGTGTCTTTGGAAACTCGGAACGTAATCTTCTAATCGTGGTGAAAGATCTTCAATATCTCCCATAAAGATCTTCCCTTTTTTTACCTAAAACCTTTCTTTATATCATGGGGAAAAGAAAACATAAAAGGGTGAGCTCAAATGCTCAGTAAGGGTAAATAAAAGAAAAAAAAATCAATCACATCATATTCATAAGAACATAACTTTTGGAAATCTTAACCTGCAAAAGAGAGAATAATTTCATATCATGGGATAAATCATAGTAGTGAAATGAAATCCCAATAATCATAACATAAAACATGAAACTTTGTGGCATACACACATAATCATAGAGAATCATTTATTGTTAGTCAAGACTCATTGCCAAGACTATCTTAGTGGACAAAGTCCCTTTCTGAATCGAGTAACCCTCGTTTCAGTCTTGTTTCACTGAACCGGTATAACCTACCATTCCAGCCATGTCTATCTCATGAGATATAAAATCTTTACCCAATGCATTGTAGGGAGATATAGGTCCCACCCATCTTATAATGAATCCTTTCTTATGTGTGCCACATAATCATAAACCATACATCATAGCGTAATCCACGTAATAAAAATGGGATTCTTAAACAACATGACATCATAAAACAATTCATATAAGATAAAGGAATTCATAAAAATATATCCATCACAACATAATCAAATCCATGTAATAATAGGGATAAAAACAGAGCCCTTTTATTATCTTAGATGGAAAATAATTTTGATAAAATACTTGAACTTCATTCTTGAGGAAAATATCCTTTCTACTTCAAAAACACTTTTCCTTTCTTAACATCTCATACAATTTTAAACTAAAAGAAGTTGATTAAAAATAAACTTGAATACTTGTAAAGGAATCTTCTTGGAAATAATTTTTTAGGAATCCATTCATGCCGTATAAGTTAAAAAAAACATTCTTCGTACTTTTGTTGGAAAAGTCAAAAAGTACCTCGTATGAAAAACGACAAAAGATTCCTTTCATATCTTTTACTAAAACTCACCGAAGGGTAAAATTGGATTTAAAAAATTGTAGGTGGATGGATATAATATTACATATTGAAGAAACATGGATGTGGATGATAAAATACACCCCAGTAAATGCCAAAGTATAAACAATCTCGGATAAAAATGAGATTGTGAAATTTCCCTTACCTTAGGTCCGATTTGCTTTGTATGTGTCCGAACCTCCTGTATAATGATTTAAATAATGTCATTGACTTATTAAAGAATCATATTCATTGTTATGATATCATATATGGTTCACTTATGACATTATATTACCCGTTCTTTTGTAAATTCCATGTTAAAGAAGCGTTTTGGGTAAAATCGTTTCATTTATCGTAGGTGTTTTGACTTGTTGTTCTTGACATTATTATTACTTATATCATGATTTACTTACTTCCAGAATATAAAATATGATTTATATATCATATATATTCAGTATATATATATATAATATATAGATAAATGAAATGAAAAACACCGTTCATGAAGACGGTAGTCCGTACGTACGCATGAACGCTGTTTTTCTTTCCTTATTGTCTTGAATGGAAGTAAGTAGATGACATACATATATATATATATACATAAATAAAGTATCATTATTATGTAATATATTTCATTAGTACTTATTATATATACTTTATAATCATTCATGAATGGTTAATCATTAAGAATGAATCTCATCGCATCGTGGAGACGGTAGTCCGTACGTACGCACGAGCGATGATATCATTTCCATAATTATTGAATTGAATTGGAGTGGATTATACAATATATCAGAATCAATATGATGTTGTAATAACTATGTATAGTTATTCTTTACACCATTATACCCATCCATGTAAGGTGGTGGTGGAAAACAAATTACACCACGGCGTGGAGACGGTATTCCGTACATACGCACGCGCGGTGATTTCTTTTTCCGTAGGATGGATAGATGGTGAAATAAGGTTGTTTAATACTTAAAATAACATATCATTATATTATTGATACTGATGTTATTACTTAATAATGAAACAACCTAATAAGAAGAAGTGGAAGAAGAAATAAAGATGAAAGAATTGGTAACGGTAATTACCTCTTCTTTGAAGCGCCTCTTTGAGACCTCGTCTTAGGGCACTAAAATTGGTCTTTGAGGAAGACCAGAACCTCTAGGATGTTGCTAGGGAATTGTAGAAGAGATTTTGGCAGGTTTTGGCCGAGCTTGAGTGCTCAAATTGGTGTGAGGAGGAGGGGGAGGAGGTGCCCTTTTATAAGGGAGGAGAGGGGCACCTTAGGAATATCTCAAAATATTATTTTATATTAAATTCAAAATCGGTTTATAATGGTTCCAAAGAGTCTTATTTCGAAGCTAAAGTGGGGATGGGTCGAAATACTATCAACCAATAAGATTTAGACAAGTTTAGGTTATTATTTTAACCTTATCAATTAGATTTAACTCTAAGTTAAATAATTTAACTTTTACCGTGTCTTTTTGTTTTCTTACACTATATGGTCAATACACTTACTATAACATGCCAAAAGAACCCCAAATTGTTTATTATTAATATATATATCCTTATCTAAGTCATATGGCCGAACCTTAGATTTTTAGGAATAACATAACAATTAATAATATAATATTAGATTTAAAAACTATTTTATCTCAATTTTGACACTATTTGATATATGATTTTTGTGAAAGTCATAACAGAATTATATTTTCGAACAAAGTTGATTAAATCAACACTAATATATCATAGTAACCTAGAAAATTAGTGGAATTCATAAAAAGTCTTAAATTACATTTATTTTGGTATTTATAATATCAATTATGTCAATATTTCATTAATAAGATAATTACTATATCATCTTTGTGTAATAAATAAATTAAATTATTTGATGTGTAAAAATTACAAATAAAATACCATTATGTAGGAAAGCTTTTTAGATTTATAATGAATATTTACAATCTAATTTATCTTATGTACAACCCTATATTAAAAATGTTTTAGTAAATAAACTTTGATTTTAACTCTTTTAACTCTTCTTTGAATTAAATAATAATAAATGTCCTAATCTAATCCAAGTGGGCCTAAATGATAATATTTTACACTTAAGTTTGTTTTTGGTCGAGATACACTTGTACAATAGAATTAGTACATGTTTTAGGGTAATATTAATATCATTCTTACCCTTAATTACCCTATTTACTTTTAACCGTGGTAAATAAAAGTAAAAAGTTACTATTCACCAAAAATTATTTTCATCTCATTGAACCACCTTTTACTTACTGACATCAACCGTGTCTCTCGGATTTTTGAAATTCCATTCATAGAAGTGGTAAAATTAAGTTTTATGAAAAATTCAGTTTTTTTAACTACCACTTAGTAGTTTCACTATTCATCAAAAATTGATGTTTTTCAGAACAATGCCAAAATTTCATCCTAAGCTATATTTCATATTCCGAATTCAAAAATGAAGTCTATTTTACCAAATTCATAAAATATAAATTGCATTAATTAATTTTATAATTAAATCCCGCTGTTAAAACAAATAACGTGTTTTTAAGAAACAATATCTATCAAAAGATTGACACTTGATTATGTCTGGTTTAAATGTGAAATTACATCCAATGACCAAAATTGTATTAAATTGTAAAAATATATTCTAAATATACTTTAAAACCACTCAAATTAATGATTTATCACTATTAATTATTTCGATTAAAAAAGTTGTTTTTAATTATAATTTAGTAATTTTCACTATTCATCAGAATATGAAAGTTATCCGAAAAGTACCAAAATTTCACCTTAGGCTAAATTCGATACTCCGAAACAAAAAATGAAGTCCATTTTGAGAGCTAAAATTTCTAAAATTTAAAAAGTGGTTATTACTATTCATAACGGCTAGTTTTAATAATATTTTAATAGCATATCGTTGTTTCGTGAAACTCAGTATTGCGTACTACACACGCTATCGAGGAAGGTTGCAATTTCGTGTAATGCAAGGAAAGTCAAGGATGCATGTTGTGCAAGCTCCTTTTGGTGTAGCTTACAACACAAGACATTAGTGAAATTAAAAAGAATATTTTTCATAAAATCTCGGGCTGTTACATTCTACCCCCCTTAAAATGAATTTCTCCCTCGAAATTCGTCAGGGTTATAAATGGTTTACTATTCGAAAGTTTCTTTAATAGAAACCCACATCATAAAAAGGAATATCAAAACCAATCTTTAAAAACAAAATTATGAAACGTAACGGTTACCCAAATAAACTAATCACTGGGTTTCCACATAGGTGAAAATATGGATATGGAAGAGAAATCTAACCATCATGTTCTGATGGAGAGTGGTAGAGAACATGGCTATGGAAAATCCAGCAATCACAAAGCCATAAATTTGTGACGATCTACGGTACCATCTGATTCATCATGTATAAGATCACTAGGACAACATTTTTTGGTTTTCAAGATCGTTTCCCTAAAGTTAAATAATTTGAATTAAATAAATACTTACTTTATTTTGGTACAATCTCACTGTTGTTCGTTCCTTTAACAATTTCCACTTCATCTCTTAAATAAATGAAGTTGAATTTGTTATTCGTGAAGTGTTAGCAGATCATGTGATAGAATGACGGGTCATTCCATCTGTCTCAAACAAAAGGTTAGCAAAAATTATATACATAAGTCGATCTATAGTGAGATTAATCATATATGGTTCCTAAAATGGACTTATACTTCATATATCATACTGCTTAATATAATAAAACTAGTTTCTACTAAACAGGGACTTCCTGTAGGCCAGTGGTAGGCGATAAAGGTCAGTCGCACTTCGGTTGTGGGTTCGATTCCCACAGCCTTGTCCGAAGCGATGGGATGTCGCCCGTCCTGCAGGTTGTCCTTTTTCTAAAACTACATTACTATAACATCCCATCAATAATATCGAAAATCTCCAATCCTTAAACTAACTTATGTTCAACATAATCCATTCTAATCTTTAGGCTTATCCATAATACTACAGTCCACTCTCATAATATAGTGAAAACGATTACTAGAGATTTAATACTGTCGTTAATCCCCATATATCATAAGATATGTCTTTTTGGTCACATTCCAAACATTCAATGGCCTTAATCATCTATTCTCTTGAATACCCATTGAACCTTAGTGAAAACATGAATGCAGTTAAAAGTTAACTCTTTCCACATACCAAAATCCAAAAATTCTCTATACTCAAACCATGATATAACCTTCTCCTTATATCAGTCATGAGCTCATGAATACTATCAAAAATTTAATTTTCTCCTTATCCCTTCATTATGCGCATATCATCTACATTCCAAAAATATCTGAATAACCTTTCAAGGATACTGGTAACATTAATCATACACTTTCAAAACTCAAGGAAAGGAAACAGTGTAACAATCCTTAGATGTCTCTTTATTCCATAGTACCATGAGATTACTTATACAACATTACACATGATAAACATGTAATCATTCCACTACATTCTTAAACCATTGACCGAGCTTCAACAATTCTTTCATCACAAATATCATTTGTAGTCTCTTCATCATCATCCACATAAATACTACCCATACGACCATACTGATTCTCTTCATGAGACTTTCCCTTAGGGCATTGGTTTTCATAATGCCCGTACATTCCACATTTAAAACATTTAACCATTGTTGATGTCGTAGCAATACCATTATCCTCATCCCTGGTGTTAACGGATCCTTTTCCTTTGCACTTACTATCTTTGTGTCCTTCTTTTCCACACCCAAAGCATCTTCCAGTTCCTTTGAAACATTCTCCTTGATGCCTCTTCCCACATGATTTACATAGGGGAAATTGAACTTTCTTTCCTCTATGATCATCATGAAACTCCATCTTTCTCTTATTAGCCGAGTCAGGAAACTTACCAACTTTTACTTTATTGATCATATTATGAGATTGCTGATTAGGCATAATAATGATGTTTGGACTTCCAAATCCAATTTCATTATGAAGAATATCATTCCATTGTCCATCATATCCTCCATTATCGTGAATCATCTTGTTTCCAGCCATTTTCTAAAACCCAAAAAAAGAATAGTGTGAGAGGCAAAAATCATGCTAGGGAAAACAACATAATAAAGGTGGAGTATCCTCAATATCTAACATCTTAGGTTAAATTCTATGATCGTTACCGTAGTTCTAGGACTGTATCCTATACGTATACTTATCCTTAGGAATATCCCTAGACATACCTTATAAATATCTCTAGGGATCTCACTAAAGTTCTCGCATCCTAGTTTCCAAAGGTTGACTAAACCTTTCCTCTGATACCAACTGTAGAGACCCGAAACGTGACGTACATTAACATTACATTACTTTTGCGGAATACTTAGTACATAACAAAAACACGCACACAAGGACCGTAATAGTTTAGTGTCTTTGGAAACTCGTAACGTAATCTTCTAATCATGGTGAAATATCATCAATATCTCCTATAAAGATCTTCCCTTTTTTTTACCTAAAACCTTTCTTTATATCATGGGGAAAAGAAAACATAAAAGGGTGAGCTCAAATGCTCAGTAAGGGTAAATAAAATAAAAATAAATCAATCACATCATATTCATAAGAACATAACTTTTGGAAATCTTAACCTGCAAAAGAGAGCATAATTTCATATCATGGGATAAATCATAGTACTGAAATGAAATCCCAATAATCATAACTTAAAACATGAAACTTTGTGGCATACACACATAATCATAGAGAATCATTTCTTGTTAGTCAAGACTCATTGCCAAGACTATCTTAGTGGACAAAGTCCCTTTCTGAATCGAGTAACCCTCGTTTCAGTCCTGTTTCACTGAACCGGTATAACCTACCATTCCAGCCATGTCTATCTCATGAGATATAAAATCTTTACCCAATGCATTGGAGGGAGATATAGGTCCCACCCATCTTATAATGAATCCTTTCTTATGTGTGCCACATAATCATAAACCATACATCATAGCGTAATCCATGTAATAAAAATGGGATTCTTAAACAACATGACATCATAAAACAATTCATATAAGATAAAGGAATTCATAAAAATATTTCCATCACAACATAATCAAATCCATGTAATAATAGGGATAAAAACAGAACCATTTTATTATCTTAGATGGAAAATAATTTTGATAAAATACTTGAACTCCATTCTTGAGGAAAATATCCTTTCTACTTCAAAAACACTTTTCCTTTCGTAACATGTCATACAATTTTAAACTAAAAGAAGTTGATTAAAAATAAACTTGAATACTTGTAAAGTAAGATTCTTGGAAATAATTTTTTAGAAATCCATTCATGCCGTATAAGTTAAAAAAACATTCTTCGTACTTTTGTTGGAAAAGTCAAAAAGTACCTCGTATGAAAAACGACAAAAGATTCCTTTCATATCTTTTACTAAAACTCACCGAAGGGTAAAATTGGATTTAAAAAATTGTAGGTGGATGGAAATAATATTACATATTGAAGAAACATGGATGTGGATGATAAAATACACCCCAGTAAATGCCAAAGTATAAACAATCTCGGATAAAAATGAGATTGTGAAATTTCCCTTACCTTAGGTCTGATTTGCTTTGTATGTGTCCGAACCTCCTGTATAATGATTTAAATAATGTCATTGTCTTATTAAATAATCATATTAATTGTTATGATATCATATATGGTTCACTTATGACATTATATTACCCGTTCTTTTGTAAATTCCATGTTAAAGAAGCGTTTTGGGTAAAATCGTTTCATTTATCGTAGGTGTTTTGACTTGTTGTTCTTGACATTATTATTACTTATATCATGATTTACTTACTTCCAGAATATAAAATATTATTTATATATCATATATATTCAGTATATATATATATATAATAGATAGATAAATGAAATGAAAAACACCGTTCATGAAGACGGTAGTCCGTACGTACGCATGAACGCTGTTTTTCTTTCCTTACTATCTTGAATGGAAGTAAGTAGATGACATACATATATATATATATATATATATATATAAATCCAGCATCATTATTATGTCATATATTTCATTAGTACTTATTATATATACTTTATAATCATTCATGAATGGTTAATCATTAAGAATGAATCTCATCGCGTCGTGGAGACGGTAGTCCGTACGTACGCACGAGCGATGATATCATTTCCATAATTATTGAATTGAATTGGAGTGGATTATAAAATATATCAGAATCAATATGATGTTTTAATAACTATGTATAGTTATTCTTTACACCATTATACCCATCCATGTAAGGTGGTGGTGGAAAACAGATTACACCACGTAGTGGAGACGGTATTCCGTACGTACGCACGCGCGGTGATTTCTTTTTCCGTAGGATGGATAGATGGTGAAATAGGGTTGTTTCATACTTAAAATAACATATCAGTATATGATTGATACTGATGTTATTACTTCATAATGAAACAACCTAAGAAGAAGAAGTGGAAGAAGAAATAAAGATGAAAGAATTGGTAACGGTAATTACCTCTTCTTTGAAGCGCCTCTTTGAGACCTCCTCTTAATGCACTAAAATTGGTCTTTGAGGAAGACCAGAACCTCTAGGATGTTGCTAGGGAATTGGAGAAGAGATTTTGGCAGGGTTTGGCCGAGCTTGAGTGCTCAAATTGGTGTGAGGAGGAGGCGGAGGAGGTGCCCTTTTATAAGGGAGGAGAGGGGCACCTTAGGAATATCTCAAAATATTATTTTATATTAAAGTAAAAATCGGTTTATAATGGTTCCAAATGGTCTTATTTCTAAGCTAAAGTGGGGATGGGTCGAAATACTATCAACCAATAAGATTTAGAAAAGTTTAGGTTATTATTTTAACCTTATCAATTAGATTTAACTCTAAGTTAAATAATTTAACTTTTACCGCGTCTTTTTGTTTTCTTACACTATATGGTTAATACACTTACTATAACATGCCAAAAGAACCCCAAATTGTTTATTATTAATATATATATCCTTATATAAGTCATTTGGCCGAACCTTAGATTTTTAGGAATAACATAACAATTAATAATATAATATTAGATTTAAAAACTATTTTATTTCAATTTTGAAACTATTTGATATATGATTTTTGTGAAAGTCATAAAAGAATTATATTTTCGAACAAAGTTGATTAAATCAACAATAATATATCATAGTAACCTATAAAATTAGTGGAATTCATAAAAAGTATTAAATTACATTTATTTTGGTATTTATAATATCAATTATGTCAATATTTCATTAATAAGATAATTACTATATCATCTTTGTGTCATAAATAAATTAAATTATTTGATGTATAAAAATTACAAATAAAATACCATTATGTAGGAAATCTTTTTATCTTTATAAAGAATATTTACAATCGAATTTATCTTATTTACAACCCTATATTAAAAATGTTTTATTAAATAAACTTTGATTTTAACTCTTTTAACTCTTCTTTGAATTAAATAATAATAAATGTCCTAATCTAATCCATGTGGGCCTAAATGATAATAGTTTACACTTAAGGTTGTTTTTGGTCGATATACACTTGTCCAATAGAATTAGGACATGTTTTAGGGTAATATTAATATCATTCTTACCCTTAATTACCCTATTTACTTTTAACCGTGGTAAATAAAAGTAAAAAGTTACTATTCACCAAAAATTATTTTCATCTCATTGAACCAAATTTTACTTACTGACATCAACCGTGTCTCTCGGATTTTTTAAATTCCATTCACAGAAGTGGTAAAATTAAGTTTTATGAAAAATTCAGTTTTTTTAACTACCACTTAGTAGTTTCACTATTCATCAAAAATTGATGTTTTTCAGAACAATGCCAAAATTTCATCCTAAGCTATATTTCATATTATGAATTCAAAAATGAAGTCTATTTTACCAAATTCATAACATTGAAATTTCATTAATTAATTTTATAATTAAATCCCGCTGTTAAAACAAATAGCGTGTTTTTAAGAAACAATATCTATCAAAAGATTGACACTTGATTATGTCTGGTTTAAATGTGAAATTACATCCAATGACCAACATTGTATTAAATTGTAAAAATATATTCTAAATATACTTTAAAACCACTCAAATTAATGATTTATCACTATTAATTATATCGATTAAAAAAATTGTTTTTAATTATAATTTAGTAATTTTCACTATTCATCAGAATATGAAAGTTATCCGAAAAGTACCAAAATTTCACCTTAGGCTAAATTCGATACTCCGAATCCAAAAATGAAGTCCATTTTAAGAGCTAAAATTTCTAAAATTTAAAAAGTGGTTATTACTATTCATAACGGCTAGTTTTAATAATATTTTAATAGCATATCGTTGTTTCGTGAAACTCAGTATTGCGTACTACACACGCTATCGAGGAAGGTTGCGATTGCGTGTAATGCAAGGAAAGTCAAGGATGCGTGTTGTGCAATCTCCTTTTGGTGTAGCGTACAACACAAGACATTAGTGAAATTAAAAAGAATATTTTTCATAAAATCTCGGGCTGTTACATCCAGGATGAATAGAGAATGAAGAACTATGAGCCTCATCCAGCAGCTCCTTCTTTAATTCTGGGATGGGAGGAACACAAACCTGATTCTTGAACCTTATTATCCCATAACAATCAAGGTTGAATTCAGGAACATTTCTCACCTTCATTTGTAACTCTACATATTCTTTCTGTGACTCTTTAATCATCACGTGTATAAATGGTTGAACATTCATTTGAGAAATATAAGATTTTTTCCCTTCCATTATAATTCCAAGATCTATCCTTTGTAAATACATAAATATTGGATCTTTTTTGTTCCTCATCATGGATAAGCTAGCACGGTCTTGTCGACTTAATGCATCTTCCACCTTGTTTTCTTTCCTAGCGTGGTAATGAATTGACCAGTCGTAATACTTAATCATCTCCAACCATCTTCTCTGGCACATATTCAGCTCATTTTGTATAAAAATATACTTTAAAATTTTATGATCAGTATAAATATCACACCTTTCTCCATTAAGATAATGCCTCCAAATCTTTAATTCAAAGATTACCACAGTTAACTCCAAATCATGACTTGGGCAATTTTGCTCATGGATTTTCAACTGTCGTGAGGCATAAGCTATCACCATATCATTTTTCATGAGAACACACCCCAACCCCTTCTTGGATGCATCACTGTAGATCACAAACCTTTCTCCACTATAAGGCAGTGTGAGCATAGGTGCACTAGATAACCTTCTTTTTAACTCCTTGAAATTATCTTCACATTCCACTGTCCAAATGAACATAACTCCTTTTTGAGTCAACCTGGTGAGTGGATTAGATAATCGTGAAAAATATTTCACAAAACATCGATAATATCTATCCAAACTAAGAAAACATCAGATCTCGGTTACTGTTGTTGGTCTTGACCATCTTTCGACAAACACTGTTTTTTCTAGATCCACAGATATCCCCTCTTTTTAGATTATGTGACCTAAAAATGCAACTTTTTGAAGCCAAAATTCACACTTGGTAAATTTGGCATAAAGCTCCTCCTTTCCTAGGGTCTTCAATATAATTCTCAAGTGATCTTCATGTTCTTCCTTACTATTTTAATAGACAAGAATATCGTCTATAAATACTACCACAAACTGATCAATATAGTCTCTAAAGACTCTATTCATTAGATCCATGAAGATAGCAAGGGCATTAGTAAGACCAAATGGCATCACTATAAATTCATAGTGTCCGTACCTTGTACGGAAAGCTGTATTTGGTATATCCTCTCTTTTGACCCTTAATTGATGATACCCTGAACGAAGATCAATCTTGGAAAAGTATTGAGCTCTGTGTAGTTGGTCAAATAAGTCATCAATGCATGGGAGAGGATATTTGTTCTTGATAGTGATCTTGTTATGTTCTCGATAATCAATGCAGAGTCTCATTGATCCATCTTTCTTCTTAACAAACAAAATAGGTGCTTCCCAAGGTGATGCACTAGGGCGCATGAATCCCTTATCAAGATTCTCTTGGAGTTGCTTCTTCAATTCCTGCAACTCAATTGGGGCCATTCTATAAGGTGTCTTTGAAATAGGCAAAGCACCCAGTACGAGTTATATTGAAAACTCAACTTCACGATTTGGTGGAATACCTGAAAATTCATCTAGAAAGACATCATAAAACTCTCGTAAAATGGGTGTATTCTTAATCATGAGTTTCTCTCCAACCATTTGAGATAAATAACCTTCATTTAGTGGAATCAAGACCCATAATATGGAAGAAATTTACACCAGAAGGTTATGTTCATCCTTGCAGCGATAGACGATCATAGATTGATCTGGAATATGAAATGTGACTTACCTTATTTGGAAATTGATATGAGATCCATATAAATAAATCCAATCCATGCCACGAATCACATCAAATTCCACTATAGGAAGGATCACAAGATTTTTAGGAAGCACTTTCCCACAAACTTCAATCGTAGAAGAATTATAAACTTTTGATATGACTGTTGTGCCATTAGGGGTTGTCACAGCTAACTCAACATCTAATTGTTGAGGTAATATAGCGATACCCTTAGAAAATTCTTCAAAAATAAAAGAGTGGGTGGATCCAGAATCAAATAAAACATTTTCTACTTTAGAGTGGATGGTAAGTGTACCTTTCACCACTTCATTCTCATACTCCATATCACTGATAGAAATTGCATGTGAATTTCCTTTTTCTTCAGCCTTAAGAGTTTGTTGACATCAATCATCATCAACAACCCTTGGATTAGGGCATTGATTGTCATAATTCCCCATTTCCTTGTACTTCTAACATTGAATTGTAGGAGGTTCACTCTGTGTAGCCTTTTCTTTGTTCGCATCACTAGACATATTCTTCCCATCATTGCGGTATTGAAATGCCTGATGACCTTCCTTTCCACATTTGAAACATTTACTTGTCCCTTCAAGACAACTCCCTCCATGTTTCTTTCCACACTTTTAGCATAAGGGAAAACTCATCTTCTTTTTAGTGTGCTCTTTATATTTTTCTTTGAATTCCATTTTACTCTTCTTATCAAAACCATATGACTGATGGGTTACTCCAATCTCTATCTCAACCTTGAGAGCACATCGAATGATTTCCTCGTAGCTATAGAAGTCCTTTATGGCTAACTCCCTTAGAATACTTGCTTTTAAGCCACTAAATAATCGATCGATCATACTCTCAGGTTCGATAATAATCCCAGAAGCATACCTTGAAAGTCTTGTAAAATTTTCTTCATAGGTACCAAACGATTCATCATCCTTTTACTTTAGTTCAAGAAACTCCTTCTCCTTATTTGTTTGAACAATGCGAGGGAATTACTTATTGAAAAATAATTTCTTGAACTCGTCCCATTACATGGATTCAATTTCATCTCTTTTCCTTGTATTCTTGATAAAATTCCACCATTGATCAGCATCACCTTCCAAACGATACACTACTAAGATGACTTTATCATGTTCAGAACTTTGAAGAACTGAAAATATCTTTTCAGTGGTACTGATCCAATGTTCAGCCACTAATGGATTAGTAGACCCGCTGAATGAGGGTGGACGCTGCCTCATGAAGGATTCAACAGAATGTTGCTTCTTCCTTTGCTCTTTTGGAAGTTCTGCATGATTCATAGCTTGAGAAAGTTGTGTGAGCATGGCTACAAGATTTTTCATTCCAACTCCCATAAAGTTTGGTTGCTCAGGGGACAATCATTGCATTGCCCGTCGCATTCCGCATTAACACAGTTCCTTCGGGTTCCAGCCATTGACTAAAACCAAGAAGAATAGTGTGAGTAACACTAATTATAATAGTAAAACCACATAATCAAGAATAAAATTTCACAATTACATTCTTATCATAGGTTGTTCATGGACATTTTTAAAACACTAAGATTCTGTTCTATGCATAGACTTATCCTTAGGGTTCTTACTAAGGCTTTCACATCCTAGTTTCTAAAGGTTGACTATACCTTTCCTCTGATATCAAGTAAAACGACCCATACTTACATATATTGTTATTACTTCAGAATTGAAGCACACTTATTACAACATATAACAAAACCAGGAAAGGACCGTATAGGTATAGAGTCTTTAGAAACTGGGAAACATAAACAATTGGTCCATAAATCATCTACACTGTCTCCCTTTTATTTTATCATATCTAGAGTCCCTTTTGGCATATCTTACTTAATATCCTTCTTCCTGACCTGGGGAAAAGAAAATATACAAAAGGGTGAGCTCAAATTCATAGTAAGGGTAAACAAAAGAAATACCAATCACATCATATTCATAAGAACATATCATTTTGAAAATATTAACCTGAAAAAGAGATCATAATTTCATAACATGGGATAAATCATAGTAGTGAAATGTAATCCCAATAATCATAACTTAAAACAAGAAACTTTGTGTCATACACACATAATCATAGAGAATCATTTCTTATTAGTCAAGACTCATAGCCAATACTATCTTAGTGGACAAAGTCCATTTCTGAACCGAGTTCACTCCTCGTTTCATTCCTATTTCACTGAACCGGTTTAACCTGTTGTTCCAGCCATGTCTATCTCATGAGATATAAATATTTACCCAATGCATTGGAAGGAGATATAGTTCCCACCCATCTCATAATGAAACAATTCTTATGTGTGCCACAAAATCATAAATCATAAATCATAGCATAACCCATGTAATAAAAATGGGATTCTTAATCATCATGCCACCATAACACAATCCATATAAGATAAAACGACATCATAAAAATTATTCCATCATAACATAATCAAAAAAATGTAAAAATAGGTATAGAAACATAACCCTATATTTTCTTAGATGGAATATACTTTTGATAAAACACTTGGACTCCATTCTTGAGAAAAATATCCTTTCTACTTCAAAAACATTTTCCTTTCATAACATGTCATATAATTTTAAACTAAAATAAGTTGATTAATAATAAACTTGAAAACCTATAAAGGAATATTCATGGAAATAATGTTCTAAAAATCCATTCATTCCGTATATGTTAAAAAACATTCTTCTCGTACTTTGGTGGGAAAAGTCAAAAAGTACCTCGTACGAAAAATGACAGAAGATTCTTTTAATATATTTTACTAAAAAATCATTGAAGGGTAAAATTGGATTTAAAAAATTGTAGGAGGATATAAATAATATTACATATTGAGAAAACATGGATGTTGATGATGAATATTCCCCAGTAAATTCTGAAGTATAAACAATCTCGGATAAAAAATGAGATTGCGAGATTTTCCCTTACCTTAGGTCTGATTTGCTTCATAAGTGTCTGAACCTCATGTATAATGATTTAAATAATGTCATAGACTTATTCTAGAATCATTATTATTTTTATTATATCATATATGGTCATATTCTTAGCTTCTTATTAGTAATATTTCATTGCTACTTGTTATTCGGGTGTTAATTACTTTTTGTTCTTATGCGTGTTTTGTTGAATAAATTCTTATTATTATTTTTACATTATTGATACCTCATTTACAGAATGGTATTAGTGTAATATATATCATATTCATTCATTCAATTAATTTATATAATCATTATGAAATGAAGATCATGTAGAACGAGTCACATCACATCATGGAGATGGTATTCCGTACGTACGCACGAGCGATGATATCGTTCTCATGATCGTGGAATTGTATTGGAGTGTATGTATACTATTTCAGAATCAATATCACTTTACAATAATCAAATATAGTTATTATTTACAGCATTATACTTATTCAAGTAAGGTGGTGGTGGAAAATATATTACACCACGGCGTGGAGACGGTATTCCGTACGTACGCACACGCGGTGATTTCATTTTCCGTAGGATGGATAAATGGTGAAATAGGTTTGTTTCATACATATAATAACAAATCAGTATATTATTGATACTGATGTTATTACTTCATAATGTAACAACTAAAGAATAAGAAGTGGAATAAGAAATAAATTTGAAAGAGTCGGTAAGGGACATTACCTCTTCTTTGAAGCGCCTCTTTGAGACCTCCTCTTAGGGCACTAAATTTGGTCTTTGAAGAAGACCAGGACATCTAGGATGTTTCTAGGGTAGTTTAGAAGAGAATTTGGTAGGTTTTGGATGATCGTCAAGGCTCAAAGTGGTGTGAGGAGGAGAGGAAGGAGGTGCCCTTTTATAATGGAGGAGAGGGGCACCTTTGGAAATCTTAAAAATATTAATTTATAATAAATCTAACCTCACTTAAAAACCTCCAAAAATTACACATATTAGAATATTATATGAGATAGGGTTGTAATCTCATCAACCAATAAAATTTAGACATGTAGGGAATTTATTTTAAACATTATCAACTTTATTTATCCTTATTTAATCTATTAAATTTTATTTTGTGGTAATAAGATTCTAAATTTTAAATTGTTATAAATAATTACTTATGTGATATTAATTATCCATAATTAGATAATTTATGACATTTTAGAATATATAAATTTAAATTTATAATTTTTAAATATTTTTGTGATTTTTAAACAATTTAATAATATGTTATTTTTATAAGATAACAATAGTGTCAATTTTTACACTATTCATTTATTTGAATTTAAATAAAATCCACATAGATGATATATTAAAAATAAAATATTTAATAGGTTCCTAACATGTCATAGTAATCTATAAAATTATTGTAGAACATTAAATAGTTCATATAATATTTATTTTACTATTTGTAAAACCATTTATTTGATAATTCTATTAATAAAATAATTACTACAACATTTTTGTATAATTATTAAATATACTTATTTGTTGCATAAAAATTAAAAATAAAATACTAGAATGAATATAAATATTATATATTTTATAAGAATACATTTATTCGTATTTATCTTCTAAAACACCCAAATTTCAAAATGTTTTATTTATTAAATTTTGAAGGTGAAAACTTTGATATCATATAAAATAAAATAATATAAGTGTCATAATCACTTTCATAAGACTCCAAACGGTCATATATTCGGTAATTGGATGATTATGGTGTATATATACACTAACAATAAGTTTTGGTTAGGTTTTTGAGCCCTTTAATATGTATTACTATTTCAATAAAAACAATATTATTGATTTTTTACTAAATAAATAATTTCTGCATCATTAATGTATAAGATAATAAGGTAATTAAATAACTCTTAAAAATTACAAATAAATTACCATGATAAATAAAAACATTTTATCTTTCAAATGAGTATTTATAACTGAATTTATATTCTGTATAACATTTTCTTAAAAAAACTTTAATTATTAATGTTTGAGTGAGACATATTTCACTTTCCTTTAAATAAAATAAACTAAATCTCTTAATCACCTCCAAGTGGGTTCTAATGGATTCCATTTCGACCCAAGTATGAATTAAGACGAAATATAATCATCCAATTGCATTAAGACAAGTGTTAGGGTAATTTTATAATATTATATTTACCCTTAATTACTCGATTTACCTTTTAATATGGTAAATAAAATTTACCGTAGTTACTATTCATAATGCCCAAAAATAAAAATTAGCCTTTTAATATAATTTGGACCCACTGATTCCAAATATGGAATCCATTTTTCCAAATTCAATACATAGAAGTATCCAAAATTAAATTAAAATTAATCCCGTTGTCAAAAGAAATTGGTTTTTGTTTATAACATTGCAAAAGATTGAATTGATTTAACCTAAGAATTCAATTTAAAATCAATTCTAATGACATAAATTATATTAAACGGTAAAAATATATTATATTTATACTTTAAAACCATTAAATATTATAATTTAACCACATAAATTATTACAATGAAAAAAGTATTTTTTAATTAAAATATAGCGTGGTTTTACTATTCATTAAAATATGAAAGTTATCCTAAAAATATGAAAAATTTATCCAAAGTAAATTTAGTATGCTGATTCTAAAGAAGAATTTTATTTTGTCAAATTGAACTTATAAATATGTTAAAAACTAGATTTAATGTGGGTGCACCATCAAAAGGTGGCAAAACTGCATTTTTTTAAAAATACTTATTTTACCTGAAAAATTTATTTTTTTCTTATACCATGTTCTAGAAAATGTATAAGATGAATAATAATGTTATAAAATTAAAATTTTATTTAACACTATTCATAACAGCTAGTTCATAATAATATTATAATAATATATCATTGTTTAGTAAAACCTGATATTGCGTACAACACATGCTATCGAGGAAAGTCACGATTGCATGTAATGCAAGCCAAGTCAGGGTTGCGTGTTGTGAAAGACTCCTTCGTTGTTTTTTATAACAGAATCCAACCATATTTCATTTTTACATTGAATATATATATATATACACTCAATGTTGCATAGAATAACTACTATCAAAATTTTGTGTAACATGATCTAAGAATAGTGTTGCGTATACTGCAAGCTAATACGGTGTTGTGTATAGTGCAAGATAATCTTGGTGTAGCGTACACCACAAGACATAAATGAAATTAAAAGAATATTTTTCATAAAATCTCGTGATGTTACAATAAGTGTTGTACATTGTGCTCAGAAGCACCAGTGTACCCAACATCTTATGAAAACACTTCCAAAAATGAGACATAAAGTGTGAATCTATATATGAAAAAATAGTTCATGGAACCCTATGAAGTCATACTATCTCATAGATGTACAACATCTCAAGATCATCAATACTTATGGTCTCCTTGATCATTAAGAAATTATCAAACTTCACGAGCTTTTAAAAACAACCCACACAACATCATTGCCTCGAGGTGTCTTCGTTAAACCAATCATGAAATCCCTCATAAAATCATCCCATTTCCACTTTGGCATAGGTAACTGTAGTAAAATTTTGGTCGGTTGGCGATGTTCCACATTCACTTGATGGAAGGGGGAACACCTCCTAAGAAAACCAGAAAGTTCCCTTTTCATACTTGGCCACCAGTATTGACGATTCAAGTCATTGTACATCGTGATGACTTCAGGATGCACTGCCCATGAAAATGCATGAAACTCCCACATCATCACCTCACATATGTCCTTTATAACCCAAATGTGAACATGGATACACATGATCTCATCCTCACCTACGTTCCTACTAGGAGGTGGATCCTCACCATCCACACTCTCCCATAGGACAAGGTCCTCTAAATTTGATAGCTCCCTCATCCTTACTCTATCCTGTAGGGTAGAGGTCATAACTAAGGATGATAGATAAGTCAGTATCTGACTATCATGCACCTCCAAGTGTATCTCAATAAACAAAAACATAAGATTCCACACACTTCTAGACTCCTAAACTACCTATATCTAGGTCCTCCTTCTCAATGAATCAACCACTTCATTGCATTTACCAAGTATATAGGCATGATCAAAGTGGAAAGACTGAAGGTACTCCACCGACCTTCACTGCCTCAGATTCAGATCTTCTTGTGTAAATATGTACTTTAAGCTTTTGTGGTCTATCTACACCATAAAATGATCTCCCAGTAAATAGTGTCTCAAGAAATGAAATGCATGAACAACTACATCTAACACTAGATAATGCATCTGGTAATTCCTCTAGTGAATCCTTATCTGTCAAGACCTGTATGCCATAACTCTATCTCTCTACATCAGCACTACTCACAACCCGATACCTTATGCATCACAATACACAATATAACTCTTTCTTAGTTCTTATAGTATTAGGACTGGTGCTGATTTCAACATCCCTTTTAACTAATGAAAGGCTTCCTCACAATAATTTGACCATACAAACTTCACTCCATTCTTAGTCAGGCCCTTCAACATTACTGCTAAGCATGATATGTCCTGTATTAAATGATTTCAGTAACCAACTAGCCCCGATAAACTTCATATATCAAAAATGTTCATCGGAAATTCCTAATAAACTATAGCACTCGCCTTTTCTGGGTCTAGTGATACCCCTATATTTGAGATTATGTGACCCAATAAGTGAACCTGATCCATATAAAATAGGAAATTTATGATCTTATCATATAACTGCTGCTCTCTCAGTATATTCAAAAAGATCTCAATATTTTCTTCATCATCATGTTGATTGTGATAATACACTAAGTTATCATCCATGAAAACTACTAAAAATAAATCTAGTTAACGATAAAACACTCAGTTAATTAGAGCCATGAAAACTGTTAGCATGTTTATGAGAATGAATGGAATAGACAGATACTCATATAGATCATACCAGCTATGAAAGGTTGTATAAGGTATGTATGTATTTATAACATGTACCCGGTGATATACAGACCTCAAATCAATCATCGAGAACATGCAGGATCCTTGAATATGATCAAACATGTCATATATCTATGTAAAAGGATATTAGTTCTTAACCGGCATCTGCTTCAACTTCTGATAATACACACATAGCCTAAGGGTACCATCAACCTTTTTTACAAAAAATACCAGAAAACCATATTGAGAAGTATTGACTCGAACAAACCCCTTTTCCTCAAAATCCTTTAGGTGCCTCTTGAGCTCTAATAACCCCATCGTAACCATCCTATAAAGAGGAATGGATATCAGTACAATTCCTAGAACTAGATCAATGGAGAATTCCACCCCAATATTAAGAGGTAAACTATAAAATTCATTCGATAAGACGTCCCTGAATCGCTCAACCACTGAAGGAAAGTCCGCCTGACTCACTCTCTGGTCATCCAGACACATACTAGCAATATGGGCTATCATCCCACACATCCCACAATCTTGGGATCCATCTGAGCTTGCCTGGTCATCCCATTCACCCATGTGACTAAACACTACACCCTATGGAAATGTACAGGTTACCCTACAGTGATAAAAGTAAATGCAGGCTCAATAATCTCCTAACCATTCCATCCTAAGGATGATGTTGAACCCTACCATATCAAGGACATGCATATTGATGATGAAATGACACCCACCAACCTCAAGGGGGATCTCTCTGCACTGGCACACATCTTCTATTCAAACTCCCTATGGTTTTCCTAGCATCCAAAACTCCCACACAATACAAAAAGAAAATCCCAAGTATTTTCACCATTGGTGAAGATATAAAACTATGTGATGCACCAGTACCAAAAAGATCATATGAAATGGTAAATGCTAATAGAATCATACCTATCACCATAAATGGTTTGACACCCTTCTCCTTAGGGGTGGGCAGTAAAAAATAGAACTGACCTTCACCGAGGCCCTATGATTCAACCTCATTGCCTAGAGTAGGATCACTCTAATGTCTTGGTGTAACTATTGTCTAGATGCTATACAACAACCACCACTTCCTCAAATTGATCGACTGACGCTCCTCCAACTCCCTACATGACATAGAGCTAAGGAACCTACTCATGAACCTATTATCAAATTTGACCCCTACCACTCGCAACAATGGGAAGTTCTTTCATAAAGGAAGAATGTGGCCCATATTATCGTAAGCTCAGCACTCGACTGGGTCATGGTCACATTGATTCTTTACATGGCCTTGACTACTATATTGATAGAAGATCATAGAGATACTGGTACTCATATTCTTAATGGTGATAATCTTGTGGGTAGACTCAAAATGGTGCTTCCTACCTAAATACATAGAACCACTGGGTTGAGAAACAACACCACCCTACTCTACATCCCCAACTTCCCTCAGGTTTTTCTCTATAATCTGCACTTTATTTACAATTTTTTGATATAGGTAAACCTGAACATACTAACCTAAGATCTAATATCATGTCAGATAACTTCCTCAAAATTTCTCTCTCTAGATAACTCATCATTAATATACATTAGTGTAAAATACTACAACTCTGTAAATCATTTCAAGTACTCCATAATGGTCATCACACCCTACTCTAGATGCATAAACTCACAAGCTCGCTCTACCCGTAGAGTCGCAGGGTAAAAGTAGTTATAGACAAGAGTTTGGAAATCAGTACAACCCATATATCATAGCCCATAATTCTGGTTCATTACATCCCACCAATGCTTTTCTGCCCCCCTATAGCATATATGTGGTGAGCTTGAACCTCCTCTTAGTGGGAATCTCAAGATGATCAAAGATATCTAGTGTGGTCTCAATCCACATCTTAGAATCCTGTGGACCAACATCCCATGAAATTTGGGAGGATTCAATTATTGGAACACCTATGACATCTCATACATATACAAGTAAGGTTGCAGTGATCCTTGGAATGTCTACATGTATCAAAATAATCCCTTTTGGATCTAGGACTCAACACCTATATTTGGAACAACAGCTGGTTTTTCAACTAGTAATAAAGTAGGATCTTCTAGTATCCCATGACCCACCACCTACTCATTATGGTCATCACCTCCCTCCTGGTGTACAAATTGAGGTCATCTTGGTGGTATGCCTTCACAATTCCAAAAATACCCCTAAAAAACGAATGGGATCAAATCTCACAACTCAAAAGCACAGGAAAAGTCAAAAACCTCCTAAATCCAATTCATAACCCACAACCTGTTCCTAAATCCAATACAGTAAAAAGAAAAGTCACAACACAACTAAAAACACTACCTCTTTTGCAGTAAAAAGTACAGTCTAGGTCGACATTCTATTTATCATCTCATTTTTCCTTTTCACTTTCATTTCAATTCACATTCATTTTACCTTCCATTTCCATAAACTAATTATTCAATGTATTTATCAAATAGTTCACCACTTCCAAATCCATGAAAGACCATAACACCTCAAGATCCCAAAATTTGGTTCCTAATCAATAAATACATATAAAATTTACTTTAAAAATTAATTTAAAAGGTGCATCACTTCCTAGTCCATAAGGGCCCAAACACCTTATGAACTAAATGATGGTGTAACATCTCTATCCACTACAAAAAAAAATCTATCAAAACAACAGATATATCTATCAAAATACATATCAAAATAATATGCAATGAGTAATACATCCTAAATGACATGGCATGATGCATGGCATGTAATTTCTAAAAAGGTCCAATATGATGCATGAAATGGAATACCCTCATATCATCAAGTTGAAACAAAAATAAAACCCACAATTGTATCAATAGTAATATCATATATCAAGTGTGTCACTCAATGGTGAAATCAGATCAACTATAATAGTCAAAATCTAGAAAATAGAAATCTCATTAGAGGTAATTTGGATTTTCCCTGTACATGGGGTAGGTAATCTTGGGTACAACTTATTACCAAACTCTATTTCCTTAATATCACAGTCTATTGATGCCGGATAGTAAAGAAAACCAAAAAAATAATCCTATAATTCAACTTTGTAATGTCCTGTACCTAGAATCCACACAACAATGACCTGATCCAGGTCAATCACAAGGTCTCAAGTGCATCTCCCCAAATTGCACAGGCTGTCGACTAGTAGCGAGGGCCTAGGTGTGTTGGTGGGGAAACTATTCCCTCATTACCATAGTATATCACAACAAGATTCAATAATAGAAATATAATAGAAGCATATAATACAAGCAGATAACTTAAGTGTAAATAATATAAGAATAAATAAACAAGACAAAAGTGTCTCATATACAGTGATGCAAGTTATACAAGTATCTAGAAAACAACAAAAACAAGTACATGGAAGTATAATACCATACAAGTATCAAAAAATACTAAAATACCAAAAAGTGTTCCCATATCATCGCAAGAATCACCTTGGTCTCATGCTTCCCTCCTCTAAAGAAACAATCAACAACTTGTTTTAGGATGCTTTCCCCTATCTGCACCATAAACTATATAATCTATTTGGGTAACTGAGGTGGAACAAACAATGTGTGATATAAACATCCTAGTAGGAAACCACCCATGATCTATAAAATTTTATTATGTGCTATATAACAAGATAATAATGTAAATAGTATGCAAGTAAGAAATATAGAAAAGGAAAGTGCCCATGGCACATCTAGTACTAATCTAGTGACACTAACTAGCCTCCAAATGCTCCCTGTAAAGCAAGTGTCATCTCATGTATCTAGGAAACTATAATAATGGAATTAAACAACACATCCTCACCATGCATTCATAATTATCAAATCACCACAACCTTTCCATATACTCTTATTGAATAACTTTCTCATATCCAATTCGTATTAAATAAAGTGTCATAACATACAAGGGTAAGATTCATGGTGTCAAGACAAGGTAATCCTCATCGAGTCCTAGGAGAATCTCTACAGAAACTCTATATATGTACTAGTTGAAGTCCTAGGAGCATGTCATACTAGACAAGTCCTATGTGAGTCTAATCAAGCTATATCCAAGGGGTATCAAGGCCCAAAGCATCCTACGAAATCACTACCCAAGAAGAATAATCTACCTAAGGCATCCACTACCATATTGAAGATCTACGGAGATCCATCGATGTCCTCTACAAATTTACCATTTCATTACTCCCACATGAGTCTTCACACTCATGTAATAAAATTCATTTTCAAACATCTCACATGGGCCTACCCACCCATTCATCACAATTTAAATTTAACCATA
This sequence comes from Viscum album, assembly GCA_963277665.1. Taxonomy (NCBI): domain Eukaryota; kingdom Viridiplantae; phylum Streptophyta; class Magnoliopsida; order Santalales; family Viscaceae; genus Viscum; species Viscum album. Next base: position 1,899,450,950 of record OY728146.1, on the reverse strand, counting down.
TCACATGGGTATACATACACATTCATCACAGATCATTATAAAAATAGACACAAGGGTATACCCACCCATTCATCACCCTTTCCAAATAATCATTTAAGCAATATAAAATCTATCAATGATTTTTCCCACTCATTTAACTAATTCCACTTAATCCACTTAATCAGACAAAAATGGCATAAATCAAGGAGTCAAAACATCTCCTAACCAATATATTAAACTTCCATTTCATCCAATTAGTCAAATAATCAACACACTATGGAGGAATCCCTTCTCTAATTCCATTAATTCATTTCAATTCATTTATTTAAGAGATTACACTAAGAAGACAAGATTAAACTCACCCCGTGTGTGGTTCAATATGGCATGAATAAGGTAAAATTATAATAGGTATGCCCCAGGGGTGACCATGGTTCAGTAAAAAACTACCAATACATCATAAGAAAACCTAATGGAATCCCTAACTGGTTTTATTACATTTATTTTAATTAATGAATTAAAATATGGGGCCATGCCAGAAATTCTGGAAGGAATCATAATGGATGATAGCTCTAAAAAGCACAAAAACATGAAATAAATGTATATACCACCTACCTTAGCTCAATAAGGGATTTTTCATCCAGTATCAAGTCTTGATTAAACTCATTTTAATAGAAATCTAAATAACAAACAAAGAATGATTAATTAGGGCATATGATCCTAATTCTAAATAGTATAGTCTATAGCCAAAAAAATCAAGCAAGCCTAAAAATTAATGTAGATCTTACTGATGTGGATTAGATGAGACAAACCGCACTTGAATCGGAGATCGAATGAATGATCAATATTGATTCCTAGTTTAGTAACCTTTGAGAGCTTCAACAGATGTGGTGTTTTGTGCATGGATGGAAAATTGAAAATAGGTTCTAAAAAGTAGTTTTAATTTAATTAAAAACTAATAAATTCCATAAAAATAGAGTTAAAATGGTTTAGGGACACAGTTTATCAAACCATGAACCAAACATGAATGGTTCTTATATCCTAAAGGGGCACCCACACATTTTACCCACATAGTATACAAACTGTGTTGAAACTATACGCTAACCCAATATGAATGTCTGCAAAAACTAAAAACCTGGATACACAATTGTGCAGTCTATTTCACATATTTTGGACAAACCAAGTGTCCTATATCTACTCACTTCCCACCACTCGCATGATTTGGTATACTATTTGGCTTTACTCAAACAGTTTACACTAACCATGTACTAGTCCAAAATCACCAAAAAAACTAGGTTATGGGCTCCGAACAAGCCTCAGACACCATTGAATCCTCCATGAACTAAAATGGTATTCATATTAGTCCATAATTAATAAATTAAACTAAAAAATAATGGATATTTACCTGATACAAAAACCCAGGTTCTTACAAAAAGGAATGAAATGATACTCATAATGTTCATACCTATTCTAAAAATAAATTTTCAGATTGTCATGTTCTTTTATTCTCATCAGTTGATAATGACATCTAATATAAATCTTCAAAAACCACTTACCCAATTTAATTGGTCAAATATATCATCAATATATGGAAACATATAATTGTTCTTTACCATAACTCAATTGAGGTTTTGGTAATCATCACATAAGAAAATTATTCCATTATCTTTCTTAGTAAATAGAATTGGTACCACCCAAGGTGACACACTTGGGCGTATAAATCCCTTCTCCAGTAGATCATACAACTAAGTATTTAACTCTTTCATTTCATCTAGTTCCTTAGGGTAAGAAGGAATATATACCATCTTAGTACCAAGTACTAAATCAATAGATAATTCTACCTATTTGACATTTGAAAACCTAAAGAAATAAAAAATAAACATGTAGGAAAATTTGATGAAAATTGGAGGGAGATCCTCAATCAAAGATTGCCACTAAAAATTAAAAACAAACAATGATATTAATTCCCCCAACTCTAGATAATAAGGTATGTTTATGCTTTATCTTGGGTACCATTCTCACTAAAAAATATGGCACACCCCATCAGGCATCGTAATGGATACTACTAGATGATAAAAATCAATTCAAGATTTATTATAAATGATTCAATCCATCTGAAAAATTATATCGAAAAGTTTCATGTTAAGAACCAACAAATAAAATGTAGTCTCAATATATTATAATGAGAATAAAAGTAGGACAACAATAACCCTTCTCTCCCTTCATTCTGATAGACATAGTAATATCCACCACATAAGATAAAAGTTTTGTAGGAAGATTTAGTAGGTCCACAATACATGTTGATATAAACAAATGAGATACACCAGTATCAAATAAAGTAGTCACTGGAGATGGAACTATATTAATGGTACCACTCACAGTCATTGGACCTATATTAGATTCCTCTGGATACTCTTCTAGTATGCAAAGAAGTATCATTCTGGATGCTTGTGGTTGAGACCCCTTAGATCATAATGAATTTGATTTCACAAAAATACTTTTAGGTGGTGATGATTCGATTACACTATGTGGGGTAGAGAATATATGAAAAAAACTATTCAAATATTTTTTTCATCCAAAGGAGCTACATATCTTGGGTTCCTCAGTGAAAACCCATGTCAAATTCCTAAGATTTCCACACTTAAAGCAAGTCAAAGTGCCTTTGCTAGGCACTAAATGAGGTATTGAAGAACCTTTTTATTGAGATCCACCACGAAACTCATCACACATCCTTTTACCTTTATGGTAACTTATATAAATTCTACTAATAGAAAAAGGAACCCCATTCAACCATGACTTACCAGAAAGATGACGTTCAACAATCAAATCTCTATCCATCATGTCAGTATAATAGGTGGTCTTCATAAAAAAAACCTGAGAACGAATATGAGATCAAAAATACTTATCAAACCATAGAGTATTTATTTTATCATTTGATATAATCTTAGTTGAGATTTTCACATGATCATTGAATCAATTCACATATTATTTCATGGTCCTATTAGCCAACTCAAGTTTGAAAAACTCCATATCCTTAGACAGTACCATGGACTCTAGATAAAACTATCAAATGAAGATAAAATTAAATTACTTACACTCCAAAAACATATGATTATTCATTATCACCAATGATTCCCTACAACTCCTCTTATGTCCTTAAATCTTAAATGTGTCACACTTCACCATAATTTAATCTAGTGTTTCCAATAACTCCAACAAAATATCATTCTTAATCAACCAATCCTTAGCCTCTTGAAGATTATTTGAGACTTTTAACACTATAATATTCTAGAAAAGGAACTCCCCAGCATTATTTTTAATCTAATACCTCTTAAGTTCATCAACTAGATCCTAAATGGAAATTGGTGTGGGTGCCTTTCCTAAAGATTGGAAAGAAAATACCATAATCTCAATGAGATTCTGGTCCATGGAAGGATTCACATACTTTGGTTCATCAAAATCTTCATCTTAGATCCTATTTATTGGTCTTCTTGGTGGAATAATGCTACCCAACATCAAAAAAAAATCATTGAAGACATAATAAGGTTACTAAAATCAACACTAAAATAATAGAAACAAGTAAATTAATCCCATCATATATGAAAAAAAGATTGGTATTTCAAATATCCAAATCAAAAGCTGGGGAAAGACTAGAAATATTCCTCAAAAAGACTTTACCAAACAACCCACTATGACTTAAGGCTCATTATGATGAGTGTTATCCTAGTACTCGCTTGCAACTACATCTAATGCCTCAATAGTATATTTCAAACAGCATACTAACATCAAGGAAATTTTCTTAAACTACTTTCGATACACTTTGTCATGAACTAGACCAGGTAACCTAGTACCCTGATACTTGAGCCAGTACTAACATGGAATGAAGGGAATTTGTGGTCCCCATGGGTTAGAGATTAGAACATGGCATCATTCAAGATAAAAATGGGAATGAATTTTCCACATTAATAGAGAAATATAAGGATACATATCATTATGATAAAAACTCCAAAGGGAGATAGAACCAGAAAAAAATCAGTATATAAAAAACTCAAAATAGAATATCATAAATGTAATCAAAAATAAAACAAAATAAAATTAAACTCATAACGGACACATCACCCTATGCCTAGAGTATCAAGAGAATCCACCTTCTCTAAGATCATCTTTCCCTTTTCTCGAACCTAGCATAAGAAAATATAAATATTCATAAATTAAAAGGTAGGTTATGACCTATAAATCCCATTTGGGTCTCAAAAAGTGTTCCATAATAAGATTCCATAATAATAAACCAAATAATGCAATAAATTTTAAATAAAACATTCATGGGAAGATATTTGGATATTTAAAAAAACATTTTTTCATTTCAAGTGATGGAAAACATTTCAAACATGGATTAAATATACACTTTATATAAAAATATTATATAAATCACTAGGCATGAGTAAACAAGTTTCACAACAAATGGAATTTATAATCAACACAATCATAATAAACTCTATAGAAATATAACCTATGGTGTGATATTTTATCATTATAGGATCCCTACACCTCTCAAATCAATGATCATGGAAATAGGTATACACACATCCCTCAGGATCAGGCCAAATAGAACTCATCAATATCCCATCAGGGATAAGATCTACTTAACTATATTTTTGTGACAGTTGTTATCATCAATCTATTAACAGGTAATAATAATCCAAGCTTGGTTGTCCCAAATAACAAACTAACTAATCAGGATAGTCTAGGATCAATCACTTCATAGAAAAATGGAAAATCATTTCATTTCAAAACAATCATCAATCACAATTCAAATTTCCCAATTTTCCTTTTCAAAATGCCAATTCACTTTCAAAACCAAATGATGATATCTTCATTAACTCATTCCTTTAAAAAAAATCATTGGGTTTTTTAAATTAAATTTAATCCATTTTATCTCAAATTAAATTCTCAAATTAAATCACAAATTCCGTCAATTTCAAATTAAAACACAGTTTCCAATTCCATTAGAATTGGGGTTTTCTCAAAATTACATGCTAAATAAAATCAAAATTCATATTAAAATCAAATTGGTTTTTTAGAAATCAATTCAAAGTCATTTCAAACAATAAAAAATATCATGGTTTAGTCAATTGGCTAATCTTAAATGGAACCACATACCTTTTATCACTGAAAACAACACTCACAATAGAGATCTTTAATGAAAACGGCGATGAAGATATAGGAAAAAAATAGAAACAAGATTCACCAATATTAATTTTAGATCCAAAAATCTCATGATGATATATCAAACTCCAATATGAAAATAAAATGAAAACAGAATATATTTGAAGACCACAACTCTAAAATGACGCACCACAACCAACATGATGATCCATCATCGAATAGATGATCGGGAGGGATTATCGAAATATAAAATCACCTAGGATTAGATCTATGTAGAGAGGGAAAGAATTTAGTTTGAAACAAAAAATGAAATCAAATAGTACTTCTAGTTTAAAATGTTGTTTTGGGGGAATAAATGATATGTATTCCTTTCAGTTCGTGTAATCCAGTGAAGTGAACTCACATCGAAAAACATGTCACCTTTTTTAAAACCCTATTTAACCATTTAATGTCATTAAAAAAATAAAAAATATATCCTATGAAAATTACATGATGTGTAATCATATTACACAACATCATGATTTCCAACAAATAGTTCTTTTCCCGCTTCCACAAACAAAATCCCCAAATGAAAAGGAAGGAAACCAAAACAAAGGGAAAGGCATATCTTAAATGGTAAAAGGGCGTTACATGTTATTTATTAACATAATGACATCTAAATATGTATTAGATAATTTTTTTAAAATATTACTCTAGTTTATGAAGGTTTGAAAGAGGTTTAAGAATAAATAAATAAAATACACACGTTTAATAATTTTACCTCTTCTTTACAGTGCCTCTTTAGGTTTATCATTACAGATTTATAAGGAGGTATTAATAATCAATCTAATGCATTTAGAATGTATGTAGGTAATTAAAGATGCTATTTGGGAAATTATGGGCTGAACCAAAGGTATTTGTATGTTTTAATAGGGTAGGATATAGGGCGCCCTTCTATAAATGGGTGAGAGGAACCACAACGATTATTTGAAAAGATTCAATTATACCCATGTTTTTATCAGGCCAAAAGATTCAAAAATGGATCATTATCAAACAAGAGAGGTTATAAAGTCTAAATATGTCCATGAAATTGGTTTTGTAAATTTTTAGGTCATTTTAACCCTTATCTTTGTAATTTAACCCCCGATAAACTCATTTTTACCATAACTATGGTAATTAATTTTTTTTTTTTACTATTCATTGGGGTAAAACATTAAGTTGAAATTATTAGATAATATAAATTATTATGATTCCAAATATGGAATCCATTTTTCTAAACTAAATTCACCGAAGTGGAATAATTCAAATTTAAATTAAACCACAAACACGACAAAGAGCAGTTTTCCAAATCCATGAGGGATCATAACACCTCATGAACCCAAATTTTGGTTCCCCATCAATCAATAAATATAAAATTTACTTTAAAAATTGAACTTAAAATATGCATCACTTCCAAGTACATAAGGGCCCAAACACCTTATGAACTAAATGATGGTGTCACATCTCTATCCACTGCAAAAAAAATATATCAAAATCAACTTATATATCTATCACAACACCTATAAAAACAACATGTAATGAGTAATACATCCTAAATGGAATGGCATGATGCATGAAATGTGATTTATAAAAAGTGACTATATGATGAATGAGATGGAATACCCTCATGTCATCAGGTTCAAATAAAAATAGAACTGACAATTGTAAAAATAGTAAAATCATATATCAATTATGTCACCCAACGGTGAAATCAGATAAACTATAAAAGTCAAAATCAAGAAAATAGAAACTCATTCGAGGTAATTTGGATTTTCTATAAATGTGGGGTATGTACTCTTGAGCACAGCTTATTACCAAACTCTATTTCTATAATATCCCTATACATTGATGAAAAATAGTAAGGAAAACCAAAAAACTGATCCTCTAATCCCACTTTGTAATGTCATGGACCTAAAATCGACACAATAGTGCCCCGATCCAGGTCAGTCACAAGGCCTCAAGTGCATCTCCCCAAATGCCAGAGGCTGCTAACTAGTAGTGAGGGCCTAGGTGTGTCAGTGGGGAAGCTATTCCCTCATTACCGGAGTATTTTACAACATAATTTAATAACATAAAGATAGCATAAGAAAATAAAAAAAGCAGATAACTAAAGGGTTAATAATACATGAATAAATAAAAAAACAAAAGTTTCTCATATACAATGATGCAGGTGATACATGTATCTAGAAAACAATCAAAACACAAAATGGAAGTATAATACAATAAAAGTATCAAAAAAATAAAAAATACAAAAATGTTTTCTCGTAGCATCGCAAGACTCAGCTTGGTCTCATGCTTCCCTGCTCCAAAGCAACAATCAACAACCTGTGTTAGGGTGCTTTCTCTATCCGCACCTTCAACAATATAATCTATTTGGGTAACTGATGTGGAACAAACAAGGTGGGAGATAAACATCCAAGTAGTAAACCACCCAAGATCTATAAAATTCCATGATATTTTATATAACAAGATAATAAGGAAAACAATATGCAAGTAAGAAATACATGAAAGGAAAGTGGCCATGGAACATCTAGTACTAAGACAGTGATACTAACTAGCCTCTCAATGCTCCCTGTAAAACAAGTGTTATCTCTTGTATCCAATAAACTATAATAATAGATGTAACCCACACATCCTCTCTATACTTCCATAATTATCAAATCCCCACAACATTTCCATATACTCTAGTTAAATAACATTCCCATATCCAATAAGTGTTAACTAAAGAATCAGGACACACAAGGGTTAGATCTACGGTGTCAAGACCAAGAAATCCTCATCGAGTCCTAGGAGAATCTCGACAGAAACTCTATATTGGTACTGGATGGAGTCTTAGGAGCATGTCATACCAGACAATTTCTATGAGAGTCTAAGCAAGCCAGATCTAAGGGGCAACAAGGCCCTAAGCATCTTACATAATCAATACCCATGGAGAACAATCTACCTAAGGCATCCACTACCGTATTTAATATCTATGGAGATACATTGATGGCCTCTATATATTTACCATTTCATATCATTTAATTACTCCCACATGAGTCTTCCCACTCATGTAATCAAATTCATATTCAAACATCTCACATGGGTATACCCACCAATTCATCACAATTTAAATTTAACCACATCACATGGGTATACACACACATTCATCACAAATCATTATCAAATAATAAAAATGGGTATACCCACCCATTCCTCACCATTTCCAAGTAATAATTTATGAAATCTGAAATCACTGAATGAGTCTACCCACTTGTTTAAATAATTCAACATAGTCAACTTTATCAGACACAAATGGCATAAATCAAGGATTCAAAACATCTCCTAACCAAGATATTAAAGTTCCATTTTATCCATTTAGTCAAATCATAAACACACTATGAAGGCATCCCATATCCAATTCCTTTAATTCATTTCAATTCATTTATTTAAGATCTTACTCTAAGTAGACAAGATTAAACTCACCTTGTGGGTGGTTAAAATGGCATGAATAAGGTAAAATTACAATAGGTATTCCCCATGGGTGACCATGGTTCAGTGAAAAACAACCAATACATCATAAAAGAACCTAAGAGAATCCCTAATAGGTATTATTAAATTTATTTTAATAAATGAATTAAAATCTGGGGCCATGCTAGAATGTATGGAGGACATCATAATGGCTGATATCTCTACAAAGCACCAAAACATGAAATAAATGTATATACCACCAACCTTAGTTCAATAGTGTATTTCTCATCCAATATCTAGTCTTGATTAAACTCATTTTAAAATAAATCTGCAGAACAATTGGATATGATAAATTATGGCATATGATCCGAAATCTAAATAGCATAGTCGATAGAGAAAAGAATAAAAAATAACTAAAAAGTAATGTAGATCTTAATGATGTTGATCAGATGATACAAATCGTACTCGAATCAATGATCGAATGAAAGATCGAGATTGATTCCTATTTTAGTCACCTTTGAGATTTTCAACAGATGTAAGGTTTTTTCCAAGGATGGAAAACTAAAAATAGGTTTTAAAAAGTAGTTTTAATTTAATTAAAAACTATAAAATTCTATAAAATATTGGTCAAATTGTTTAGGGAAACGGTTTTTCAAACCATGCACCAGCCATGCATGGTTCTTGTAGCCCAAAGGGGAACCCAGACATTTTACCCACACAGTTTACAAATCATGCAGAAACTATGTGCCAACCCTTTATGAAAAGCCTATAAAAACTACAAACCTGGCTACATGGTCGTGTATTCTATTTCACATAGTTTGGAAAAACCATGTGGCCTGTATCTACTCACATCCCACCAGTCACATGGTTTGCTAAACCATGCGGTTTTCCCCGCATGATTTACACTAACCATGTGCCAGGCCAAAATCACCAAAAAACTAGGTTTCGGGATCTGAACAAGCCTCAGACACCCCTGAAACCTCCATTAATTCAAAGGGTATTCATATTAGGCCATAATTAATAAATTAAACTAAAAAATAATGGATATTTACCTGATACAAAAACCCAGGTTCTTTCGAAAAGGAAATAAAATATACTCATAATGTTCATACCTATTCCAAAAGGATGTCTTCATATTGTCGTGTTCTTTTATTCTCATCTGTTGATAACCAGATCTAAAATAAATCCTCAAAAAATACTTCAACCCTTTCAATTGGTAAAATAGATCATCAATATAAGGAAACAAATAATTTTTCATTACCATAACTCAGTTGAGGTTTTGGTAATCATCACATATGAAAAGTATTCCATTATCTCTCTTAGTAAATAGAATAAGTACCACCGATGGTGACACAATTGGGTGTATAAATCCCTTCTCTAGCAGATCATCCAACTGAGTATTTACCTCTTTCATTTCATCTAGTTCCTTATGTTAAGAAGGAATATATACCATCTAAGTACCAAGTACTGAATCAATATATAATTCTACCTATCCTATATTTGGAAACCTAGAGAAATAAAAAAATAAACATGTTGGAAAATTTGATGGAAATTGGAGGGAGATCCTTGATAAAATATTCCCACTCCATATTAAAAGAAAATAATGATATTTATTTCCCCAACTCTAGATAATAAGGTACGTATCTTCTTGATCTTGGGTCCCATTCTCCCTAAAATATATGGTACACCCCATCAGGCATAGTAATGGAGACTTGTGGATGATAAAAATCTATTCAAGATTTATTAGAAATGATTCAATCCATCCCAAAAATTATATCGAAAGGTTTCATGTCAAGAACAAAAAAAATACAAGGTAATCTCAATATCTTATAATGATAAGAAAACAAGTATGAAAATGATGAAACTTCTCTCTCTTCATTCTGATGGACATGGTAATAACCATCACATAAGACAAAAGCGTGGTAAGAAGATTTAGTAAGTTCACAATACAGGTTGATATAAACAAATGAGATTCACCACTATCAAATAAAGTAGTCACTAAATATGTACCTATATTAATGGTACCCCTCATAATCATTGGACCTATATTAGCTTCCTCAAGAGACACTTCCACTGTGCGAAGAAGCGTCATTCTGGATGCTTGTGGTTGGGACCCCTTAGATCATAAAGCAACAAATTTAACCCCATTATTTTTTTGTTGGTGATGATTTAATTACACTATGTGGGGAACAAAATATATAAAAAAAATTATTCAATAGTTCTTTTCATACATAGGAGCTATATATCTTGGATTCCTCATCGAAAACCCATTCTGAATTCCCAATATTTCCACACTTAAATAAAGTCAAAGGGACTCTACTTGGTACAAAATGAGGTATTCAAGAACCATTCTGTTGAGATACACCATGAAACTCATCACCCATCCTTTTACCTTTATGGTAACACATAGAAATTCCACTAATAGAAAAAGGAACCCCCTTAAACCATGACTTACCAGCAAGATCATGTTCAACCATCAAATCCTTATCCAGCATGTCAGCATAAGAGGTGGTCTTCATAATGAAAACCTAAGAACAAATATGAGATCAAATACCCTTATCAATCCATAGAGTCTTTATATTATCATTTTATACAATCTTAGTTGAAAACCTCACATGATTATTGAATCAATTCATATATTATTTCATGGTCCTGTCAGCCTACTTGAGTTTGAAAAACTCTATATCCCTATCCATTACCATAGACTCTAGATAAAACTTTCCAATAAAGATAAAATTAAATTACTTACACTCCAAACACTTATGATTCTTTATTATCCCAAATGATTCCATATATCTTCTTATATATCCTTCATGATTAAATGTGTCACATTTCACCATAATTTAATCTAGTGTTTCCAAGAACTCAATTTAAATCTCATTCTTCATCAACCAATCCTCATCCTATTGAGGATTATTTGTGGCTTGGAACACTATAATCTTATAGAAAAGGAACTCCCAACATGATTTTGAGTATAATACCTCCAAAGTTCAACAACTATATCCTAAATAGAAATCGGTACAGGTGCCTTTCCCAAATATTGGAAAGCACAGACAATAATCTCAATGAGATTATTGTCCATAGGAGGATTCACATACATTGATTCATCAAAATCTTCTTCCTAGATCCTATTCACATGTATTCTTGGTGGAATGATGCTACACAACATCAAAAAATAGCATTGAAGACATAATAAGGTTACCAAAATCAATACTCAAATAATAGCAACAAGTAAATTAATCCCAACATATATGAAAAAAAGATTTGGATTTCAAATATTCAAATCAAATGTTGGGGGAAGACTAGAAATATTCCCCAAGAAGCCTTTACCAAACCACCAATGGTGACTAAAGGCTCATTATGATGAGTTTTTTCTAGGAACTTGCTACCAACTACATCTAAAGTATTGATAAGATATTTCAAACCGTATACTAACATCAAGGAAATCTTCTTAAACTACTTTTGATACGCTTTGTCATGAACTAGACCAGATACCCTGGTACCCTGATACCTGAGCTAGTACTGACATGGAATGAAGGGAATTTGTGGTCCCCATGGGATGGAGAATAGAACATGTAATCATTCAAGATAAAAGTGGGAATGAATTTTCCACATAAATAGAAAAATATAAGGATACATATCATTATGATCAAAACTCCAAAGGGAGATAGAACCAGAAAAAACCCAATATATAAAAAACCCAAAACAGAACATCATCAATGTAATAAAAAATCAAACAAAATAAAATTAACATCCCAAAGGGCACATCACCCTATGCATAGAGGATCAAGAACATCCACCTTCTCTAAGATTCTCTTTCCCTTTTCTCGAACCTAGAATAATAAAATCTAAATATTCATAAATTCAATGGTAGTTTATGAGCTATAAATCTCATTTGGGTCTCACCAAGTGTTCTATAATAAGATTTCGTAATAATAATCCAAATAATGCATTAAATTTTAAATAAAACATAAATGGGATGATATTTGTATATTTAAGAAAACATTATTTCATTTCAAGTGATAGAAAACATTTCAAAAATGGATTAAATAAAAACTTTATATAAAAATATTACATAAATTACTACGCATGAGTAAACCAGTTTCACAATCAATGGAATTATAATCAATACAGTCATAATAAACACCATTGAAATATACCATATCTTGTGATATTTTCCAATTATAGGATCATTACACCATTAATATCAATGATCATGGAAATATGTATACACACATCCCTTAGGATTAGGCCAAATATAACTCTTCAATATTCCATCAGGGATAAGATCTACCTAACTATATTTTCGTTTGAGTTGTTATCATCAATATTTTGATTGGAAATAATCATCCAATAATGTTTGTCCCAAATAACCAACTAACTACTCAGGATAGCATGGGATCAATAAATTCATTGAAAAAATGGAAAATCATTTCATTTCAAAACAATCGTCATTCACAATTCAAATTTCCCAATATTCCTTTTCAAAATGCTAATTCACCTTCAAAACCAAAACATGGGATTTTCATCAATTAATGTCTTTTTAAAAAATAAATCACAGGGTTTTACCAATTCAATTTAATCCATTTTTTCTCAAAATAAATTCTCAAATAAAATCACAAATTCCATCAATTTCAAATTACAACACAGTTTCTAATTCTATTAGAATTGGTGTTTTCCCAAAATTCCATGATAAATAAAATCAAAATTCATATTCAAATCGAATTTGATTTTCAAAAATTAATTGAAATACATTTTAAACAATAAAAAATCAAGGTTTAATAAACTTCCTATCTTAAATAGAACCACCTTCATTTTGTCATAGAAAGAAACACTAGCAATAGATATCTTCAAATGGAAAAAAAGCACTGAAGATATAGGAACTCAAAATAGATACAAGATTCACCAAAATGAATTTTAGATCAAAAAATATCAAGATTATCTATCAAACTCCAATTTGAAAATAAAATTATAACATAAGATATATGAAGGCCACAACCCTAAAATTACATACAACAAACAACATGACAATCAATAGTCGAATGGATGCTCTAGAGGGATTATCGAAATCAAAAATATCCTAGGATTGGATCTAAGTAGAGAGTTAATGGATTTAGGTTGAAACAAAAAAAGAAATAAAATAACACTTCTAGAGAGGTAATGGATTTAGAGTGCCTCTATATGTTTATCCCTAAAGATTTATAGGGAAGTATTAGTAATCATACTAAGGCATTTAGAATGTATGTAGGTAATTAAGGATGGTATTAGAGAAATTATCGGCAAAACCAAAGGTATTTGTGAGTCTTAATAGGGTAAGAGAGGGGTGGCCTTCTATAAATGGGTGAGAGGAACCACAATGAATTTTTGAAAAGATTCAATTATACCCATGTTTTTATCATTTAAAAAGACTCCAAAATGGATCATTATCAAACCATATAAGATATAAGGTCTAAATATGTCCATGAAATGGGGTTTTTAGATTTTTAGGTTATTTTAACCCTCATCTTTGAAATTTAACCCCCGATAAACCCATTTTAACCTTAACTACGGTAAATAATTTTTTTTTATTTTCACTATTCATTACGGTAAAAAATTAAGATGACATTATTAGATAATATAAATTATTATGATTCCAAATATGGAATTTATTTTTCTAAACTAAATTAACAGAATTTGTAATGCCCCGACCCCAGTTACCTAGATTCAGTACATTATTACATAACATTGGCATGATCACAAGAAAGATCAAATATCAAAAGACCGATTGGTTTAGTAGCCTTGGAAACACTAGATATATTCATAATGTTTTACATCATAAAAATAAAAACTACAAAAACATAGTCTCCATAGACCACACTCTTATCCCCTCATACTATCCCTGCAGGTCATTCATAATTTACTTCTTCATATCCTGGGAAAAATAAAACATAGAAAAGGGGTGAGCTCAAATGCCCAGTAAGGATAACAATATAGCGGAAACTTTCATAAATAATAATAAACATTTAAGTCAATGTATAACTAAAAAAAGCCTTTTAAATTTGAACTTCAACATAGTATGGCAAAAATAAAATGAAATAATGTCATTTACTTATTCACATGGATATTATACTAATCGAATAATCACATGCAATATCAATATCCACTTTCATAATGATGGAATGCATAATGCCAGACTATCATAACCACATAGCCAAGGCCTCGTGCCAAGACTACAAATTAGATTTTGTCAAGGCCTTGTGCCAAGACACTAGTTTGTCTCATGAGACCTACTGATACATCGAGGAGCTATAGCGGGCTCCACCCGTCACTTACTAAGTCCAATTCATTCCCATATGAAAAGGTTTAAACATAACATAATCATTAATATTAAAAATAGCATAAAAAATATCAATACTTTCTCCATAAACCATGAATGGTATAAAAATAACAGATCCATAGTAAAACATATCACAAAACCTTCAATACAATACAAAAGTTTTGTATCATAATAAATCAACTTCAAATAAGCTTAAAATATATCAAAGGATGTTGACATAGATGAAATCAAAACTATTTGAGAGAAATATCTCTTTTCTCGAAATCATTGAAAAGTCACACATTTATAAAGGAAGTAATTTAAAAGATATTTTTGAATCAAAGTTTCCCATACCACTTTGAAACTTTTGTAAAGAAATATCATTTCAAAAACATCATGTCCATATAAATAAATCCTTAAAATCATTTTGAAAGAATGGAAATTAATTAAAAATATTTAGAAAGATAAATCTGTAAAACATTTAAAATTATGATCTTCATAAAGTGTACCTTTCAAAAATTCTTAAAATATTCATTTTGAAATCATTTAAAAGTAACATAATTATAAAATAAAACATTTAATTTAAAAATATTCTTATAATATTGTAAGGGAATATTTGATGATTTTATAACGGTGGTAAATAGCCGCACCCGCCGTATAAGTTAAAAAAACATTCTTACCTTAATCCTGTCGAAAATGTTAAAAAGAACCTTGTTTGGAAAATGACGAAAAGATTTCTTTATAAACCTATTATAAAAAGTTAAAAAATGGAATAAATGACATTAACCCATATTCTTGTAAATAGTGAAAATGTTTTGAAATACATTTTGAAGAAACATGGATGTGGATGATAAAAAAATCCCAGTAGATTATTATGTATAAACAACCTCGGATAATGAAGAGATTGTGAAATAAACACATACCTTGTACTTTTCCTTGGTTGAGGGTAGGTTAACCTCCTGTATAATGGTGAAATAATAATTATTAAATTATAAAAGAATCATATACATTCATATGATAACATATATGATCTCTTAACTTTGCTTTGTTAATAATATCTTAGAATTATCGTTGTTTCGGGTGTTAACTTACTCGTTTTATTTTGTATGTTTTGTTACGTAAGCCATGTTTTTCATGTATAGGTTGTATCTTATTCATATCCAAAATGATATCAAGTCCTTAAACATTATGTTTAAATCATAAAATGATAATTATACTTGAATGGATATGATGGAGAATGAATCTCATCGCGTTCGTGGAGACGGTAGTCCGTACGTATGCACGAGCGACAATATCATTCTTTTGATATTAAAATAATATATAATTGGATGGTATATTATATATAAAGAATCATTATCATGTTATATTTATTTTTTACATGAATTATACATCATTATTATACCCATACAAATAATAATATATTGAATAACAATTACACCACGACGTGGAGACGGTAAGCCGTACGTACGCACGTATGATGACATGTTATTCAAAGGGTGGATAGAATACTTAATATGGTTGTAACTTATTTATAATAACATCATAGTATATATAATATTCTGTATTTATTATTTTAGAATGGTAATAATGAAGAAAGAAGAAGTGGAAGAAGAAAGGAACTTGAAAAGGGGTGGTGAAAACATTACCTATTCTTCGGGTTCTTCCTTTTGATTTGATCAAAAGGGCTCCTTAGGTTGGCTTTCTGATCAAAATAAGGCCTCTAGGTTGTAGTGAGGTAAGTTTAGAGAGTATTTGTTTAGGGGTTGTCCGAACCAAAAGGCTTTGAAGGTGTGAAGTAATGAGAAGGAGGAGTGCCCTTTTATAAGAGGGGTGAGGGGCACCTTTGGAAAAGCTAGAAATATTATTTTATAATAAATTCATATTCGGTTTATAATGCCTCCAAAGTTGATTATTTAAATGTTAAGGTGGATATAGGTAAAAAACCACTCAACCGATAGAATTTAGATAGGTTTGGGTTACTATATTAACCTTATCTTTATGTATTAACTCTAAGTTAATTAGTTTCACTTTTACAATGTCTCTTTGTATTTTTATATTATATTGCTAATAAACATACTATATACATCCAAGATACCCCCAAGTGGTCCATTAATTATACACCTATTATGATATATGTCTCTTGGCCTAAACATAGATTTTTAGGAATTTAATATCAATTAATAATATAATATTTGTTTTAAAAACTCTTTTAGGTCAATTTTCACACTATTCAATAGTTGATTTTTGTGAAACTCATAACAGAATGATTACTTCTAAAAAAGTTAATTAAATCAATCCTAATATGTCATATTATCCTAAAAAATTTATTTAATTTATTAAAAGTCTCAAATTATATTTATTTGGGTATTTATAATATCAATTATTTTAATTGTTCACTATTATGGTAATTACTGCATCATCATTGTGTCATAAATAAATTAAATAATTTAATGTATAAAAATTATAAATAAAATATCATTATGTAGGAAATCGTATTATATTTCTAATGAATATTTACAATCGAATTTATCTTATGTATAACCCTATATAAAAAAAATGTTTTAGTAAATAAACTTTGATTTTAACTCTTTTAACTCTTCTTTGAATTAAATAATAATAAATGTCCTAATCTAATCCAATTGGACCTAAGTGATAATATTTTATTCCTATGGTTGTTTTTGTTCGATATAAACTTGTCCAATAGAATTAGGACATGTGTTATGGTAATATTAATATCATTTTTACCCTTAATTACCCTATTTACTTTTAACCGTGGTAAATAAAAGTAAAAAGTTACTATTCACCAAAAATTATTTTCATCTCATTGAACCACATTTTACTTCTTTATATTAAAAATGTCTCTCAGATTTTCGAAATTCCATTCACAGAAGCGGTAAAATTATGTTTTATGAAAAATTCAGTTTTTTAACTACCACTTATTAGTTTCACTATTCATCAAAAATTAAAGTTTTTCAGAACAATGCCAAAATTTCACCCTAAGCTATAATTGATATTCCAAATTCAAAAATGATGTCTATTTTACAAAATTCCAAACATATAAGTTGCATTAATTAATTTTATAATTAATTCTCACTGTCACAACAAATAGCGTGTTTTTAAGAAATAATATATATCAAAAGAATGACAATTGTTTAGGTCCAATTTAAAAGTGAAATTAATTATAATGAACACCATTGGATAAAATGGTAAAAATATATTCTAATTATACATTAAAACCACTCAATAATATAATTTATCACTATAAATTATTTTTATTAAAAAAGTTGTTTTTAAGTATTTTTCACTATTCATAAAAATTGGAAGTTTTCAGAAAAATACCAAAAATTCAACTTAGGATAATTTCGATATTCTGTATCAAAAAATGAAGTCCATATTAAAATATGATATATATATATATATAAATTCAGAAAGTAGGTATTACTATTCATAACGGCTAGTTTGATAGGTTGTGGTGTGTGTTAGAACTCAAAGTTGCGTACAACACACGCTACTATATTATTCAAAGGAAAGCATATCGTGGAAGCTTGGGATGTTTCACTGTACATTTTTGATGTCCCCATTCTAAAAAGTAAAGTTTTTTAGTCAAATTGAATATATAAAAGTTTAAAATATTGGATTTAAAAAGGGTTCACTATTAAAAGTTGTTAAAAGTGCAATACTGAAAAAGAATTTGTTCTTACATTATGTCTAAGAAACTCATAATATGGATTCTAAAATTATAAGGATTATATAAAGTTTAAAATTTAGTTAATACTATTCATAACCTCTTTTGAATGTCTTGTTTGGTAAGTCATGGTGTGCTTGAACTCGGTGTTACGTGTAGTGAAAGTTATTGAATTATTTTGAAGAAATAACACACTATGAAATTTTGGGGTGTTACATTCTCCCCTCCTTCAATAAATTGCGTTCTCGCAATTTGAAATTGTTCTTCGAAAATAAAAGGTTGAATATAGAAAATATCTTTGTGGGAAAACCCACATCATAAATTGGGTTGATAAAGTTTAGTCTTAATAAGAGGAAAAGAGAAATTAAAGGGTCACCACCAAATTATGATCTCTATTCAGAGAACATTGGTGGTAATTAGAGACATATAATTGGAGAAAAAACATAAATATTTATAGGAAGTGATTGAGGTAATCAATCAGAAACAAGTGTAAAATTTAGGACCTTAAATTCATCAATCTTTGATGATTTAAAATACCATCAGTTCAGCAAAACATATGGTTTAAGATAACACATTTTTGTAGATCCCTTCACTAAAGTATAAGAATTTATTTCTTCATTGAATAAGAGAAGAAGAAAAATATATATTTTACAAGTAGAGTCTCAAACTTTAACTAAGTTATACCACAAACTCATCTTTCACTCTAAAAGATAATAGAACTTAAAAATAATATTCTATTTATCCTATCCGTATAGGGTTAAAAAATGAATTTATAATTCATCTAGAAGAACCGTTAAAAAAACGACATTATTCAAACCAGGACATCGCATGGGTCAGTGGTAGGTGATACACCCTTGTCTCCCTTCGGTTGTGGGTTCAAGTCTCTTGGCCTTTCCGGACGCTACGGGTTGCCGCCTGACCTCCGGGTTGTCCTTTTATGGCAATCCAAAATAATCCAAACTAGAACTATCCAAAATACCTCATTCCAAAATTTATAAGGAATGTAAACACAATGAAGATCTTTTTTCACTGCGTAATAACATGTGATCACCTTCATCATGTATTCTTTTAAAAACACTGCAACATCCTGAATTACCATAAAACCTTATTGATTACATTCATGATCCCTTATTCCTTATAGAATAATAGATATACTCCTTCAATCCAAAAATGTTGCAAACCCCAACAATGATGGAATATAAAAATCATTAATCAGTTTCAAGGTAGTCAAGAATATCCAAAATAATTTATCTAAATCAATCATGTATTATTTAAAAATCACTACCTCGGTATCAGAACCATATTATGGTTTATCTTTCTCTCAACCATATATTTTCCAACAATTTAACCTTCTATTATGTCACTTTTCTTTGTTCCACACAATCTCAAGTCCATAATGAAATAGTACTGTAGTACAATCCTTATATACTCCATAATTATTATAATAAGTACATTGTGGATACAACACTCAAATGACATAATCAACATAAGAACTCTAATCATTCCTCTTCATCTGTGGTAGTATCATAACTTTATTATTATCCAATAGCATCATTTGCGGCATAGTCTAATGACTAAGACATAGGTTCTCATAGTGTCCAAACTCCTTGCAAATGAAGTATAGTACATTTGAAACCATTTCCTGACCCTTGCAGTCACATACTTTGTGCCCTTTTCCTCCACACATATAACAAACTCCCATTCCTTTCAGGCAAGTTCCAGGGTGTTTCTTTCCACAGTTATCACATATGGTAAAATTATTCTTTCCCCTATTCCCTTTATCCATTTTTCTCTCTTCCACCCTTTTCTTCTCTTGCTTCCCTTCAAAGCCATAGGACTTAGTAAACTCTTTACTTATCTTATCAATACATGATATTATTTCTTCATATGATGATAATACATGCGAGACTATTTCTCTAATAAATTATGGCTTAAGACCATTAAATATATGATCCTTATTTCTCTTTGTATCATGTGCATTGCTGGAGTTCTCATTCCTTCTACTGGGTTCCATTTCTGAACAATGGCATGCACTAGATTAGTTTATGAATAACAATACCTAATCACATAACATAAATTAAATAGTTTATGGATATAATCCATAATCATAAAAATGTCTCCTTTGAGGAAGTATATACTCATAAACCCTTCATAATGGTTTCTAAAGAAAATGAGAATTTTCCTAAGCATATCCCTCGGGAGTGTCGTAACCAAGAGTGCAGAAAGGCCCATTGTCATGCACCAGTTCCCGTTCGAGTCTAACTCATAGCGGTGTTTTCAGGTTTTACCCCTAGGTACATATGTGCCAGAGCCGTCTCCATCTGCTCGTATACAGACAGGGATGTATTGCTCAGGAAACTCACAAAATCTCTACAATACCAAAATTCTAGGAAGTTCTTCTATACTAATCCTCAAAGACCATCTTAAATCTATGTGCTCTAATTAGAGTTTATCTAAATCTAGCTTCCAAGGTTTAGACCAAACTTCCTCTAATACCAACTGTAACGCCCTGACCCTAGTTACCTAGAGTCATTGCATTATTACATAACATTGGCATGATCACAAGAAAGATCAAATCTTGAAAGACCGATTGGTTTAGTAGCCTTGTAAACACTAGATATATTCATAAAGTTTTACATCATAAAAATAAAAACTAAAACAACATAGTCTCCATAGACCACACTCTTATCCCCTCATACTATCCCTGTAGGTCATTCATAATTTACTTCTTCATATCCTGGGAAGAATAAAACATAGAAAAGGGGTGAGCTCAAATGCCCAGTAAGGATAACAATATAGCGGAAACTTTCAAAAATAATAATAAGCATTTAAGGCAATGTATAACTAAAACAAAATCCTTTTAAATTTGAACTTCAACATAGTATGGAAAAAATAAAATAAAATAATGCCATTTACTTATTCACATGGATATTATACTAATCGAATAATCACATGCAATATCAATAACTACTTTCATAATGATGGAATGCATAATTCCAGACTATCATAACCACATAGCCAAGGTCTTGTTCCAAGACTACAAATAAGATTTTGTCAAGGCCTTGTGCCAAGACACTAGTTTGTCTCATGAGACCTACCAATGCATCGAGGAGCTATAGCGGGCTCCACCCGTCACTTACTAAGTCTAATGCATTCCCATATGAAAAGGTTTAAACATAACATAAACATTCGTATTAAAACTAGCATACGAAATGTCAATACTTTCTCAAAAAACCATGAATGGTATAAAAATAACACATCCACAGTAAAACATATCACAAAACCTTCAATACAATAAAAAAGTTTTGTATCGTAATAAATAAACTTCAAATAAGCTTAAAATCCGTCAAAGGATGTTGACATAGATGAAATCAAAACTATTTGAAAGAAATATCTCTTTTCTCGAAATCATTGAAAAGTCACACATTTATAAAGGAAGTAATTTAAAATATATTTTTGAATCAAAGTGTCCCATACCAATTTGAAACTTTTTCAAAGAAATATTATTTCAAAAACATCATGTCCATATAAATAAATCCTTAAAATCATTTTGAAAACATGGACATTAATTAAAAATATTTAGAAAGATAAATCTTTAAAAATTTAAAATTATGATCTTGATAAAAAGTACCTTTCACAAATTCTTAAAATATTCATTTTGAAATCATTTAAAAGTCACATAATTATAAAATAAAACATTTACTTTTAAAATATTATTATAATCTTGTAATGTAATCTTTGAAAATTTTATAACAGTGGTAAATATCTGCACCCGCCGTATAAGTTAAAATAAAACATTCTTACCTTAATCTTGTCGAAAAGGTTAAAAAACACCTTGTTTGGAAAATGACGGAAAGATTCCTTTATAAACCTCTTATAAAAAGTAAAATAAGGGAATAAATGACTTTAACCCATATTCTTGTAAATGTTGAAAATGCTTTGAAATACATTTTGAAGAAACATGGATGTGGATGATAAAGAAATCCCAGTAGATTATTACGTATAAAAAACCTCGGATAATGAAGAGATTGCGAAATAAACCCTTACCTTGTACTTTTCCTTGGTTGAGGGTAGGTTAACCTCCTTTATAATGGTGAAATAATTGTTATTAAATTATACATGAATCATATAAATTCATATGATATCATATATGATCTCTTAACATTTCTTTGTTAATAATATCTTAGAATTATCGTTGTTTCGGGTGTTAACTTACTCATTTTATTTTGTATGTTTTGTTACGTAAGACATGTTTGTCATGTATAGGTTGTATCTTAATCATATCCAGAATGATATTAAGTCCTTAAACATTATTTTTAAATCATAAAATGATAATTATAGTTGAATGGATACGATGCAGAATGAATCTCATCGCGTTCGTGGAGACGGTAGTCCGTACGTACGCACGAGCGACAATATCATTCTTTTGATATTAAAATAATATATAATTGGATGGTATATTATATATAAAGAATCATTATCATGTTATATTTATTTTTTACATGAATTATACATCATTAGTATACCCATCCAAATAATAATATATTGAATAACAATTACACCAAGACGTGGAGACGGTTAGCCGTACATACGCACGTATGGTGACATGTTATTCAAAGGGTGGACAGAATACTGAATATGGTTGTACCATATTTATAATAACATAACATTATATATAAGATACTGGAGTTATTATTTTAGAATGGTAATAACAAATAAAGAAGAAGTGGAAGAAGAAAGGAACTTGAAAAGGGGCGGTGAAAACATTACCTCTTCTTCGGGTTCTTCCTTTTGATTTGATCAAAAGGGATCCTTAGGTTGGCTTTCTGATCAAACTAATGCCTCTAGTTTGTAGTGAGGGAAGTTGATAGAGTATTTGGGCAGGTTTTGTCTGAACCAAAAGGCTTTGAAGGTGTGAAGTAATGAGAAGGAGGAGTGCCCTTTTATAAGAGGGGTGAGGGGCACCTTTGGAAAAGCTAGAAATATTATTTTATAATAAATTCATATTCGGTTTATAATGGCTCCAAATTTGATTATTTAAATTTTAAGGTGGGGATAGGTCGAAAACCACTCAACCAATAGAATTTATACAGGTTTGGGTTACTATATTGACCTTATCTTTAAGTATTAACTCTAAGTTAATTAGTTTCACTTTTACAATGTCTCTTTGTATTCTTATATTATATTGTTAATAAACATACTATATACATCCAAGAGACCTCCAAGTTGTCCCTTAATGATACACCTATGATTATATAAGTCTCTTGTCTGAACCTTAGATTTTTATGAATTTAATATCAATTAATAATATAATATTTGTTTTAAAAACTCTTTTAGGTCAATTTTAACACTATTCAATAGTTGATTTTTGTGAAACTCATAACAGAATGATTACTTCTATCAAAGTCAATTAAATCAATCCTAATATGTCATATTATCCTAGAAAATTAGTTTAATTTATTAAAAGTCTCAAATTTTATTTATTTGGGTATTTATATTATCAATTATTTTAATTGTTCACTATTATGATAATTACTGTATCATCATTGTGTCATAATTAAATTAAATTATATAATGTCTAAAAATTATAAATAAAATATCATTATGTAGAAAATCTTATTATATTTCTAATAAATATTTACAATCGAATTTATATTATGTATAACCTTATATAAAAAAATGGTTTAGTAAATAAACTTTGATTTTAACTCTTTTAACTCTTCTTTGAATTAAATAATAATAAATGTCCTAATCTAACCCAAGTGGACCTAAATGATAATATTTTATTCCTAAGGTTATTTTTGGTCGAGACACACTTGTCCAATAGAATTAGGACATGTGTTATGGTAATATTAATATCATTTTTTACCCTTAATTACCCTATTTACTTTTAACCGTGGTAAATAAAAGTAAAAAGTTACTATTCACCAAAAATTATTTTCATCTCATTGAACCAAATTTTACTTCTTGATATTAACCGTGTCTCTCGGATTTTTGAAATTCCATTCCCAGAAGCGGTAAAATTAAGTTTTATGAAAAATTCAGTTTTTTAACTACCACTTAGTAGTTTCACTATTCATCAAAAATTGAAGTTTTTCAGAACAATGCCAAAATTTCACCCTAAGGTATAATTGATATTCTGAATTCAAAAATGATGTCTATTTTACAAAATTACAAACATATAAGTTGCATTAATTAATTTTATAATTAATTCCCGCTGTCACAACAAATAGCATGTTTTTAAGAAACAATATATATCAAAAGATTGACAACTGTTTAGGTCCAATTTAAAAGTGAAATTAATTATAATGAACACCATTGGATAAAATGGTAAAAATATATTCTAATTATACATTAAAACCACTCAATAATATAATTTAACACTATAAATTATTTTGATTAAAAAAGTTGTTTTTAAGTATTTTTCACTATTCATAAAAATTGGAAGTTGTCAGAAAAATACCAAAAATTCAACTTTGGATAATTTTGATATTCTGTATCAAAAAATGAAGTCCATTTTGAAATATTATATATATATAAATTCAAAAAGTAAGTATTACTATTCATAACGGCTAGTTTGATTGGTTGTGGTGTGTGTTAGAACTCGAAGTTGCGTACAACACACACTACTATATTATTCAAAGGAAAGTATATCTTGGAAGCTTGGGATGTTTCACTATAAATTTTTGACATCCCCATTCTAAAAAGTAATTTTTTTAGTCAAATTGAATATATAAAAGTTTAAAATATTGGATTTAAAAAGGGTTTACTATTAAAAGTTGGTAAAAGTGTAATACTGAAAATGAATTTGTTCTTACATTATGTCTAAGAAACTCATAATATGGATTCTAAAATTATAAGGATTATATAAAGTACAAAATTTAGTTAATACTATTCATAACCTCTTTTGATTGACTTG
Source organism: Viscum album (assembly GCA_963277665.1). Classification (NCBI taxonomy): domain Eukaryota; kingdom Viridiplantae; phylum Streptophyta; class Magnoliopsida; order Santalales; family Viscaceae; genus Viscum; species Viscum album. The sequence goes on along the minus strand of OY728146.1, from coordinate 1,899,425,441 downwards.
TTTGGTAAGTCATGGTGTGCTTGAACTCGGTGTTGCGTGTAGTGCAAGTTATTGAATTATTTTGAAGAAATAACACACTATGAAATCTTGGGGTGTTACAGAAGTGGTATAATTCAATTTGTAATTAAACCACATACGCGACGAAGAGAAGTTTTCCAAAGCCATGTGGGATCATAACACCTCATAAACCCAAATTTTAGTTTCCAATCAATTAATACATATAAAAGTTACTTGAAAATTGATTTTAAAGGGTGCATAACATCCCAGTCCATAAGGGCCCAAACACCTTACGAATTAAATGATGGTGTCACTTCTCTATCTAATATAAAAAAAATCTAGCAAAACAATAGATATATCTATCGTAACACCTATTAGAATAACATGTAATGATTAATACATCCTAAATGTCATGGCATGATGCATGGCTAGTGATTTTTAAAAAGTGCCTATATGATGAATGAGATGGAATACCATCATATCATTAGGTTGAAACAAAAATAGAACCCACAATTGTAGAAATAGTAATTTCATATATCGATTTTGTCACCCAACGGTGAAATTAGATCAACTATAATAGTCCAAATCCAAAAAATAGAAATCTCATTCGAGGTAATTTGTCTTTTCCGAGTACGTAGGGTAGGTACTCTCTAGCACAACTTAATTCCAAACTCTATTTCCTTAATATCCCAATCTATCGATGCCAAAATGTAAGGAAAACCAAAAAAATCCTCTAATTCGACTTTGTAATATCTTGGACCTAGAATCCACACAATAGTGCCCCGATCTAGGTCAGTCACAAGGCCTCAAGTTCATCTCCCCAAATGCAAGAGGCTGCCGACTAGTAGCGAGGGCCTAGGTGTATCAATGGGGAAACTATTCCCTCATTACCATAGTATATCACAATAGAATTCAATAAAATAAATATAATAGAAGCAAATAAAACAAGCAGATAACTGAAAGGGTAAATAATACAAGAATAAATAAACAAGACAATAGTTTCTCATATACAATGATGCAGGTGATACATGTATCTAGAAAACAACCAAAACAAGCACATGGACGTATAATACAATACAAGTATCAAAAAATACTAAAATACCAAAAATTGTTCCCGTAGTATCACAAGAAACAGCTTGGTCTCATGCTTCCCTACTCTAAAGAAACAATCAACAACCTATGTTATGGTTCTTTCCCTTATCCACACCTTTAACTATATAATCTATTTCGGTAATTGAGGTGGATCAAATGAGGTTTGAGATAAAAATTCCCATTAGAAAACCACCCAAGAACTATACAATTCTATGATGTGCTATATAACAAGCTAATAAGGTAAACAGTAAGTAGGTAAGAAATACAAAAAAGGAAAGTTCCCATGGCACATCTAGTACTAAGCCAGTGTTACTAACTAGCCTCTCAATGCTCCCTATAAAACATGTGTTAGCTCTTGTATCCAGGAAATTATAACAATAGAAGTAAACCACACATCCTCACTATATATCCATAATTATTAAATCACCACAACCTTTCCATATACTCTAATTGAATAACACTCCCATGTCTAATCAGTATTAACTAATGTATCATAACACACAAGGGTAAGATCCAAGATGTCAAGACCAAGGGATCCTCATCAAGTCCCAGGAGAATCTCGACAGAAACTCTGTATAGGTACTGGTTGGAGTCCTAGGAGCATTTAATACCTGACAAGTCCTATGCGAGTCTAAGAAAGCTAGATCCAAGGGGTACCAAGGCCCAAAAAAATTCTACGGAATCAATTCCCAAGGAGAATAATTTACCTAAGGCATCGACTACGGTATTCAAGATCTATGGAGATCCATCGATGCCCTCTATAAATTTACCATTTCATACCATTTCATTACTCCCACACGAGTCTTCCCACTCATTTAACTAATTCCACTTAATCCACTTAATCAGACAAAAATGGCATAAATCGAATAGTCAAAACATCTCCTAACCAAGATATTAAAGTTCCATTTTATCCAATTAATCAATTCATCAACACACTATGGAGGCATCCCATATCCAATACCTTTATTTCATTTCAATTCATTTATTTAAGAGCTTACTCTAAGAAGACAAGATTAAAATCACCCCATGGGTGGTTCAATATGGCATGAATAGGGTAAAATTACAATAAGTATACCCCATGGGTGACTATGGTTCAGTCGAAAACTACCAATACATCATAACAAAACCTAAGGGAATCCCAAAAAAGTTTTATTACATTTATTTTAATTATTGAATTAAAATATGGGGCCATACCAGAAACTTTGGAGGGCATCAGAATGGTCGATAGCTCTACAAAGCACCAAAACCTGAAATAAATGTATATACCACCTACCTTATCTCAATAGTGGATTTCTCATCCAGTATCAAGTCAAGATTCAACTCATTTTAAGAGAAATATTAAGAACAAATAAATAATGATAAATTTGTGCATATGATCCTAAATACAAATAGCATAGTTGATATCCAAAAGAATAAAAAATGACTAAAAAGTAATGTAGATATTGCTAATGTGGATCAAATGAGACAAACTGCCCTTGAATCAGAGATCATATGAAGGACGATATTGATTCCTTGTTTATTCACCTTTGATAGCTTCAACTTATGTGAGGTTTTGTGCATAGATATAAACTGAAAATAGGTTTTAAAAAGTAGATTTAATTAAATTAAAAACTATAAAATTCCATAAAAATAGGGGTCAAATGGTTTAGGGACACAGTTTATCAAACCATGCAACAACCATGCATGTTACTTGTATCCCAAAGGTGCACCCACACATTTTACCCCCACGATTTACAGACGATGTAGAAACTATACACTAACCCTCTATGAAAGTCTGCAAAAACTATAAACCTGGCTACATGGTCTTGTAGTCCATTTCACACAGTTTGGAAAAACCATGTGGCCTATATATACTCGCTTCCCACCACTTTCATGGTTTGGTAAACCTTGCGGCTTTCCCCGTATGATTTAAAATAACCAGGTACCAGGCCAAAATCATCAAAAAACTAGGTTCCGGGCTCCGAACAAGCCTCACACACCCCTGAAACCTCCATGAACTCAAAGGGTATTCATATTAGTCCATAATTAATAAATTAAACTAAAAAAGAAGGGATATTAACCTGATAAAAAACCCAGGTTCTTATAAAATTTAATGAAAATATACTCATAATGTTCATACCTATTCCAAAAGGCATTTTTCAGATTGCCATGTTCTTTTATTATCATCTTCTGATAACCAGATATAATATAAATACTTGAAACCCACTTCACCCCTTTAAATTGGTCAAATAGATCATCAAATTATGAAAATTGAAACTTTTTCTTTACCATAACTCAGTGGGGTTTTTGGTAATCATTACATATGAAAATTATTCCATTATCATTCTAAGTAAATAGAATAGGAACCACCCACTTGGGCGTATAAATCCCTTCTCTAGAAGATCATCCAACGGAGTATTTAACACTTTCATTTCATCTATTTTATTTTTGTAAGAAGGAATATATACCATCTGAGTACTAAGTACTAAATCAATAGATAATTCTACCTATCATACATTTGGAAACCTAGAGAAATAAAAAATAAACACGTTGGAAAATTTGATGAAAATTGGAGGGAAATCCTTGATAAAATATTCCCACTCCATATTAATAGAAAACAATGATATTAATTTCCCCAACTCTAGATAATAAGGTATGTATCTACTCGGTCTTGGGTCCCATTCTCCCTAAAAGATATGGGACACCCTATCAAGCATAGAAATGGAGACTAGTGAATGATAAAAATCCATTTAAGATTTATTAGAAATGATTCAACCCATCCCAAAAATTATATCGAAAGGTTTCATTTTAAGAAACAAAAAATCCAAGGTAATCACAATATATTATATTGAGAAAAAAACAAGTAGGAAAATGATGAACCTTCTCTCTCTTCATTCTGATGGACATAGTAATAACTATCAAATAAGATAAAATCATTGTATGAAGATTTTGTAGGTTCACAATACTGGTTGATATAAACAAATGAGATGCCCTAGTATCAAATAAAGTAGTCACTAAAGATGGACCTATATTAATGGTACCCATAACAGTCATTGGACCTGTATTATCTTTCTCTAGAGACTCTTCCTCTGTGTGAATAAGCATCATTCGAGATGCCTGTGGTTGTGACCCCTTAGATCATAAAGCATCTGATTTCACCACAGTACTTTTAGGTGGTGATGATTCAATTACACTATGTGGGGTAGAGATGATATGAAAAAATTTATTCAAGTATTTTTTTCATCCATATGAGCTACATATCTTGGGTTCCTCAGTGAAAACCCATTTCGAACTCCCTAGATTTCCAAACTTAAATCAAGTCATAGGGCCTTTGTTAGGCACTAAATGTGGTATTGAAGAACCTTTTTGTTGAGATCCACCATGAAACTAATCACCCATCCTTTTACCTTTATGGTAACACATAGGAATTCCACTAATAGAAAAAGGAACCCCCTTAAATCATGACTAACTAGGAAGATCAAGTTCAATCATCAAATCCCTATCCAGCATGTCAGCATAAAAGGAGGTCTTCATAAAGAAATCCTGGGAACAAATATCGGATCAAAGACCCTTCTCAAACCATAGAGTCTTTGTATTATCATTAAATACAATCTTTGTTGAAAATTTTACATGATAATCAAATCAATTCACATATTATTTCATGGTCCTATCAACCCACTCGAGTTTGAAAAACTCCATATCCTTAACCAATACCATAGACTCTAGATAAAATTGTCCAATGAAGATAAAAATAAATTACTTTTACTCCTAACTATTATGATTCTCTATTATCAACAATTATTCCCTAAATCTCCTTCTATGTCCTTACAGCTAAAATTGGTCACATTTCCCCTTAATTTAATCAAGTTTTTCCAAGAACTTGAACAAAATATCATTCTTCATCAACTAATCCTCAGCCTCTTGAGGATTATTTGGGACTTGGAACACCATAATCTTCTAGAAAAGTAAATACCAAGCATTATTTTGAGTCTAATACCTCTTAAGTTCGACAACTAAATCCTAAATGGAAGTTAGTGCAGGTGACTTTCCTGAAGATTGGAAAAAAACATACAATAATCACAATGAGATTATGGTCCATGGGAGGATTCACATACTTTGGTTCATCAACATCTTCCTCCTAGATCCTATTCATATGTGTTCTCGGTGGAATGATGCTATAAAACATCAAAAAATATCATTGAAGACATCATAAGTATACCCAAATAAACAATCGAATAATAGAAACAAGTAAATAAATCCTATAATATATGAAAAAAAGATTTGGATTTAAAATATCCAAATCAAAAGTTGGGGAAAGACAATAAATATTCCTCAAGAAACCCTTACAAAATCACCCATGGGGAGTTAAGGCTCATTACGATGAGTGTTATCTAGGAACTCACTCACAACTACATCTAATGTCTCGAAAAGATATTTCAAACTATATACTGACATCACTGAAACTTTCATAAACTACTTTTGATACACTTTTTCATGAACTTGACTAGATACCCTAGTACCCTGATACCTTAGCCAGTACTAATGTGGAATGAAGGGAATTTGTGGTCCCCATGGGTTGGAGACTAGAACATTCCATCATTCAAGATAAAAGTGGGAATGAATTTTCTACATAAATATCGAAATATAAGGATACATATCATTATGATCAAAACTCCAAAAATAGACAGAACTAGAATAAAAAACAATATATAAAAAACCCAAAATAGAATATCATCAATGTAATCAAAAATAAAAAAATTAACACCCCAAAGGACACATAACCCTATTCCCAAAGGATCAATAAAATCCACCTTATCTAGGATCATGTTTCCCTTTTCTCAAACCTAGCGTAAGAAAATATAAAAATTCATAAATTCAATGGTAGGTTATGATCTATAAATCTCATTTGGGTCTCACCAAGTGTTTTATAATAAGATTCCATAATAACAAACCAAATTATGCATTCAATTTTGAATAAAACATTGATGATAAGGTATTTGGAGATTTAAAAAACAATATTTCATTTCAAGTAATGGAAAACATTTAAAACATGGATTAAATAAACACTTTATATAAAAATATTATATAAATCACAAGTTATGAGTAAACCAGTTTCAAAATCAATAGAATTTATAATCAATGCAGTCATAATAAACAATATATAAATCTACCCTATGGTGTGATATTTTCCAATTATAGGATCCTTACACCTCTCATATCAATGATCATGGAAATATGTATACCCACATCCCTCAAGATCAGGCCAAATAGAACTCATAAATATCCCATCAGGGATAAGATCTACCTAACTATATTTTTGTTAGAGTTGTTATAATCAATCTTTTGATAGGTAATAATCATCCAATCATGCTAGTCCCAAATAACCAACTAACTACTCAAGATTTCATGGGATCAATCAATTGATAGAAAAATGTAAAATCATTTCACTTTAAAATAATCATCATTCACAATTCAAATTTCCCAATTTTCCTTTTCAAAATGCCAATTATCTTTCAAAACCAAAACATGGTATTTTCACTAATTCATTCCTTTTAAAAAAATCATAGGGTTTTATCAATTCAATTTAATCCATTTTTCTCAAAATAAATTCTCAAATAAAATCACATATTCCCTTAATTTCTAATTACAATAGAGTTTCTAATTCCATTAGAATTGGGGTATTCCCGAAATTCAATGCTAAATAAAATAAAAATTCATATTCAAATCAAATTAGTTTTTCAAAAATAAATTTAAATACATGTAAATCAATAAAAAAATCATTTTTTAATCAATTAGATAATCGTAAATGGAACCATCTGCCTTTTATCACAGAAAACAACACTTGCAATAGGGATCTTAAATAGAAAAAAGGCACTAAAGATATAGGAACTCAAAATCGAAACATTCACCAATATGAATTTTAGATCCAAAAATCTCAATATGATCTATCAAACTCTAATTTGAAAATAAAATGAAAAAATAAGATATATGAAGACCACAACGCTAAAATGATTCACCACAACCAACATGATGATCAATCGTCAAATGGATGATATGGAGGGATTATCAGAATCCAAAATCTCCTAGGATTAGATCTAAGTAAAAAGGGGTCATATTTAGGTTGAAACAAAAAAAGGAAATAAAATAATACTTCTATTTTAAAATTTTGTTTTGGGAGAATAAATGATATGTATTCCTTTCAGGTCATGTAATCTAGTGAAGTGAACTCACATTGGAAAACATGTCACCTTTTTTGAACCCAATTTAACCATTTCATGTAATTAAAAAAAATATGTCCTGAGAAAATTACATGATGTGTAATCACATTACACAACATGTATCTTTTCATTAGATAGTGATTCTCCCACTTCCACAAACAAAAGCCCCAAATGAAAAAGAAGGAAGCCAAAACAATGGGAAAGGCATGCCTTAAATTGTAATAGGATGTTACAGGTTATTTCATTAACCTAATAACATATAAATATGTATTAGATAATTTTTTTATAATAATAATCTAGTTTATGAAGGTTTTAAAGTGGTGTAATAATGAATAAATAAAATACACACATTTAAGAAATTTACCTCTTTATTAGAGTACCTCTTTAGGTTTATCCCTAAAGATATATAAAGATGTATTAATAATAAAACTAAGGCCTTTAGAATGTATATAGGTAACTAAATATTGTATTTGGGAAATTATTTGCTCAACCAAAGGAATTTTTAAGTCTTAATAGGGTAGGATAGGGGGTGGTCTTCTATAAATGGGAGAGAGGACCCACAATGAATTTTTGAAATTATTCAATTATACCAATGTTTTTATCATGCCAAAAGACTCCAAAATGGATCACTATCAAACCATATAGGTTATAAGGTCTAAATATGTCCATGAAATGGGTTTTGTAAATTTTTTAGGTCATTTTAACCCTTATCTTTGTAATTTAACCCCTAATAAACCCATTTTTACCTTAACTATGGTAATTAATTTCTTTGTTTTCACAATTCATTATGGTAAAAATTTGGTTGAAATTATTAGATAATATAAATTATGATTATTCCATGTATGGAATCCATTTTTCTAAACTAAATTCATAGAAGTGGCATAATTTAATTTTATATTAAACTCCATACCAGACGAAGGGCAGTTTTCCAATGAGAAAATTCTCATAAGTATTTAATGTTTTAATATAAAAAGTCAATATGAAATTTATTCCAATGACCTAAATTAGTTAGATGGTAATATAATTTGACTAATTTTACTTTAAAAATAATTTAAATCATTATTTAAATTCATTAGTAATTTAAATAAAAATATTATGTTTTCAATAGAAAACTGTATTTTTCACAATTCAGAAAAAAACATTTATTCAGAATATTCTCAAAAATTAACCCAAAAATAATTATTAATTAAATATTTAAAAAATGAATTTTATATTTTCAAATAAAATTTCTAAAAGTTGTAAGATTTAATTTTAACTTATGTGTGCAAATCATAACTAATCCACCTTTCAGAAAAAAATAGTTTTTTAGAAAACATTTATCTCTCAATAAAATGGTTCTTATTTTATTTCTAGTCAAGAAATAACCATTGAATTTATTTTATAAAATTTTTCACATATAATTTTCAAAATTTAGTTGTTACTATTCATATCTTTAATCTTAATGACTAGGTTATAATGGTTATGTTTAAATAATAATATTTTAATAGAGTATTGTGTTTCGTTCAAACCCGATGTTGCATGAATTAGAAGTTATCCAAGAGATTGAATTTATTTAAAAATAAATATATCATAAAGTGTCAGTGTATTAAATTCTATTCTATGCTTGTTCTTTCATGGAATATACACAATCAAATGTGATGTTTCTATTTTAAAATATCAAAGTGTTACATTCTACCCCCTTAAATAAATTACATCCTTGCAATTTAATATTGATCTCAATAACAAAGAGTTTGGAATTTGAAAATACCTTTCATGAAATCCAATATATTGATAAGAGTTGATAAAAATCATCTAGATGAGAGGGAAAGTATTTTATGAAGTTTATTTGGAGTAATCAAATAATGATGTTTCTAAATGGGAGAAAATTGGTGGTAAGTGAAAATATGAATATAAAAGAAAACCAGAAATAATTATAGATGGTTATAGAGATCACTGATCCTGATAAATTGAATGATCTATGGGAATTTAAGGACCTCAAAACCATACATATTTTATGATTTAAAAGACCATTTCATTCATCGGATATAAAGGTAATAAGATAAAATTTTTGTTTCAAGTTCCTTTTCCTAAAGTTGAGGATTAATTTTATTTTCTAAGAATAAAAGGAAATATACATAACTAAAAAGTATAATTTTATCAATTTCAACCATAATTTTAATATTTTTATCCAAATGTTGATTATTTAAGGTGAATTTTCATTCTTGAAAAATTAAAATTAACTTCAAATAGATCATAAGATCCATAAAAGAATAAAAATAAATTCCTACAATATTTAATAAAATAAAAATTATTTTAACAAGTTATTTAAAATGATAAATTAATATCTAATACCTAAAAAATAAACCCAAAGTTCAATATAATCTATTCTAAAAATAGTTATCCTTAAGACTCATCCAATATATGTCTGACCAAATTTCAAAGGAAGTCCACTATGTTTCCAAAATAAAAATAACATTAGATTACACAAAAAATATAATGTAGCTCTTAATGTCACATTAAAAAGATTTTAATGCATTTATCATCATAAAAACATTATGAAAACATGAATTCTTTAAAAAATAAAGTCTCATATTGTTGAATATATTCCATAAATTCAAACATACAGTAAACTCCATAGAAGATAACATAAGCCATAAAATCACAGAATATATTCAATGTCATCAATACTATACCATAATTATATATTTATCATTATTATTTCAACATTAATATCATATTATAGATTATATTACCCAAATATTTTTTTTAAAAGATCAACTCTCCACTTAATCGCTTTTCCTAGTCATCGGTACCATTAAACATATTCTTTAAAATCCTTAAAGAAAAAGTACTACAATAAAATCCTTATACATTTCATAATTATTATAACCATATTATCATTGATCAAATACTCCTATAACATAATTATCATATCTTAAAAAAGAACATTAATCACTCCACTTCATTCTTAAACCATTAACTAGGATTCATGATATTATTCCTTAATGACTTCTTCTTTTCATATGTCATTTATAGTCTCTTCATTATCAGTACTATGACCATTACTCATAAAAAATCGATTATCTTTTTCAAGATCTTTCCCCTTTGACATATATTTTCATAATTATGATACATTCCACATTTAAAATATTCAAACATCAATAATACATTATGGAGATAATTACTCTCATCCATTATGTTAACTAAACTTTTCATTTTTCATCAGCAATTACCTGCTTTATTTCTTTCCTTTCCACACATAAAAAAACTTTCTTGTTCCTTTTACACACACCCCTAGGAGAATATTTCCACATTTATAACATGAATTAAATAAATCCTTCATTCCTATATGATCTCTACTATTCAAGATCTTAGTAGGCTCTATCCTTTTCTTCTTTGGTGAGTCCGAGATTTGGTTAAGGTGAAAGTTATTAATCATTTATCATGATAACTAAGTAGGAATAATCACAATATCCTCCACCCCAATCATTATACCTTTTTTATTCTTATCAATACATTGTCTAACACATTCAATGTTATCCTTGATCCTTTTGGATCATTCCATTATCTAAAATAAAAAAAATAGTGTGTGAATAACTGATCATAGTGGGAAATAACACAGTCATAAAAATCATTTATAGGATGTTTAAATCACGATATCTTATTTTCAATATATGAAACCATTATTTAAACCTAGTTCATTCATGTTCATCAACTAATCAAATCCTTCATGATGGTTGATAAAGAAAATGTCAATTAACCAAAGCATATCCCTTAGGAGTGTCAAACAAGTTGTGTAGTAAGACCCATTATTATGTACTATGTGCCTCTTGAGTCTAAACCAACATGACTTTTCTGAAGTTATTACCCCATGGTATATATTTTATAGAACCATGCCCACTTATAGTATCCAAAAACTGATGTATTTCTAGGAAAAATCACATAAACTCTATCTTACAAAAACTTTAGGTTGGTCTTTTAAAATTTTCCTCAACTTATATCATAGTATTATGTTCCATAATCTATGAATACCTAATTCTAGTACCCATGTTTCATAATAAACTTCATATGAAACCAACTATAAATATGTAACATCATTTTACCCACTTTCAGCTATTTATCTTTTCTTACTTTGTTTCCCTCTTTAATTAAGTGTGTTTTGGGAATCTTGATGTTAGAGATAATTTACTAGGTAAATTATCTAATGTTAGGAGATGTATATTATTTTGAATTAATGGAGTCTTCATATAAATGTGTTAAATGATTTTCAGGGTTCTTCCCTATTTCATATAATACCAACAGTGATTTCAATTTATCAAGAGAATCTGGAGTTTTCATAGTCTGATGGGCGATTACACGCCATGTAATGATTACACATCACAAAATAGTTTTACACATTATGTAAAATTTATATGTCATGTAATGGTTTCTAGGATGATATCATGAATATGGTATAAAGTGTGAAAGGTTTACACCCCGTGTAAAGTTTACACATCATGAAATGGTAAAAATTTGGATTTTAATATGAGGTGATGGGGTTTTCGATATTTTTGGGATTTTTGGATTTTATGATGCGAAAAGGGATTCCACATCATATAATTCTAATATATTTGGATTTTATTGTGATATAAGAGTATTTTGTTTTTTATTTAGCCACAGGTCTTTTTCCTCTCAACCTAGAAGCTCTCCTAATCAATTTTAGGGATCCCCACTCCATTCGAGTCACTTCATTTAGCTATTGATCTCTGTTGTGGTTGAAGTGTGTTTATATGGGTGACTAATCCTTCTATTTCTTTGTTTTTGTTGATTTTAGTAACACCATTATTTTGTGTTGTTAGATCTCCTTTAGAGAAATCCAGTACTGGTCTATGTGGTTTCTTCTCTTCTTCATACCTCCTCCCATATTAGTGGAGTGCAGATCAGATCATAGAAAAAGTGCATTTGTGAAGATTCCTACAATAGGGAATACTTAATGGCAGTGGCCAACCCCTCCCCTTTTATTTACCAATGATTTAAATCCTTGTGTGGAAGCCTTGGGGCCTTGGTGAACATGTTAATAAATATTTTATTTCTCATTAAATTCAATACCAAAACCTATCAGTTGTAGTATTGCTTAATCCAAAATAGACCCTTCCAGAATTGTGTAGTTTTCACCTAAGATCAATGTCCATAGTTCCTTTCATATTGACCTGCGAAATCATCACATTTTTATTTTTCTATAGTTTAAATGTTTTTATTTAGTTATTGTGTTATTCAGATAAATTTATCATTTTTGAAGTGAGTATGGGAAGCCAACGGATATTTGTGACATTTTTTTTATGCCAATTGTGACAGAATCACCAGGGAGGTGCTCTGGTGTGATCTTCTGTCATTTGATCTGGGGGATTTTCCATGGATAGTAGGAGGAGATTTTAATATTGTTTTAGATCCTTCCTAAAATAAGGTAAGATGGGTATTTCTGAGGAAAGTGAGTGTTAAGTTCACTATGTTCCTTTTTCATAAGGGATTATCATATTTGGGTTTTATAGGAGATCGCTTCAAGTGGTGTAATAATAAAAAAGGGAAATCCGACTCTTGGTGTAGGCTTTACTACTAGTTGGAAAATCATAATGTCATTTCTTCATTTCCAGATGCTAAATTGACCCACCTTGATCAAGACCATTTAGAAAATTCCCCGATTCTGGTGGCTTTTCCTCCACTTTATAATAGGGAGTGTCTCTTCATTTTTTTCATATATATGGTTTTCAGACTCTGTTTTTCTTCAGATGGTAGCCAATTTATGGGAAAAATAGCTCAAGGAAGCCTATGGATTAGTCTTCATAACATGTTTAGGCATCTTAGAGAGGGTATTTGTCACTAAAAAAGAAATTTTCCTTATTTCTCCCTTGATTGGGATGCTCTAAATTCATAATTTTAACAGATTAAATTGTATCTCGAGACTAAATGGGTTGAAGGTCTTTTTGACTATCTGATGTCTTAGAAAAATGAACTGACAGTGCATCTCTTAGAAGGGGAACACCTAGAATGAGATCAATCTAGAATAAAATGGCTTCAAGAAGGGGACAAGAACACCACATTTTTTATGCATGAATAAAAGAGCGACATAGGATTATTAGTTAAAATATAATCCTTGAAGATGGTTCCTTTTATAATGACTGGGATGAGGGGGGAGGCCTTGCAGTATCTCATTTCAAAAATCTTCTAACTGAGACAAACCCTTTAATGGTTAGGGGATATCCATGGGTGAAATATGATATATGTGTACCATTCATTATGTTGTGTCTGATCAAGATAATAGGAGTTTGGAATCTATGCTTTATGAACGTGAAATTCATGAAGCTACCCTTTCCCTTATCCCTGATAGTGCGCCCAGCCCAAATGGTTTCCCAGGATCATTATTTATCTCCAAATTTGACCTAGTTAAGAATTCTATTTTAGAAGTGGTGCATGATTTCTTTTAGGGTGGAATCATTACTCGAGTGGTGTTTACAAATTCCCTAGTGTTCATTCCCAAATGGAGGGATCCCTCCTCCTTGAATCATTATAGACCCATTATCCTTTTTAATTTCTTGTACATGATTTTGGATACTATTCTTAATAGGACAATATATTCTTATCTTCCTAGTTGGATATCTAAGGAGAAACACGCCTTCATCGAAGGAAAAAGCATTCAAGGAGCTATCGGTCTTACTTAGGAAATGTAGAGCGATTTAAATCAGAAGACACATGGATCAAACATTATTGTGAAGATCGACGTTGAAAAAGATTACAATAATCTTTAATGGTCCTCTATTCTCAAGGTACTCTCAAAATGGGATTTTCTATTCTTAATATTAATATTTTGTTTCATTGTTTGAGTTTCATATGGATATCCATTTCCTTTATAAATAAGATTTATGTGTTCTTCAAGTAGGCTCGTGGGCTTCACCAAGTGATCCTTTATCCCCCACCACTTTTATATTAATGAAGAATACTTATAGTGGGTACATCAACAGAAATCGTCAAGAAGGTATAATTTCTCCATTTCAGTGTTCTAATCAATTTCATGGCCTCTCACATCTCATATACGTGAATGACATAATTATCATTATCACTGGAGGCAAGAAAAATATCCTTGGTCTAAGAAGAATTATTGATGTCTATTTTCATTAGAGTTGAAGATGGGTTATCCATGAGAAGATAAATACTTTGGTTTCAAACCAATGCATGAATAGATGAATGAGGTACATGGTTGATAATTTGGGTATGAATAAGAGTAATCTTCTATTAGAGTATTTATGATTACCTATTTCATCTTTTCCACTTTAGGTGTGGCACTTTCAAAAGGAATTGAATAATCTAATCAGTTGTGTCACCAATTATAAGTGTCACTAGTTTTCCTTCAATGAAAGGATAACATTGTTCAGTAGTGTTCTTTATTCTTACCTTGCGCATGTTCTCTCTATTAGAAGGGTTTTGAACTTTTTTATTTCTAACCTATAAAGGATCATGTGTATGTTTTTATAGGATTCCCATCTAGATCGGAAGTTCCACTTGGACTCTTGGGGAAGAATATAAAGGCCATTTTGGGAGGAAGGCATTGGTGTTTAAAGCATCACTGAGACAATGCATGGGAAGCATGAAAAACATTCCTAGGAGTGCATGGAGGGTCAGAAACTCTGGGGAATTTTAATGAAAATAAATACAGTATTTTTGAGATCCTATAAATGGTAGTATATCAAGTTTCTTGAATTTTTCTGGATCTTTCATTTTGGAACTGGAGAACAATGATATATGGATCATCGGGCAAGGTGATGTTACCTTTTAGCATCATAACTGGAGCTAAAAAACTAAGATTCTCTGGATTTTCCACCCCAATATTATCACTCAGCAAGGCCTGAAATCACCCTATTTTAATCAATGTTGTTCTAAACTCTGAGTGATAGGATGTTTTTTACTCTATTTAGATTTTGTAGGACCCCAATATATGTATTTTTGGTGGTTCAGTTTTCGGAATCTTCTCTGTTAATGAGTATCGAAGGATGGTTCACTCATTGATAAAACGGGATGGGTGGTGTGAGAAGTTGTGGTGTAAGAACATACCATCTAAGATCAAATTTTTTGTTTGGTGGATCAAAAACAGTTACCATCCCACAGATGTTATCATCCAGTGTATAGGTATCTAGATTGCTTCCATATGTTATTGTTATAGTACATATTATGAGAAAAATGAAAAGTACCTGTTTTCTAGGATTTAGTGGGCCAAATGGCTATGAATTAGAATATGAAACTTCAGTAGTGTGATTTTGTAGGATTTCATGGATGAAAATTTCCTTTCTCTCTCATTAAAAGGTGTTGGGTATAATAGTTATGATATAATAGTTAGAGGAGTAATTTTTTATGTCAGTTGTTGGTGTATCTAGTCTATAAGGAAGAAGGCCCAGTTTGAGGGTATCAATAGCTCTCATATTTAAGTTGCATACAAAATGAAAATATTGTTGGACAACCTACATCAATAGATGAATAACTAGGATTAATCTCCCTCTATTTAATCTCTCATGTTTTCTGGTATGTTTGGAATTTCTCACTCATATCCCCCTGGGTCATTGGATCTATTGGCTTCCTCATGATTCGATATTGAATCTCAAAATGGATGGATCATGTATTTTGGATGTGATATAGGGTGTAAGCCTTATGCATTATGAAAACGAATCTATTGTTATCACTCTCACGACATCTTGTAGACATGGTGTTTCCCTTCATGACAAATCTAATGCAATGCTTGCTGGACTTGAGTAGTGAAAAGAGAAGAATATCATGATGGTTTCTTTTGAGACTAACCCCTTGTTTATTTTTAACTCCTTGAATGGCAGTATCTTCACTCTCTAGTGAATCATTTATCAGGTTCGTAGGTGTCAAATATAAATTATTTAAGGGATGAGAATCACTTACACATGGAGGGAGGGGAACAAAGAGGAAGATCTTCTATCCTCTTAGGGTCTTCCCTAGGAATATATTTCAATTTTCTCTTATAAAGGATCCTTTCCTTAGGATGGTGCTATTTTTGTAATTAATTATTCCCTGGGACTTTATTACTATAGGCCCCCATGATTTTTGTGCCCCTTTCGAGTCCCGAGTTTTGGGGATATCTTTTACTCTTCTATAATAAAATAATTGTTATTGTAAAAAAATATAATGATTGAATCATTTATTTTTGTGTGCATGGAATTTTTTTTAGAAAAGATAGTTTTCCAATTGTTTTAGTAAAATAAAATGTTTTTTAAAAGTATTATGATGTTAATTTTTGAAATGGCTTTCAATTAATGGTTTTTAAAGTAGGGTTTTGAGGAAATTGTTTGGAAAATAGGTCACATGGGAATCCTTAGGTACTTAGGTAGAAGGTGAAGTAATAATCCTTGCCCATTTATTATGGGGTCACTTATGGGGGTTCCTATGATCCCTAGGCCTATTGATCTTGTAACTTGATAGACCGATTGGGGGTTCACATCTTGGGGTGTTAATTTGCTCTCTAAATTCAATACATATATCTAGAGACTTGATGAACATGATTATCAATGTTTAAGTATGATTTTCCTAACTATCTTGACCTTTATAGATCCTTGGTGTGATGTTACCTTTTCTTTGGATTATACTATTTTAGCTTGTACTTCCATGGATTTGATATGATATGTGATTCACGCTTCGATTTATTCAATTAATTTTATGTATATGAAATGATTTGAAAAATTTTACCTATTTTATTTTGGAAATTTGGAGGGGGGAATTAAATATTTTTCCATGATTTCGATATAAAAATTATTTACCAATATTTCATTATTTTCTTCATTAAATATAAACATTTTTTAGTTTGTGGTATAGAGACTTGATATGTAACACCTGGGTGGTATCCTACTAAGCCTATCTTTCTCACACCTTATGCACCCCTTCAAGAGTACAAAGACCTTTGTCTATATTTTGATACAGGTAAAGGAAAGGTGATGAAGTTATGTTTTGATGTTTATATTTGCTAATTTGGGTTTCTAGTGGTGTGATGGTGGGATTTCTACCACACTATTAGAAGGAGTAGTTAGTTTTATGTTTCAGTTATGCTTTGATGTTGGACTTGTACTTTGGGAAGTTTTGACATATTTAGAGTTTTATTGTTTCTGCATTCTTTATTTTGTTATGGAATATGTCGATATCTTTTTTTATTTTTATCTAATATATATATATATATATGCCTTATTGTTTCTTAAGGTTAGGAGAAATCATTCTCTATGGTTTTTGTTGATGTTTAGGTTTTAGTCATTAGCCTTTGGGGATCAAGAATTCCCTTCATGTATATAGAAATTCTGGTCGGGTATAAATTTTAGAGGGTACCTAGGTTGGTTTATCCACAGTTTGGTATTAGAGGAGATATGTCCTTAAGATTCTTTTTTGGGACATTTTTTAGATTGGATATAGTATTTTTAGGACTTGAGAGGTAAGTGAGGGTGAGTTCCTAGCTAGCTCTTTTCATTAAGAGACTAAATTTTCCATGGTATGTTTGGATGTGTGACTCCAATTTTGATTTAATAATCATAATATTATTTTTTACTTATGGTTGTCAACTTTTAAAATTAATTGTTCTTTTTTTGACCATTTATTCTATTTTAGTGTACAACGGTATGCCTCTGAGACATCATCCACAAGTTCCTAGAGAGGGTGGAGTGGATGATCCTGAAATAAAACCACTTATAGATCATAACCTTATTGAGGTTATCATGTGGGTAATTTATGTTCTAGATAAAAATTTACTATAATCCCATAACACAATTATTGAGGTACATCCAAGATTTATAGGTGAAATGGATCGATTGTGGGAGTTCTTGTTTGAGAATCCACTATCCTTTTATGTGTATAAATGAACCGGGAGAGGTGGATGGTTTTCTTGACATGATTGATCAGATTTTTAACTTCCTAGACACACATAAGAGTATTAATGTGAAGTGTGATATGTTGAGACATGAGGGTCCCAACAAGAAATGGTGGGATTCCATGGTATAGTTTTATAGGCATGTGGTGTTATATTAGAAGGGTTTTAAAACTCTATTATTTAAACAATTTTATCTAGAGTCCCTAATGATGGAGAAATATTTGTAGTTACTCTATTTTTAGTAAGGAGATATTTCAGTGTTGGCCTACACCAATCAGTTTTCTAAGCTGGTTCATTTTTCTCCAGAGGCGGTAAGGAATGACCAGTAGAAGGATCAAAAGTACCTATAGAGTTTAAGATAAGATATTAGATTGAAGGTATTTATTCTCAATATTTCAACCTATATTGATATGGTTGACATGGAAATGATGGGATATATGAATATGGTATGAAAGGTTGGTTATTCTTCCCCTTCTTTTCCACCTAATTGTAGCTTTAGTGGTGCACAGGGAAAAAAGTGGATGTGGAAAGATCATTGTATGAGTGATGGTTTACTTCTCAGTGAAATACCTCCTCTACACCTTTAATAGAAGCTAGTAGTGCTCCCTTGACTTATTATTAGTGTGGAAAGTTCATACACACATTATTTTCTTTTCCAGAACATGAAAATATGTGTAGCAGTTCTGGATGTTATGATCATCCCCATCATTTTTGGAAGGCTATGTCTACACCCCAATATGGTTAGGGATCATCAGCTCTAAAGACTACTACGACACAATTAAATGCTTAAAATACTTAGGGATAGGGCCACATTCCTTAGGATTTTATCATCTTCACATATTAAATGATTTTATAGTACAGGAAAATGTGATTCTAGTAATAGTGAGAGGTACCATCTTTATTGAATCTTCAGTAGAGATTGATTTATTTGACTCTAGAGCATAAAACTCATTTATTTTTGTATATTTGGTTGATATGATTAAATTTCAAATAGATATCATTTCTATTGTTATAGAGTTATAGATACTTCTTGGTAAGAGTAAAGAGTAGGTATTTCAGTGTCCTTATTCTCTATCTATAATTGATAAAGAGTTAGTTTTTTTCTCATTCTTGACTTCGTTCAATTTCATATTATCGTTGGGATGGTTTAGATTATTTTTCATCATGATGAGGCTGATTTTTTTCATATGAATGTATCATTTATTATGGTCTATGGAGCACACATGTTTTTTAGGGAGAGTGAGATATCAGGTCTGATCATAAATGACCTTCCAACCAATAGATCAATAGTTTTTTTCTAGTGTAATAGATGAGCCAATGATGTTACTTGTATTTTTGAACTTCCCACAATTGTTTGGGACCTTAATGACATTTTTCTAAATGATATCTTTGATATTACTTTAAAAATGGAGTTAAAGTTTACAATTTAATTGGTGTGAGGTACGCATCTAATTTTGATACCCTCTTATCATATGACACTAGTGAGGCAGAAAGAGCTCAATATTTGGTTGTATTATCTAATATTAAAAGTTTTTGTTCACCCTAGTGCTTTTACTTGGGTATCCCCTATTCTCTTTTCCAAAATGGTATATGGTTCATTCCAATTATGTATGAAATATTGGATGTTTTACTAGATAATGCTTACAAACATGTATTTTTTTCCTCATGTGGATGATATTTTTGATCAATTAAAAAGGGAAATGTGGTGTTTAAAGATTGATCTTTAGTTGGGTTAAAATAAACATAGAGATTGGGAGTCTGATATATTAAAGAAGGCTCCAAGGAGTAGGTATAGCCCTTAAAAATATCTTGTGGTGTCATTTAGTCTGATGAATACACCTTCAATTTTTATGACTTTGATAAAACTTATATTCCATCGGTATCTCGACACTTTTTTTGTAGTGTTCATGGATGTAATTTTGGTTCATTAAATATCTGAGCATGATAAAAAAACATTTGGTTTTGGTTTTAAATATCCTAAGGTGTCACCATTTCTATGGAAATCTTTTAAAATGAAATTTCTAGATCTCGAAATTGGATTTCTTGGGGAACATGATTACCAAACAAGGCTTTTAAATTTATCCTAAGGAGGTAAAGGTTGGTTTATCTTGGGAAGATCCATATAAAAACTTTGAGATTTGAATATTCCTTGGTATTATTAGATCTTATATACATTTGGTCAATTTTTTATCAAATTTGGTATCACTTATTAGTGTAATCACCAGGAAAGGGGTGAAATTCATATGGGATGAAAATTGTGAATATTATTTTGATTAGATAAAATGACTTCTGACATCATATCCTATTTTGATATTACTTAATCTTGTTAAGGGGTATATGGTTTTATGTGATTATTTTGGTTCTAATTTTTTTTGTGTTCTTATGTATGTAAATAATGTGGTGTCTTTCAACTCTCACTAGCTTTAAAATCATGTGAATAATTATCCCACTCATTATTTAGAGCTTTCCACAGTTATGCATGCACTTAAATTATGAAGGTACTGTCTTTTTGGGGAGAGGATCATGGTATTTTAATACCATAAGAGTATAATATATATCTTTTCATAGGAATATGTGAATCATACAAAGAGGTTGTGGGTGGAATTCCTTCAGATGCTTGAAATCGAAATATCCTATATCCTGAGGAAGGGGAATTTTATTACAGAAGTTATGAGTAAGAAAGTTACATTATAGGTTTTTATGGAATCAAAGGAAGAGTGGAACCTTATGGTAAACTTTACTGAGTTAA
Source organism: Viscum album (assembly GCA_963277665.1). Classification (NCBI taxonomy): domain Eukaryota; kingdom Viridiplantae; phylum Streptophyta; class Magnoliopsida; order Santalales; family Viscaceae; genus Viscum; species Viscum album. The sequence continues at coordinate 1,899,404,533 of OY728146.1, read as the reverse complement.
ATCGGGATGCTCAGAAAGATGTTTTAGATATAGTTTTTTCTAGAGTTTAGTTATAATCAACTATCCTAGAGTCTATTTTTCTAGGATAGTAGTAAGATTATGAGTGTATAGGAGTTTGAGTAACCCTATATGGTGGGGATAATGATTCAAGTTCATCTCTCTCATCAAATGGTATTCTCGGTTTTTGGGATCACTTTTTCATCCCAATATATGTGAGGAGGTCACTTTTTTTATTGTCATATTTCTTCATGGTACATTAATTAAGGCACTATGAAGATGTATTATGACATTAAATGGTGATTCTGGTTGTTAAATATGAAGCATAACATTTCATATTATGTGTCTCATTGTTACACCTTCCAACATATAAAGGTATAGTATTTGAAACTCTCTAGTTTTCTATAGCATCTTTCCACGTCGATTTAGAAATGGGATGATGTGTCCATCAACTTTTTTGTTATATTACCATGAAATCCCCAAAGAAGGAATTCAATCTGGGTGGTGATTGATCTTTTGATTTAGTCATCTCATTTCATTCTGATTAGGGACACTGCAAAATATGATGATCTGGGTAAGCTATATGTGTCAGAGATCATGAGTTTACTCAAGGTTCCTTCTACAATTTATTCAAGATGGGATACCAGGTTTACTTTTAGGTTCTAGAGGAGTCTCTTAGAGTTTATGGGGACTACAGTCAAGTTTAATATAACTTACCATCCACGTAAAGTTTTCCAAACGGAGTGTACTATTTAAATCATGAAGGATATTCTCTATGACCATGTATTGGATGTTGGTGGATCATTAGATATCCATCTGGTACTAGTATAGTTTTCTTATAACAATAGTTATTGGTCATTGATCATAATGGATCATTTTGGAGCTTTTCATGGTCACCCATGAAAATCACCACTTTTTTGGAAGAGGTTGTTAAAGCCTCTTTGGGAGGAATGAGTCTCATTTAGGATATATCAATGAGGTTTCAAGATATACATTAGTGTTTGCTTATAGTTTAGAGTCAAAAGAAATTGTATATAGATCATCAACATCATCCTTTGGATTTTTCTGTTAGTTACTAGGTTTTATTGAATGTTTCTCCTCAGTTTTTTCACCATCATCTTGGAAAAAAGGATTTTTTTTCTATGAGATAAGTTGGACCATTTGAGTTCACTGAGTATCTTGTAAAAGTATTCTATTTATTTACATTTTCCATTTATTTATTGGGTATTCGTGATATTGTCTACATATTTCAGCTTAGAAAATACAATCTTTATCCCTCTCATGTTTTGAGTATGGAAGAGATCGAGTTAGAGTGAGATGTTTCTATTTTCGAATATCCAGTGGACATCAGTGATTATCTGGTGAAATTATTATATGGGAATTAGATTCTGTTGGTCTGAGTGTTATAGAAATATATATTAGATTCTCATGAGGATTGGGAGAGTGAGTCATTGATAAGAGATTAGTGACCTCACCTATTTTCCAAACATCATTAGTCCCCAGTAATTACTACGGGCTAAAATTCTTGTCGATGTGATGTGTTAACATCTATTTACCCACTTTTAGGTATTTCTCTTCTCTCTTTTTATTTCCCTCTTAAAATGGGTTTGTTTTAGGACTCCCAAGGATGTAGAACAATTTTTAGGGAAAATGACCTAAATTTAGTGGTTTTATGTTTTTTATTTAATGAAGTCCTAATATAAATATTTAAAGGCTTTATAAGGTTCTCCCTATGGTTAGAGAATATTAGTGGTGTTCTGGTTTTTTAGGATAATTTAGTTTTTTTCATTCAGTTGGGTGATTACATGTCGTGTGATGATTACATGTAATGAAATAGTTGTACAATTCATGTAAAATTTTTATATCATGAAATGGTTTCAAAGTATATATTTTGAATCAGATACAATTCCTAAAAAAATTACACTCCATGAAAATATTACACACTTTGTACATTTTACATGTTGTGAAATGGTAAAAAATAGGATTTTATCTTAAGGTTATGTGTTTTTTTGGCATTTTGGGTTTTATGGATTATACGGCATGACATGGGGTTTCTCACCATGTAATTCTCATGTCTTGGTATCTAAAGGACCCATATGGATGATGTGCTTTTCATTCATCCACATCTATTTTCCCTCAAAACCTATAAGTTATCCCAATATATTTTTGGGGATCTTTACTCCTTTTGGATCACATCATTAAATGATTCATCTCTATTATGGTTAAAATGTGTTTATCTAGGTGATTAATCCTTCTAATTATTCATTTTCATTGATTTTAGTTCCATAATTTTGTTGAGATTTTTGTTATTTTGATTTTTGATGATATTTTTTTTGATAATTTATAGATATGTTGTGTTATCTTCCTCCAATGGATGACCCTTTGGTTCGTTTTGATGTGATGTGAGAGTTTCTTAAAGTTATGGTGTGTTATTTCCTCTTCATCGACTGTTTTTATTGTTGAAATGATTCTTAGATATAAGGATTGATTCGAGTACCTCCATTGTTATTACATTCTTCCATGTTGGTGGATCCCATTGTAGGTGTGTACGACCCAAGTTTAAGGTTGGTTATTCTATATCTAGCCTATGATGGATGAATTATATTGATCTAGTTTTGATAAATTGATTTATAGATGAAATGTATTGAATTATTGACTTATTTTTTCTTGGGTGAAAATTGGTTTTTAGAGAAAATATGGTTTTCCCAATGTTTTGGTAAAAGAAATGGTATTCTCAAAAAAATTTGACATGAATATATGAAATCATTTTCAAAGAATGGATTTGATGAAATAGTTTGGAAAATAAAGCACATGGGAAGCCTTAGGTACTTAAGTAGAAGGTGTAGTAATAGGCCTCATCCATTCATTAAGGGGTTCACTCATGGGGTGTTCCTTTTCTTCCAAGGTCCATTGATCTAGGGAATTGATATACCTATTATGAGGTTCACTTTATATACTTTTCCTCTTCTCTCAAGATTCGATACTTATATTTAGAGACATGATGTTCATGATTGTCTATGTTTAGGTATGAGTGTCCTTGCTATCCAAACCTATAGTGATCCTTATAATGATGTTTTCTGTGATTTGGTATGTACTATTTTAGCTTGTACTTCCATGGATTTAATTTGATTTTTGATGCATTCTTTTCTTTATTTGAATTATTTATTGTATATGAAATTATTTGAACTGTCTTACCTAGCTTGTTTTGGAAATGTGGAAAAAGATGAAATTTTCATGATTTTGATGTAAAAACTATTTAACTATATATCTTGAATTATTTTCTTAAAAGTTGAGAAATTTTCATATTATTATAAAGAGACCTGATATTGAAAACTTGGGGGGATCTTAACAAGCATTTTTATCTCACACCCCACACACCCCTTAGAGATGCATATAAGTTTTTATGTCGTTCTAAGAAGGGAAAGTCAAGGTGTTTTAGTGAGTTAGTGATGTCTTTTTCAGATTAGTTTGGTTAGCTGATGGTGATATGTTGTAAGTTTTCCCATTCCATCATAATGAGTAGTCAATTTTATATTTTAGATGTCCTTTGATGTTGTACTTGTACTTTGAGATGTTCTTACTTATTTTGAGTTGTATTGTTTCTATTGTATTTTTTTAATTATTTCATATGTACATCTATTCTAATATTTTAATATATTAAATATATAAGAAATTTTGTTTCTTCAGGTTGGTTGAAGTCATTCCATATGGTTTTTTTATGCTTAGGTGTTAGTATCTATCCCATGGGGATTTGAAGCTCCCTTCAGGTATGTGGAAATTTAGGTTAGGAAATAGTTTGAGAGAGTGACTGGGTCAGGTTTTCCACAAAAGACCCCAACCACAACAACCTGATTCTATTGGTTACTTTATTACATTGGCATAAGATATAAGGAGTCGCATACTGAATGACCGAATATCTTAGCAGTTCTGGTAAACTAGATACATGCTTGAAATTTATATTACCATTGAAAAATAAAATACAAAAAAGTGTTTTCTTTTATAATTCCATTATTCCTCATAATGTTTCCCTTCATATCTGTCACAAAACTCTTTTTGGTGTCTTAGGGAAAATAAAACATAAGAAAGGGGTAATATAATATGCTCAATAAGGGTAATGATATAATAGAATCTATCATTAATACATAAGCATAATCAATATGTAAAACGTAAATAATTAAAAAAACATTCCATGTAATCAACAAACTAAACATAATATGGTAGAAATAAGTGATGATCAAATAAATCCATTTAAATATTCACATAATCATGAAACATATCCATGGATAATATAACTAATCGAATAATCACATGGACATAAATAACTGATCTCATAATTAAGTAATGCATAATTTCAGACATCATTAACGTACTATCAATACTATTCACAAGACAGTTTGAAACTATGTGTCAAAATTCATTTAAGTTGGTCAACTAAGTTTTATCATGAGACTTGTCGATGCATTGTGGGGCTATATATAACTAGACCTCATTCTTCACTTACTAATTCTAATACATTTATCATATGAAAGTGAAAAAATAAAATCAACATAAACATTTGTATTAAAAAACTAACATATGAAATGTTAATACCTATCCCAATCAAATAAACCTAATCATAAACCATACAAAATAATATGCTGAATGGTAATAAAATTGTAAATCCCCAATCAAACTGATCATAAACCATCCAAATAAATAAAAATGATTATATGAATAATATATATTCATATTTGATCATAATTACAATAAACTATTGATACCATTGTTAAATAAAAATACCATGGAATGGTACTTAAAAACAGTCTTGATGAAAAAAAATTCATTTTGAAAATAGCTTTTTAAAATTAAAATTTCACAATTTTTTGTTGAAAACCTTTAAAATAATATTTAAAATATTTAGTGGTCATGATGATGCAAAGATACATTCATTTCGTACATGTTAAAACAAAGATTTCTTTCACATTTTTGGTAAAATGCAAATGAGAATTATTTGTAAAATGACATGAATAATCCTCTCAAAACGTTTTGTAAAAATTCAACATGGGTAAAAATTTCATTAATAAATCATTTGTAGAATGTTAAAACATTTTTAGAGAACATGGTTTTCTAAAAAAAGTATTTTAAACTGAAAAGAGAAATAAAGTTGAATTTTATTTGAAACATTTTCTCAATCAATTTAAGTTCTAAAGAGTGTAAATATGTAAATATAACTTGAAAAATTTCATTAATAACTATAAAATAAGAAAATACATTGATTTTAATATAGAATTATCAAATAATTTCCATAAAGGAGACTTAAACAAAAACTATCTCGAATAATGACGAGATTATGAAATAAACCCTTACCACTTTGATTAATTTGAATCATATTACCCATGAAATAAATAACACAAATGAAACATTAAATAACATGAATTTAAATATATTAATTATATAATATATCAAAAGTGGTAGTATATATACCACACAGTAGATTAAGTGGTCAATATGGTGTATGTCTCACCAAAGTAAAACTGAGAGGAGAAACCCTAACCTCAGGTTATAATTGTTTCATATCTGTATGAACCCCTTGTATAATAAATATAGGTTTATTATACTTATATAATACAACTATAATCATATATCTCATACCATATATGATTTACTTCTAGTATTTTATGATCTATTTATTAATAATTAATTTTTCATGTTTATTTTAGTTTTGTAATTTTGTTCATCTTAATTTGGTCGTGGTTAAATGAATCCATAATTTTATCCATGATATAAATATCATATATATTAATTATATATTTATTTATAGTAATATATTAAATCTATATATAAAAGTGGTTTACATCGTTCATGGACCCAGTAGATCATATGTAAGTATGAATGTTGTTTCTATGTTTATCAAAATATGGAACAAAGGTAAAATAAATATAAATTAATCTTTTAATAATAATTATTATGTCATATATAGAATTTATAATAATAAAATGCATCCTAATTCCCATATATGTAAAAATAAAATGAAAACATTTCACATCACTATGTGGAGGTGGTCGTCCACATGTACGCACGAGCAACATTTTTATTTTACAATAGATTGGAAGGTAAGAAGTTAGATGTGATATTTTATTTTAATAAGTACAAATATATCATATATATTACATATATTAATTATCTTTAACCTTCAAATCTTTCATGTAAATCATATGTGAAAACCGAATCACATCACTTAGTGAGGCGGTAGTCTTCCATACACACAAGAAATGTTATCGTATCCCCAAAAAAATGGGAATTAAAAGGTATATGTGACATAATAATTCTGGAATAATAATATTTTCATTAATATTATAAAAAAATATTAAATATATAATAATTTAAATATGTGAAAAGTGGTGATAGAAAATGAATCGCATCGGTTCGCGAGGCGGTAGTTAGTCGTACGCACGATCGATTGTTTTGTTTCCCATTTGATGGAAGTGGATATGGATATGTGTTATTTAATTAACATAATAAAATATCAGTATATAGGAGATAATTTTTTTATTATATTATCATATTTTAATAAGTATTTAAATAGGTGGTAGATGAAATAAAACAAATACCAATGTTTAATAATTTTACCTCTTCTTCAGAGAGCATCTTTGGGTTTATACCTAAAGCCTTATTAGGATGGGTTCATAATAAAAATAAGTCCTCTATAATTTTTTTATGTAATTAAGGAATTTATTTCTCAAGTTTGTGTCTAAAAAACATTCATTGTAATTGTGAAGATATGAGGAGTGGGGGTAGCCTTTTATAAGTGGGGGAGATAACACACATTTTTTTGAAAATAATCAATTAAACCCACGGTTTTATCATGAACAAAGACTCAAAATGGGTTATTATCAAACAATATATGTGATAAGGTATAAATTTATCCATCCAATGTGATTGGTACAATATTTAGTTCATCATTATCCTCTATCTTTTTAGTTTACCCCCCCCCCCCGTGGTAAACCATTTTTTACCTTAACTGCGTTGATTAATTTTTACCATTTTCACCATTCATCATGGTAAAAACTTATGTTAAACATATTATATACTATAAATTATTATAATTCAAAATATGAAATCTATATTTCATTCATATATGTGGAAAACTCAATTTAAAATTAAACCACACACGTGACGACGAGTGTTTTTTCAAAGAGAAGCTTCTCATAAGTATAGATTATTTTAATATCAAAATTCAGTATTAAATTGATTAAAATGGACTAAATTAGTTAAATTTTAATTAAATATAACTAATTTTAAATTAAAAATATTTTAAAATATATTTTAACTTTTTAAATGATTTAAAAAAAGGAAATTTTTGATAAAAATCTATATTTTTCACTATTTATCAAAAAATTATATTTTCATAAAATTATCAAAATCTCAAAAATATATAATTTTGAAATATATATTTAAAAAATTAATTATATTTTTTAAAATAAATTTTTTATAAGTGGTAAAAATTAATTTTAAATTATGTGTGAAATGCATAACAAAATTCATCTTTCAGAAAAATATAATTTTTTAGAAAACATTTCTTTCTCTTTCGAATGGTTATTATTTTATTTCTAATCAATATATACCCATTTAATTTATTTTATACTTGTGAAAACCATAAAAGTTTCATAATTTATACATTACTATTCATACCTTCCATATTAACGTGTTGGTTATAATGGTCATGTTTAAATAATAATACTTTAATAGAGAAATGTATTTCGTTCAAATATGATGTTGCCTACAATTCAATCTATTGTAGTGATTGAATTTATTTAAAAAATATATATCATAATGTCTCAGGGTGTTAAATTATCTTATAATATTTTTTTGCGTGTCATATATGTTATTGAAAGTGATGTTCTTCTTTTATAACCATAGGGTGTTACAGAACATATACTCATAGATTTTTCTATATCAAAGAGTACCAATAGACCAATTGAGCTTGAATAATTAAAGAAGCAACTATAAGGGAATTTGGATAAGGGTTTTATACACCACCATGCTTCACCATGGGGTGTTGTAATCTTATTTATTAAGAAATAGGATGGTTCAATGCATCTTTTTATTGATTATTTGGGGATTAGTAATATCATGAAAAAAAGTAACATCTTCCATGGATTGATGAAATGTTTTATCAATTAGGTGGGGGTAATTAATTTTTAATCCTAGATATTTGTGTGAGATAACATCAATTAATGGTGAAAATTATTGATATTCTAAATACTTACCATTATAAAAGATATAAAAACTATGATTTTATAATAAGTAAATTAAAAATACCAAATGATCTAATAATCTTCCTAGACTTTATGAATAGGGTCTTTATGGAATACCTTAGAAAAATTATTTTACAATTTATAGATGGAATTTTATTATATTAAAAAAGTAATAAAGAACATGAGGATCATTTGAGTATTGTGTTAAATACTTTTCAAAGGGAGAATATATTTGTAAATTAAAAATAATGTGACTTATGGATGCAGAAAGTTATATTCCTAGATTATATAATCATAATAAAGGGGATATCTAATAATTTTTCAAAGACGGTGGTGATTGAATAATTGAACATACCAATATTTTTATAGAGATCTATATTTTTCTCAGATCAGTAGTCTACTATTGACAGTTTTTGTGGAATTTATCATGATTTTAAAACACATTGACTAAGATAAATCAGAAAGGAGTATAGTTTCTTTAGAAATATGAGTGTATACAGAGCTTTAAGAAGTTAAAGAAAAGGTTATTCATTACACCTATAGTCAAAATACCCTCAACTTGGAAGGGTTTTTAATATGACATTATTCTTAAAAGAATGTATTTGGTTATAACACCATATAAAATGATAAAGTTATATCTTATACCTCAAAGAAGTTAAATATACCTTAAAAACTTACCTGACACATTATATTGAGTTGGTAGATGTAATTTTTTTTATTAATTATTTATAAAAATTATATTTAAGGAGAGAAGTATGACATATATATAGATCATAAAATTATAAAGTATATATTCACATAAAAATAACTCAACATGAACCAACAAAGATAGTTAGAGATAATTAAAGACTATAAATTCTCAATCTAATATCATCTTGAAAATATAAACAAAGTGAAATATTATTTAATAAAAAAATATCCTATAACCTTTTCCATGATGAGGTTTAAATATGATCCAATATTCTAGGACTTTAAATGGACGGAATTATGAATCATAAAGAGAAAAAACTTATTTCCATTCTAAAATGATTAATCAAGCTTAAATCATAGAGAATATTTTGGTGGCACAAAGGGATGATACAGAGGCATAAAAATGATAGGGGAAATAATTAGGGTGAAATTCATAGATTGAAATATTAATGAAGAAGGATTTATAATATTCAAAACAACACTATATTCACAATCAGTGCCAGAGTTATTGAATAGTCTACTAGATGATATACATAAATCATATTTCTCAATCTACCCAGGAAGTACAATGATGTAAAGAAATATTAGCGAGAGCTTATAGTTAGTAAATATAAAAAATTTGGCTTTTAAACACACACACGCACATATATATATATATATATATATATCAAATTTCTTAGTAAAAAAATATGTTAAGGTAGAATAAAATAATTCCAAGGGGATGACTCAACCATTACATATACTAAAATGAAAATAGGATAACATAACCATGTATTTTTTCATGGTTATTCTAAATACATTTAAATTAAATAATTCCATATGGGTTTTGGTGGATAATTCTACAAACATAACTTAATTTATCTATTTTTCTGAATAATTCTCGCTCATTTTACCTGACAATATATATATATATATTATAGAAGTAGTGAGATCACATAGAACAACACTATTAATTATATTTGATCAAGAATTAATTTTCATCCTAATGTTTTAGATGAGTCTTGAAAATTCACTAAATAAAGAGTTAAAAATTATTATTTTATATCATTAATTGAAATTTGTGAATAAACCAGAAAAAAATAAAAGGAATTGTTAATTGGAATGGAAATAATAGGATAATAAAATTTTTAATTAGAGAAAACGTTTTTTTATTGGGTTGAAACAAAATTTAATAATTTGGTCTCAACTCTTTTATGAATACCATTTATTAATATTTTAGAAGAATAAATGTCTTATTAAAAAATCAAATATGTATTTTTTGTGATAAGAGAACATCACAATCTCAAAATATTATTTTATGTTGGTGAAACTGTGAAGAAAATGATTCCTTATAATAAGAACAAATAATATATTAAGAAGAATTTGTAATTTTTTATCTCCTAATAGGGTGAAAAAAACATTTTGACTCAAAACTAAGTATCATGGTGACATATAAAGAATAATATATCAGAGAAAGTAGGATGATCAAGGTTCTTCCATTTTATAAAAGAAATGTAATTTTTTTAAACAAGAATAATTCAATATCAATAAGAATAAAGATTCTTTAACATCTCATAATTATGAAGTAAATAAAATGTTTAGTTCTTCAAATTTGAAATGGTATTTTAATAATAACTTGTAATATCAAAGTGAATTTTAGTCAAAGGTGGTGTCGGATAAAAAGTCGTGATGGTTGAATAATAATTATCAGCATTCATTTATAAAATTTTATGTTATCATGATTTTTCCCCTCTCTCACTTATTCGTTGGATTATTATTCTCAAATAAGGATCAAGAAAATATAAATCTCTTTATATATATTTCATTGTGTATTTAAAAAAAATTATTTACAAAGGTGAAAAACTTTTATAAGAAGGATCCAAAGATATGTTTTATACTTAATGGGGGTTATATCTCTTATTTAGGGGGATTATATGTTTAGATATAATTATTAAAGGGTTAAGTTATGATTTCATTAGGTGAAATATTCTAACATGTTTGGTTATATTTTTTAAGAAATTTTTATAAATAGTATTATGGGAACATTTTGAGAAGTGGAAGAAGAGATATTCTCAATTAGTATCATAGAAAATTAAGGTCTCTAAAGAAGTGTATATAAGAAATTTTAATGTATAATATAATATTATTATGAAATATTATTATTTCCTATATTTATTTCATTCAATAAGTCCTGGAATTATTTAACAATGATTTGTTTCTAAGTGTGAGGAGTTAGAATGTGATTTATATCCCGTGTTTGACTATAAAATCTAAAGGGGGAGATTACTCAGTTCAAGAGATACATTGGGTTATTGTTGATACCATGAAAAATAAAGTGAAATGAATATGTGATTTGGAATTTTGAGGGGAATTTTAAGACCCAAGGAGACTTTTTTTTGTTATGGAGTTGATGAAGTATCTTTTAAAATTTAGTATTTTATCATGAAAAGAAGGATTGAAAAAAAATAAGTGGATATGTTTATTATGTTTAATTTTATAATAAATACATAAATCATATTCAAACGAATATAAAATAATTTTTATTATGTGAGATGAAGGTTATTTGGAAGTTTTGGAGGATTTTGAAATAGTTTTGGATGTTTTTGGAATTATTTATGAGATTTTTGCAATTGAGAATATCTATATAAAAAATTTAACTATGAATTAGATTCATATGAGTAAGATTACTTTAAACACAAGGGTCAATATGAGTAGGTGTCTGAAAATATTGAAAATTATAGGGAACCTACATGTATAGATAAAGGTAACATTAAACAATATCAGTGAATATTGGTAAAGTTGTGTTTTTGTAAGAGTTATATTACTAAAATTTAAGAGTAACTATGAAGAATATATATGTTTTTTTAAATTCTAAATCCATATGATTCATGATAATAATAAATAAATTATAGAACTATAATAAAATGAAAAATTTGAGATTTTTTAAGAGTACCTATCATAGTTTGTAAGAGTAAATCTGAGGAAAAGAGTGGAAATATTACAAAGTCCAGATTTTATAAGAGTAAATATCCAAATTCTCAACAATAACTCTAAGAAGATCAGTGAAAATGTGGAAAATATAAATATATAAAATTCATAAAATATTTCATAAGATTCATTTATATTTTTTTTATAATATTCATTTTGTGATAAAATGAATTTATAAGGGTAATTATAGTTCCACATAAGAGTACTAGACTTGGTGAGAAATTAGGATTTCTAGAATTTAACTCAGAATTATTTTTAAAAATAAATAAGGAATTATTAGAAGAAATATTTTTGAAAAATTAAATATAATTTGAGATAATAAAATTAAATGATGTTGAAATTGGTATTTATAGAAGAAATATAATAAAGTAAAATTGTGACTCAAATAGTAGTAGAAAATTGTTTATGTTGTGGAAATGAGATAATTCCATAACCATGCATTCATGAGGAATATGATCCTTACACCGTGATGAGAAATAATAAGGATTAAAGTCTAAATAGTTATAAGGGAGAAATATGGTTCATGCTACAAAGAATTTTTTTCCACCGTGAAGTAAGAACAATTTTTATTTCAGTTGAAGAAAGTTGGTTGACCACGTTGTAATGTATATAATAGTGTCATGTTTTATGCATGTATCCACCTAAGAAAGCAGGTTGACCAAACTATAATGCATACTTTTTTTTATTTTAAAATTTGTAATAAATTTTTTATTAAACTATTAAAAATGATATATAAGTTATTATTGTCTAAATTTTTTATTAAACTCATCAAAAAATATGTATAGAGAAAATTATTTTAGCATTTATTTTTATTAAAATATTTCATTAAATTGGTTTATTTATTTTTTATTAAAGTTACATGAAACATTTAAAAAATATTTATTTATTTCATTTGTATAATAATTTAAAAAAATTATTTTTTTATTATTTTTCATGTATAAAAGGAAAAAACATGAAATTAAAGTATAAAAATAATCAAATTTATCTATTTATAAAAAGTATAAAAAAAAGGAAAAACATAACATTTTATTATTAAATGAATTATTCATAAAATATGTATATGTCAAAAACATACAACATAATATAAATAATAAATAATATAACATTTATAATTATAACACATAATATGAAACACCAAAAAATAATTAAATTAATAAAAAACTATTAAAATTTATAAGGATTTATAAAAATAATCACTTAACCTATAATTTATTTATTTTCTAAATAACTAATAGTAGAATATAGAAAAAACATAAAATTCATAAAAAAATAATAAAAGTAATAAATATATGGAATTGGTATATTAGGTTCAAATCAAACATTCATTCTTCATAAGTATCTTTATAGTATTGCATAGTTGGTGTCCATAACATCTTCCATTATTATATGTGTAGTTTATATATGATGGTGTATTCAAAGGATGGTTAAACGAATGTAGGGGCCATAATAATAAGCCCAGTTGTTCGAAATTTAATCAATTATATTATGAATCCTATTTATGTTATCGGTTGAAATTATATAGGTAACCTAGAATAGTTTTCTAGATACAAGAAAAATATTGAGTGTGATTTTTTGTTCTTATATGATAGTGACTCAAGATCGATCAATGATTTATTTAGAGGTGACTTGGTTATGTAATCATTCAATGGGATATAGGGTCAAATTGGGGATATATGATCTAATGAACTTGTATTTATTTTTTAGTGATTAATGGAAATAATGATTTGTTCCTTATATAGTCAGGTTATGAATGGTACATCTAACTACCCATGTAAATCGAATAGGGTGTATTTTAACCAAGGTTATGGGCCTTTATTAAGATAAGTATTTTTATTCTTGATTGCAATATCTTTTAATGTGGATGTTATTTCTGGATTGATTAGTAGATATTATTTTACTAATGGAATGATTTTTTGTATCATAGACCATGGTTCAATGGGTTTAATGATTGATGTCTTGGGACTACAATGTTATGTTGTGATCCTTTTCACTATACAGAGGGAAACCTATGTTATGATTTGAACCATTAATCTATAGGTTAATTATTCAATCCCAAAAATTGAATATGTCATTTCATGAATCCTAATGTGACATGGATATAAATATATGGTTATAGGATATACATAAATGATCATTAATGGATAAATCTTGTAGGGTTTATTATTGTGGCGACTTAGTGAGAAATAAATGGCTCAACTAGTTTTATTTATTTTATTTATTTATGTGATTGTTATCATATTATTTACTTTGTTTTTCATGCAGTCAATATTTCTTATGGATAATATTTGGGGATCTTAGGTGGTTTCCTATTAAGTTATAATTCATATACCATGTATTTAAATATCTATATATATGTGATCTTTATTTCTTTATACATCAGTGAGTGAAAGGGTCCTATGATAGGTGGTTAAGTTGGATATATCTTGGTATAAGAGTTTGGAGACTTGGTACTTGGGTTTGATCAAGAAATTGTTTTTATAGTGATGTATTTTATTTTTGTTTCCTTTTTTCCATATAACCATTTATATATCAGACCTATTGGAAAACCCTTTTTATGTATGATTATATTCCATAATAAAAGATGAGAATATTTTTACATGTTATTCCTTTTTTTATTTTGGTTGGTTTTCCACTATTAGCCTATCTACATCATATTAATTTTTTTAAATTATGCTACAAGTATATAGTATTATGACTTTAGGGTAAATTTATCACCAATTATGGATTTAGAAACCCTCAATGTATATTGTTAATATCTGGTGATTGGGTATCATGCTTGAGGTCATGAGGCACCCTGACTCTTGAAAGATGGAGTAGTCATGGTTTATGGTGATATAAAATAGTATTTATTACCTTGTTTTTATTTATTTAATTTTTTAGTAAATCAATAAGTGAAGAACTAAAAAATGGGTTGAGAATGGGGGGTTAAATCATTAGTTCCTCTTTTAATATTTATTTTCTTGAAATAAATATTTGTTACTTGTTAGAGTAAGATCCACTCAATTCTTTTTTAGTTATACTTTCTTAAATTTATCTAAAATAAAACAATATAAGAAACACGTTATTTTTATAAGGTTCACCTCAAATTGTGTGACTACATTCTAGTGATGATTAGGTCAATTCTGAGTCATATCATATACACTAATAAAAAATGTTATTTTGATTGGTGGTGGGAAGATATCATCTAGAACCACTCCACAATCTATTTTCTTATTTTTATAAAAAAAACACCTTTGGACAAAGGATAACCATAAAAAACCTCCCAAACCACTTGCACAAACCCCGCTTAACTCAAAATTAAAAATCCAAATTCACCCCACCAGAGTACCACCACTACCTCCATCCAAAAAACCACAAAATTCAAATTTCAAATTAATAGTCATCATCGCCCATGATTCACGCATCCACCCTGAGACGTAAACCCGTCACAGTGGCCACCCTATTTTTAGAGATGCAATCATTATGTCATCAGATAACCATCACCGTCTTCGCATCAACACATCACTCATTACCCATTGGTACCTTCTCTAATGTCCACTACCATCATGTGTTGCGATCGTTGCAACCTTCTCCACTAGAACACCTTCAAGATCCATCCACTGGAAGTCTTCATCATTGCCCCAGACCCCTATAGTGTTTCCCAAAACTTTTCCTCCTAAAAATGATTTTCTTGGTTCCCACCAATTGATAAAAACATGCCATCATTATAGTTAATAGGATCTTCATTCAAGATCCAAGATAGAAAAAAATCACCATATGATATTTTCTTATTCCATTTATAGGATTTAAATTTCCATGAAATAATATCAGAAGCACTTCATGAAAATCATCCTTATCTTTATTAAATATGAAAAAATATTATTCTTATCTAATACTATATCAATTTTTCTCCTCTATTTATCTATATTTGATATTCTCAATATTTATCACTCTAAGTTACTATTGAATTACTCCTCTCTTTATTAATTTGATACACTGAAATTGGATCAAGTATCATTTTATGATATCACATTGATTATTAGTCTTTACTTTCTCATGATCTACATTAATTAATCATGGAAAGTTTAATTAAATCATATTGAATAAATGCTTCCAATTTCAACTTGATGCATGCATGAAATTCATACAAAAAATATAATTTATCATCCCCAATCATGTCATGAATATTACCTATGAAATCTTCTTCATCATGCACTACGGTATAGTATTATACTCAAGGTAAAACTTCCTTAAAATTCATAGAACTACTTATGGATAGAATCTATTCCTTAAATTAATTCATGGAATGTTCTTATTCTTCATGAAACACAAATTTTTTCATTATCTTTAATAAAATCCCAATTGAACAAATGTGATGTTTGAATAATTTAGAAACTGCTTGATCATCATAAGACATACAATCTATGAGAATATCATGTTTTCATATACTATAAAACCATGTATAATATATATATAATAACTTAAAAATAATAAAATATAATACATTGTATTAAAGATTTCATATGTAATAGTGAATAGTTTTTCACTTTCAAAAACATCAGTACGCTGATAAATGATTATTATGTAAGATATATTCTATCATAAAATTTTCAGTGTAATGATTCCCTTATAGCATATTTCGTTATAAATAAGGACCAATAAATATTATTTTTACTCCCAATTATTATGTATTCTTTTTAACTTGATCTCCTATACCTAAAGAAAACATATATATTTTTCTAAAAAACTCCTCAGATAAAATGTTTTCTATTCGATTACTTTTCAAAAAAATTAGCTTTAAACTCTATCCAATATATTATGCAGCATTGATATATATATATTACATATAGAATTTCTTTATGAATTTTATAATGAAAATAAATGAAATATATTATTCATCATTCTGAGAGAATGATACACATACAAGGGATCTATATACTTTTTAAAATTTCAGATGTTATGAAAAAAATATGCATCATATTCCTTTGAAAAATTTTCAGAGTGCTTAAAGATAAAAAAACACATGTATAAACTTAAATATCATGCACATCACTGACTAAGTAAAATTATTACCTATTATTAATATACTAAACCATGTCTCTTATAAAAATTGCATATGTTTTAACACTCAATACATAAATTTAATAAATATACAAATAAACTCATAAATTCAAAAATAATTCTCATATAATATTTAATCAACTCAAAAACATTCTAAAAACACTTCAAAAACAATGTCATAAACTTCAAATAATTATCACTTATGGTTAAAAAACAATATCCCTTCAATAATTCCAATGGTTATTTAATCTAACCCTGGATATTTTTTCCAATACTATTAAATAAAATCAAGATATGTCAAATCAAATATTTTCTCAATGAGAAACGTCTCCAAACCACATTTACAGATAAGGAAATTTATTTGGAGGATTCTTTTACTTGGGGACAATAAATTTTAGATGAGTAATTTATATGCCCACTCTATATATTCATTCATTCGTTCAATTTTTATAACACTTTTTTATAATAACCACAAATTCAAATCAAAATTATATAAAGAGAATATAGTTACTTTCACCAATAATATTTTTCATATCTTATCCCCTTTTAAAATATATTCCAATGTATTATGTGGGTTCTTCCCAAACATCCAAAAGTGAGAGGGTAATTTCAAACGTGATTTTTTATCCTTAACTCAATAAACCAGTTTCTTGGAATTGATTTTGTAAAAATATTTTCAATCTAGTCATTTGTGGAAATGTATTCCAATTCACATCACTATTTTCCACATTTTATTGTATGAAATGATATTTTATATCAATATTATTTGATTGTGAGTGTTGCACTATATTATTAGAGACATCAATTCCGCTCTAATTGTCATAAGAAATCATTAATGGCTTCTAAACCTTAGTTTTTAAATCTTAAAAATAAACTTTCAACCATATAATTTGTGTACAAGAATGAGTTTTAGCTACATATTCTTCCTCTTTTATGTTTAAATTAACTAAATTATATTTCTTTCTATTTTGGATCACATATATTTCACACAAAAAATAAAGTGACACATAATTTTGACTTCTTATCATTGCAATCACCAACCTAGTTTTCATCGGTGAAACCCAACCGATTTAGTTATTGCACTGCTTCTATACAACATAACAGAACTCAATGTAACTTTAACATACACAAAAAAAAATTCCACCAACATGTGTTACTCATTAGGATTACTCTGATATATTTCAAAAATATTCATTGTATATACTATATATGGTCTTGGTATTATTTGATAAATAAGACATCTAATGATTCTCCTAAAATCTTTCAAAATAACGCTACTATATTTTTCATCCTTGAGAAATCTCATTTCAAAAGATTTAAGTGTTGAGACTTATTTACAATCCTCCATGATGAATTTATTTAATGATTTTATTGTATATTTTTCTTGTGATAAGATTATGTGATTGTGTTTTGTAAAATTTTTAATTAAAAAAAATCCCACTACCATTATTGAAATTTTAAAGTACAGATTTATATTTTTTCAAAAATCATTACAAGAATACTCTTTGTAACCTAAAAATATTATTTCATTAGTATAAACAATGACAATTAGAGTAAATATTGATATCTATTTCACATAAATTTTGTTACCAACCATCCTATTTGTAAAATTAATCTCTCTTAGAAATCAATACAATTTAGAATATGAGTCTCTAAGGGGCTGTTGTATTGCATATAGACCCTTCATCAATATATATACCATATTTCCATCACTACTAAGAATGAAACATTTAAGTTGTTAAAAAAATCTTTTTTCCTATATCCATTCAAAAAGTAATACTTCACATCTATCTAATAAATCTTGTAGTATTTTTGAGCTGTAACTGAAATAAATGATCTAAATTGTTTATGTCTAGAAATTAGTGTAAAATAATCTTCAAATTCAATTCCTTATATATTAAAATACATTTTTTCATACAAGTTTATATTTTCTTCTTCTAGTTTTTTTAATACCAACTTGGTTCCTATAACATTTCCCCCTTGGGTTTGGAAACAAATTCTTATGTGGAATTATTCTCTATTAGATAAATTTATTCATTTATATAATTTATCCCCTTATTATACTCAACACCGTCAAAAACTTATTTTTGGTTTAATTTTTGAAATAAGAGTTTTTGAATATCAATTATAAATCTTCTTCTTATGTACACCAAAGCGTCCTAAATACCAATTATATATATTTTTTACATGATTTTTATATATTTTATGTTTCAATTTCTCATCTTTCTAACATTATTTACCAACACTAATTTTATTTGGGCTAACATCAATGTAATTTGATTCTTTTAAAACTTCATCTTCAAATATTTTTTGAGAAATATTTACATTGTCTAGTTCAGTGTTTTTAAAATATAATTCATTTTAGAAAACTTGGTTGGGTTTATCTTCAATAATATTCACAATAAAAAATCTACCAACTTTTTCATACTTTTATTTTAGTAATTTTAGACTAAACAATTAGATAAATATCACATGAGAATCCCTTCTAGTTCTTTCTCTTTAAATTTTTCAATATTTGATTTTTTAATTAACCTGAAGCATGGGCTATAAAAAACATTAAATCATTTCACTATTGGAATTATATTATACCATATTTCATATGAAGTAATATTAGAATAAAGTCTCTATAATAATCTATTCAAAATATGAATAGTTGTATGCACTACTTTTTTTCAAAAGAATTTTGAGAGTTTGTGTTCAGTAAAAATTATTCTTCACATCACTTATAACATCTCTGGGACCATGGAAACTAAATTTTGTGAGACTTGTTCACTACAAGACCTTAAGAATGCCTCCCCATATTCTAAATGCTACTGACTAAAAGATATGATCTATGATGGTACGATGGGGAGAATATACCCTCAATATTAGAGTAAAATATTAGTGAAAATGTTAAAAAATCATATATAACCATCTAAATAAAATAAAAAACTGGAAAACTAGGAATGTGCTAGCAAAAATATTAACTCAAAAATAGAAAATGATATATATATTTCAAACAGACAACAAGAAAAAAACTAATAAACATCCAAAAGAATAAATAGATTAAACTAGAAGACTGTAAATAAAAGTCCCAAACTCCCATAATCCATAATAGTAACCCAAATCATGAATCATCTATAGGGCTTTTTCCCTTATCCGGACTTGAAATCATGAATTCTATATATGTACTAATAGTGAGATAAGAAGGGTGTGAGTAAAATTTAGTAATACACTACCAACTGTGTTTATAAATATGCCTAGTCTGAGTTAGTTCATGTATACATGAGAAAATCTATTATAAGTCCTTAGCAATAAACATTACTTAATCTTGAGATAAGTCAATAATTTTACATTAATTCACATCGAGGATCTTTTCAGGTTTAGAGAATTAGATAATTAGGTTATAACTGATACATAACAACTTGAATATTACAAGTACACACTTCTACTCACTATCCATTTTTTATAGAGAAAAAACTCTTTAAAAAGAAACATGACATCATTCCATGTCTTAACAGTATATCTTTTTATTAATCTCATCCTTGACTTTATTCATCTTTATGTCCTGTGAAAAACATTTCAAAAAATGGGATGAGAATAAAAATCTCATAAAGGGATACACAATGAAGGAAAAATTTTAGTCTTGGGATAACATGAAAACCATGAATACTTTATCATAAATTAATACTTTTATCCTTTAAGAAGTAGTAAATATACATTACTGGATATAAGCTCATTGATTAGACTTTTTTTAACAAAAATAATACCATAAATACCAAATAAAGCAACATATATCATACAAAGGTAAATTGGGACATAAACATACTTAAATGAAATAATAATACGGTTGACTTCCACACATATCACTAAATGAAATAGCCATACGACTGAATTCCATACCCAGTGAATTGGATGTTATAATGTAACCACCCATCCTTGGTTTATCCTAGAACCAACCATCACTTTTTTATTATGTAACCACCCATCAAATGTCCAAGTACCATTATATATTTATAATACATAAAATTTTGAAAATATCAACATTTCACTAATAACATTTTATTTGAAATCACAAGAAATCATTTCAAGATATTGAAATACTCAATGCATTTACAAAACTACATTCAATACAAAAAACACCCAAAAAGGTAATAAGGGATTTATTTTCATTTTAAAAACATTGAGGCTTATAAAGGAAGCCAAATATTAGATAATGATTATAATGGCAGAGAGGTCATTTTCACTGCATACATTAAAAAAATTCCTTTTTTTTGTTTAGTAAAATGCTTTGTAGAAAAAATATTAAATTTTAATGAAATTAAATTTCAAAGGGGTTTATTATACACTGTATAAAATATGTTTGTATATAAACAAAAATATGCCTCAATGAATGGAGATCGAGATGAAGTCCCTTACCATGATTTTGACAAGTCTCGTTCATTCATTATATTCCTGAATAATAAAATTAAGTTAATTTCTACTTTCCTAAAAACCTTTTTCAAGTTTATTATTCATTTTATATCACATATTACCACATTATAAATATTATATAATTATTTAACTTAATATTGGTCATTTTGTCGATATTCAGTACTTGAATCAAAAATGAACTTGGTTTGATATAAATTGTCCATGTAGTCAAAATTAAATCATCTTGAGAAATATATAAATATCATATATTTATAGTATATATTTATTTATAATATTCCATAACATTTTGAGATAAGAAATGAAATGCACCGTTTATGGAGACGATAGGTTGTATGTACGCATGAACACTACTTTCATTTAATTTTCATATTAAAATAAATGAAATCTAAATGATAAATAGGTATATTATAATTCTAGTATAATATCATATGTTATATATGTTAAATAATTTCATTAAATCCATCCTTTATATGTTACCTTTATGGCATGAATGAGTCTTATCACTTTGATGGGGCGGTAATCCGCACTTTCTAAAATGAAATTATCATATTTACACATTATGGAAAGCATAAAGGTTTTTTGTAAATAAAAAATATTGAAGAATATAGACAATATAAATAAAATATATATCATATAAAAATAAAAAATCATAATAATGTCCACCATGAGATGTGGTAGGGGAAAATCGAATAGTCATTATTTTGTGAGGCAGTAGTTCGTCATACACAGAAACAGTATGTTCATATCCATTAGATGGAGGTTTGTGTAAGTTTAATTCGAATCCATGTCATAATAAAATCCTAGTATATTTTGGATACTAGTTTTTTATGTAATAAATTAATAATAAAATCATAGGGAGGGTAGAAGTAAAATAAAGTAAAGGAACTTGAGAGAAGACGTTACCTCTAAATCGGGTGACTTCTATTGATTTGAACCAAAAACCATTCTTGAATTTCCTTCTACCCAAGGTAAGGCTTAGAGGAGGAATAAAGTGATATTTATAACTTATTTGAGTATAATTGGGATGATACAAGGGGATTTTGAGGTGTGATTAATTGAGGAGGGGTGGTGACCATTTATAAGATGGAGGAGGGGCAGTTTAGGAAAGTCTTGAAATATTAATTTATTATAAATTTACTTTCAATTAAAAATGGTCAAAAACTCGTTTAATTAGAAGATAATATGATATTTTTCAAATATCCCTCATATAATAATTTTTAGACATGTTTTGACTATATTGTTTTATACTTATCTTTTTAGTTTAACCCTCATTTTACTCTTCTAAATCTTACCGTGATATCATGTTTTTTACACATTGTGGGTTAATATAATTAACATATCATGTCAAAAGACCCACTAAAAATTAATTTATGACATATTTGGAGTTTAATTGACCATTTTTACGAACCATAGATTTTTATAAGTTTAATATCATTTAATAAACTATTTTTTGTTTTAAGTTATGAATTATGTCAATTTTGGACACTATTCATACATGACTTTTTTTGAAATTTCTAACAACCTGATTACATTGAAAAAAATGAATATAATCAAATATAATATGTAAATATCATCTATAAATTTTATTTATGGAATAAAAATAATAAAATTACATTTATTTTAATATTTATAATATCATTTATTTGAATCTTTTATTAATGAATCAATGATTACATCATCATTGTGTCATAATTAAATTTATTTATTTATTGTCTAAAAATTATAAATAAAATATAATGATGTAGGAAATAAGTTTTTATTTCTAATGAATATTTATAGTCAAATATATCATTTATACAACCTTATATTAATTTTTTTTTATTAAAAGATACATGTTTATATTATATTTATCATTACTTTAAATTAATTCTTATAAAATGTCATTTTCACACCCATGTGGCTCCATGGGATCCAAAAATCAACCCAAGGATTCCCATATTCCGAAATATCTCATCCAATATTATTAGGACAATTTTTATGGTAGTTTAATATTATTATAGTATTATTTGTTTATCCTTATTAACCAGATTTACCCATTAACCATGGTAAATAAAATAATTACTAAAGTTATTATTCATAATGTCAAAACATAAAAGGTACCAATTCCCAAAACTTAGACCTTTTGATTAAAAATATTGAATCCATTTTTCCAAAATCAAAATGGATAATTTTCTAAAATTAATTTAAAATTAAATCATGTTGTCAAAACCAAAAAGTGGATTTTTAAGAAGTGAAATGTATTAAAAGATTATCATGTTCTTATATCCAATTTAAAAGTGAAATTACTTTAAATGACCAAAATTAGAATAAATGGTAAAAACTTTATCTAATTACACTTTAAAAAAATTAAGATGACATTCTAACTGTATAAATAAATTAGATGAAAATGAAGATTTGAGTTAAAATAGAATATTTTTCATTATTTGTTAAAAAACAACTTTATCTGAAAATTATCAAAAATATAACCAAAGTAAATTTTTATGTACCGATTCTATAAAAAAAGTTTATTTTTTAAAATAGAACATATAAAAGTGAAAAAATATAGATTTAAAAAGGGTTCTCCATCAAAAGGCGGTAAAACTGCATTTTTAGAAAAATGCTTCTTTTATCCGAAAAAATTAAATTTTCTCTTATATCATATCTATAAAAAATATAATATGAATTTAAAAAAATTACATCGAATATATATAACATATATTTTTCATTAAATAAAAATCCATAAAGATTGATATGATTTTATCAACCCAATTATTCTCTTTTAAAAAGGCTTTCATAAAAATGCATCCTTTATATTCATTTGGTATTATTTCCATTTCTAATAAATTTTGTTACCAATGAATTATTATTCAAACATATGTAAAACATATTTCAAAATTTAGTTGATACAATTAATTTCCTCCATTCCAACAGCTAGGTGTTAACTATCATTTAAAATAATAATAATATTATTGTATTATTTTTGGAATAACTCAATGTTGTGTGCAACGTAAGATTTTGGAGAAACCCATTGTTGCATGTCGAGTACGCTATCAGAAAAAGAATCCCATTTATCATAAAATTAATATCTTATTCATAAATATTAATAGAAATGAAAATTTATTATTCTATAAATACCTGGGTTGTTACATATTTGTAGAGGTATTACTAGAGGTGAATTTAAATGAATAACACCATTGATCCTCAGGGACCATGATGACACCCGATACTAACCATACCTGAATCGACCAACACCAGGTGTATATAAACAATATACATCAAGTAAATATACCCATACTAGATTTTAAGTCATACAAAGGTAAATATACTTGTTTCTAAATAGTAACCAAAACTCGATAAATATACTCATCCCAAAATAATAGTCACACCTAGGAAAATATACCCATCCTGAAACAATAGGTGCACCTTAGGAAATTTACCTATCTTAGAGTAGTAGTCACACCCCTATAAATTTACCCATCCTAGAATAGTATTCACACCCAGGGAAATAAAATTGTTCTAAAATCATTAATACGAGATTCTCAAAATTATTCATTATTATTCTATAAAACATCATTTACCATCTATACATTTCTGTTTAAAATTCAAGATTATCGATTCTATTTTCATAACTTCTTTATAGAATTTTAATCCAAATATGTATCCATAAAATTATTTTAATTTCAAGGTAATGTTATTAATTTTAATTACATGAATTAAAATGTAAAATTTATTTCTTGTTCAAATAAATGGTAGTCAGTCCAATAATACAATTCATACACTAAGAAAAATTATGAGACTTTTGAAAAAATATAGACTACCTACCTTTCTTTAAACATAAATTAACCACTATGATACACTAACTAGAATGAACCCAATGATCCCTGATCCCAAAATCAGATTCTATCAATGTTATGTTAGGGTTGAGGAAAATAACACTGAATTGAAAAGAATAGGAGAATTGAGATATCTAGGTAATATAGTGTCTTAGAATTAAATAATAAAATCTATCACAATAAACAGTTCTTAGATCCACAAATAGATAAGGAATAAGAGTCCTCAAATTCTAAAATTATTAAAATATGAGATATAGGTTCAAGTGCCTAGGACTCCAGGAGAAGAATTGGGTTTTAGGTGAGTTTTCATGTTTAAAAATATAATTTTAATAATTCAATTCTATCACATGATTTGGAAACGTATGTGCTAACTGTATAAACCCTATTATTAGAGATACACCACTTAACATGGTTATGCTATATGGTTTAAAAAACATTCAATGAAAATGTGAAATATATTTTTTACACTTTTGTTGATTTTTATTGGTTACCAAGAGAAAATCACATGGTTTGAAAAACCTTATGCCTATCATTACCCTTCTATATGATTATTTTCACATTTATCACTAACCATACACACCATGTTACCCATATATAACTCCAATAATTACATATTTTCAAGACTCCAACTCCCAAAACACTCTCATATCCTTCTAAAATTCCATGACCACTTCCATCACATTTATAAAATAATAAGAACAAGATTTAGTAAAATTTTAAATAAGAACATGCCTCAAAAAATAAAGTGTTTTACAACCTCCCTACCTGATAGTATATCATCCTTGAGTTATAATATAGAATGAAGAATTTGATTTTATAACATCCACACATTAGATTAGTACATCCCTAATATGTACTCTAGAATTTCATTGAGACTCATTGATGGAAAACTCTGATCACATAGTATGTATTTCTGATTCTAATTCCCAATTTTCCTCTGATTTACGGTCGTGCTTCAACCACACCCACACCTGTGTAACTTCCTTACCAAAAATGTTTTTTTCACTCTTATCCACTATACATATGAGATTATATTCAAACAACACATAATTTTGAGATCAATATCATTTAATTGGATCATGTGATGTGGATTCATATGGTATCATCTCAACTGTGATATTTGGAAAAAATCATGCATAGGAGCGAGTCCCTATGGAAGAACTAGTCGGTACACCACTGGACTGATCCTCTCCACTACCTCAAATACTTCCACAAACCTGAGTGTCAATATTCCTTGACTATAAATCTAATTATATCCCAACCTTAGAGATACCTATAAGAACACCAAATAACCAAACCCAAACTCAAGAGGTTGGTGTTTTCAGTTTGTATAAGATCTTTTTCTTCTCTAAGTGGTGGCCGACTAATTTTGGATCAACTTCACATGATCCAATGTCTTCTATACAAGACTCATCCCAAAATATTGTAACTCAAAAGTCTCCAACAAACATAGATGTGTGTGTTATAATCTACCATAAAATTCCTCATAAGTTTTCCTCAGTATAGAGGCCTAAAGGCTATAGTTATAAGAGAACTCTTCCAAATCATGTTGGTTATCCTAGTACCCCCAAAATCATGGACATATACCCTAATCATGTACTTAAAAAATTGTATGGTCCTCTTAAACATTCTATCAGTCTATGGATAGTAGGAATTTCTCAAATTCACCTTCATACCGAACACTTTCTACAATCCTTATCAGAATCATGGTTTAAAATGGGAATCTTGATCCAAAATAATGTTATGAGAGACCCCATAAAACAGAAATATATCTCAGACATTGATTATATCTAATTCCTCCACTGAAAAGGTCTCTTTGATCGATAAAAAGAGATCCACCATTTTCATCCAATATACTATCACCCTAACCACAATGAAATACAAGGGAATCCTTGGAAACCCCATCACCAAATTCATGGTAACATCATCCCATTTTCATTCAGGAATGGGAAATGGATTCAACATTCCAATAGGATTCTAGTGTATAGCCTTCACCTGTGGACAAGTTTAGCACCATGTAACACAACCCATAACATAATTTTTCATTCTAGACCACTAGTATTACCACTGCAGGTCTCATTGAAACTTTATTAAACAAAGTTGAACCACCTTTTTTATGTATACAGCTCCTGCATCATATCTCCATGAAAATCCATGGGAATCGGTGAACAAGGAGAATTTCATCCTCAACCATGGTCTAGTATAGTGGCACTTCCCCACCATATATATTATTCCCAAGGCTAAACATTCTATATCAGATAGTTTTCTACAATGTATCTTGAAAAGTAATTAAGGAGAAATAGATAAATACATAAGGTTTATTCAACCTTAGTGCTCTTGAACAACTAAATACATCTTGGTGAAAAGATCCATCAACTTCAATCACAACTGGACTCCTAAACTACCTGAGGCCACATCCTCAAACTCAAAGTGTCTATAACAACAATCCCATTTCCAAGGTTATAAGACAACTCAAAGTCAAAATATTAAAGATAATCAATCCACCTTCACTGCCAAAGTTTCAAGCCCTATTTGGGAGGGGGTCTATTTCATGATTTAGTGATATATATAAATAAAAAACTTATCCCCCAACAATTAGTGCCTCAAAAATCTCAAGGAATGTACTAATACTTCCATAACCATATAATGGGTTAGTTAATTCTTCTCATTAGGCCTCATATTCCTAGAACTATAGGTAACCAATTGATCTACCTTCATCAAAACTGATCCCAACCCAAATCTTGATGCATCACAATACATGTTGTAGAACATTTCTAATTAATGCAGGATCAAGATCAATATTTTAGTTAGTTTTTCCTTCACATTTTAAAAATACTTCTCATAAGTGTCAGACCATTCGAATTTCAATCCCTTCTTGGTCAAAACCGTCATTGGCACTTCCATCTTAGAAAAATCCTAGATAAACCTTTGTTAATACCCAGATAAACCCAAAATGTTATGTATAACAAATTATTTCTTGATTCTCTCCCAAGAAACCACTACTTAGAACTTCTGTGGGTCCATGAATATACTAGGCTTATCATTAACGAGGCCCAAAAATTGTACCTCATCAATAAAAAAGCTAAGATCTTGTCATAGAGCTTATGTTCTTGAAGTGTAATCAACACTATCTTTAGGTGTTTTTCATTCTACACCTTCAAATTAGAGTACACTAGAATATTATCCATTAATACAACCACAAAAGTGTTCAAATGCCACTGAAAAATCTTATTCAACAAATCCATAAATACGTTTGGCGCAAACTTCAAGAAGAATGGAACCCCTGGGTACACATATAGACCATATATTATCCTAAAATCCATTAATATACTATTTGAAAGTCTCACTCTCTGGTGGTGATACCGTGATCTTATATAAATCTTCAAAAATACTTTTTCACCTCTCAAGTAGTTGAACAATCTATTAATAGAAGGAAGAGGATATTAGTTTTTAACTATCATTTAGTTAAATTTCTAGTATTCAACAAATAATTTCAATGATCCATATACCTTTTTAGTGAACAATACAGAACATAAATAAGGATATGTGATAGAATAAATAAACCCCTTGGAAATTGAGTCCTTTGGCTATGATTTAAGATCAGGAAACTTTGTTGGATCCATATGATATAGTGGAATAAATATGGGTTGATCTTCTATTAGTAGCTCAGTAGTGGACTCAGTGTCTCTCTCTGGAGGCAGTCCCAGGAATTTTTTTGAAAAAAAATCATGAAATAAATACAAAATATGAAGAAAAACTTCTCATGGTAAACCCTCTTTATCCATCATCAACCGGGAAACCTAGGATGTAATCCTACCTAGTTTCTTATGATCGGGTCCCATGTGTCCTACCTATAATACCGTTTCTCCAATGTGAACATACATTCTTCTTTCAAGAGATATGAAATACACTCATCCATGGTAATGGTCAATGTGACTGCAATGTGGAAATAATAAATCCATTCTAATTATTTGGTATAAAAATCATTTTTATCATGAAGAAGTCCCATAAAAATATATAACCTCCAATCTCCAAGTCATATTCTCTAAAATGGAGAATTCCCAATGATCAAACACCCAAAAACATGTAAATAGACATAAAACCATCTACATATATTCTATATCCAAACCTAGAATATCCATTAAATGGGAACACATGAAATAATGTGATGACCATGTATCAAATAAAGAATATGATAAGGTAGAATCTACTAAGATCTTACCTCAAACCACAATAGTATCCATATTATGTCCTTTTGTAGTATGATTTATAGTATAGATTTAGTCCAAACTATGGCCTTGAGTTCCTGTATGAATCCCCTATGCAGTATTTACTTTTTTTCTATTATCCCTATCCTTGAGCACTACATCCTCTACCATGAATATAATGGATGATTGAGATCCAACTACCCACTTTCCATGGAATAGTTGATCCTACTACCAATCCCTAAACCTGCCTTCATTCTACACCACTAGAATACCCTAGATATTTCCTACATAACATCTTCATATTATTCATCTTTCCACGAAACAAATACATGATAGGTGGTTGAGGGAACTAGGGTTGGTTATAGCCTTATCTACCACATTGTAGGCACTCAATAAGTCATTCCCCTTATTATGTGGGAGGAAACACACTTACCTAACTACTCAAACCACTATCCTGGTGTAGCACCCTGACCCCAAAATCCCATATTTGGTGATTAATACCACTACATTTTTATGATTACAAGGAATGAAATCTGAAGGACCGATCAGTTTAGTATTCTTGGTATTCCAGAAACATACATTAGCCTTACATTAAAATAGAAAAAACTAATTAAAACATAGTTTTTTTATTTTGAGGATAAATTTATTCCATCTAGAATATCATTTAATATATTTCTTAGTAAACTAAATGGAATCTTGGGGAAGGGAATAAAATTAAGGGTGATCTCAAATGCTTAGTAAGGTTTAAGTGCAGTGGAAGTAATAATAAATAAATAAGCATAAACAATATGGAATGGTAAATAACTGAAAACACATTCGATTTAATCAATAAAATGAGAATGAAATTCATCCATAGATTTTTCTATAGTGAAAAAATAATGTATAATAATAACTAACATTAATACAGTGTGTACTTGTCAGATTTCATGTAACTAGAACATGAACAAATATACCGTCAAGACATATTTTCAAGACGGTTTAAAATACTAAGAATCTTCTTATAAAAAAACTCTAAGTGTATATCACAAAATAATTTCATCTCCTAAGACTAACAATGAATCGATGGACTTGCCTTAAGTAGTCCCCAACTCATGTTATGCATGTTCAAAGCATTCCTCATATATTGAATAATAGATTTAATTCAAAAACAATGTGCCTTATCAAATATCCGTATTGAGTAAAGGATACATATTTATCAATATTTCCCCATTCAATCAAATAACCTTAAAAGTAAAACACCATATATGTAAGTGAATTTTTTTAAGAAATAATCATACCCATGATAAATGATATGGATAATTAGGGGAAATTTAATGTGTAGTGAATATTTAAAGGGGATTATAAAAAAGAATCAAGGAGGTGAATGTAAATACTATCCTCGGTCAAAATAATCATGTACCATACATAGGAAGAATAAGGATGGTATCAATATAGGGTATACCCATTATAGTAATAATAATAGGGTTTTTATTTAATAATATAAATACCATTAAAATATAATAAAAAAATATTGAGAAAATAATCTTTAAACATTCCAAAGTATCTCATACCACTTTGAAATAATTGAATCATAAGCCCCATAAAAGAATAACATTAAATTAAAATTATCAAATCATGATAATAAGGATATTAATGATATAAAATTTTATATGGTAGTATATAAACCAAAAAAAGAAAAGAGTATTGAATATGGAATAAGTCTCAAAGAAATAAAAGTGATAATAGAAATCCCCTTACAATTGGGGTAAAATTTGAATAAAAATCCAAAAAATAATAATAATAATAATAAAAAATTAAATACCATGAAGATAAAAGAAATCATTATATAATATATCAAAATTTTCAGTATATACACCACACAAGATGTAAAAAGTGAGATGAAAATATATTACCGTACACTCCATTTTGGTTGAACGCTCTTTAACCTCCTTTATATTGGTTTTAATTGTGTTGTTATCTTATTCCAAAAAAATATTAATATTTATAATATCATATATGATTCATTTATAACATTTAATGACCCATTTGTTAATAATATCTCATTATTTTCATTGTTTGGGATGTTAATTGCCTTGTTTTTTCAAGTATATTCTCAATTGTTATTTCTGTTCCTATTACTTAAATAATGATTTCATCATATCCTGAATGTAAATAATGATTTAAATATCATATATATTTATTGTATATATATATTTTATATATATAGTAATTTATAAAATTAAGATATATGAGATAAATTAAACCATTCATGGAGACAGTCACTAATGTAAAAACACTCTATACCAACACACTGATACCAATGGTTTGAAAAAAAACATTTGTATAGAGCCTCTATGCCAAAATTTTTCATGAAATGTTGGTATAGACTTATTTAGAGACCGGTTTCCCAACAGTTTCAGAAAACTATTCAGATAGAACCAAAATATCCCAATAGTTTGAGTAAACCATTGGGATAGGGTCCTTTCTAAAGAGGTATCCCAAAGGTTTTTTTAAAACCATTTGGATACACAGTCTATCCCAATGTTTTGTTAAACATATTGGGAAATTTGTCCCCAAATACACATCAAGCCTCCACTTTCCCCCTCCACTCGCCTATTTCCCAAAATTGCAGATCCCATCTTCCCTAAACTACAAACCTTATTCCCACCTGTTTATCCATCTTGATTCAAGCCATTTTTTGTTCTACAAATTCAAATTTGTAAGTGATAACTTATTTTTAATGGTCTTCATCTTTTTCTTTTAGGTTTTGATTTTACCTAAACAACAACTCCCTTATTCTTCCTAGCGTACAAACCCTTCTTCAAAACTGGGGATCCATATTCAAGTCAGGTTTTGTTCTTACACTTCAAATCAGAAAGATCTAACTGATTTCTATGTTCTACCTCCATTTATTTTTCCATTTTTCATTCGTATAGATTTTATGATAGGGTTGTTTTTGGTTTTTTTAAGAATCCATTATAAAATCTTTGTTTTGTAAGAAAAATTTTGCAATGATAAAAATTTGATTTTAAAATAAAAGAAAATAGAGGAGAAAAAACCAAGTAGAAAACCACTTTTGAAATATTCACCAGAAAATCGAGGTGGAAATTCTAGACAACGAACTATTTAATGAAATAATTCCATAAGATTAACAATATTTTTTTGAAGTAGAAGTACCGCGGTATGATGATATGTTATATTTTTTTGTAACCTATAATTGTTTATAACATGTAATCCCACAAGAAAATTATACAAAAAAGTGTATCATAGATTTATTTTTTATAAGATCCATATATATGGATGTTTTATAATAATAAAATAGTAAACATATGTTTCACTAAAATTTAAGTATAATATGTGTTATAATTTTTACAAAATTTAACTTGTAGAGGTTACTTTGAACCTAAATGAACTTCTAGGAAAGTCCATATATATATAATATGCTATCCCAAATTTTTTAAGGATGGTTTTCAGTTTTATAAGAAATATGAGAAGTGAATATTCACTAGAAATTTATCTAAGAGATAATAAATACTTTAATGAAAAGTGATTTTTTGTGAAATTTTTTATGTATATGGTATAAACTTTATAAAACCATTTTGTAAGTCATTTGGATATTCAAACATATTGTTATTTGTTGACTATGGTTCAAAATCTGTGGAATCCAAGGCCAAAAAATTGATTCTTCCACTATTGTTTTTACTTTTTGAGTAATAATATATTTTCTAATTTAGAATATTATAAATAATCATTAGTGACTGATGAACCCATTTTTTCTATAGGTTCTTGGAAGATTTAATGAGGGAGTATAGATTTCACCACAATACATAAACATCTTACCATCCACAATCTAATAAACAAGTGGAATTTTTTAAAAGTGATATTAAATTAATATTGGAAAATATAGTAAATTCAAATATAAAATATATGAGAAAAAGGTTAGAAGAAACCTTGTGGGTTTATAGAATAGATTACAAAACCCCATATAGATTGAATGAATTCAAATTTATCGAATAGAATAGTTATCATATGCATGTAGAAACAAAACATAAATCACTTAAGGAAGTTAAATAGATGAATATGAATATAGAAAAGATTGTATTTAAAATAAGAATATATATTCACGAACATACCAAAATAAGTAAAGCATAATTTTGAAATTCTAAAATTTACATGGAGGGAATAGAAGTAACACATAAATTGTTGATTCAATAAAGATACTTCCATCCCAAAGAAAATATATTTCTCTACAACTCAATAATGAAATTAATTTCTAATGAACTTCATTCTATAGGGGAAGGACCATTGACCATCACTAAAGGGTATCTATTTAGTGTTTTTTGATAGTTAATAAAGGAGGAATGTACAAATTTTTTATCAATGGATATATGCAAAAGAAGTATCTCAATAATATGATACTATTACTAGTAAAAAAGATCACACTACTCTAACCCTCCTACTAATGACCTCTTAGGATATACCAAAACAACTTAATTGAATTGAAATGACTTGATTTGACCCAAGTAGACTTGAGTAGACCTGAACAATACTAAATTTCATCAAACTGAACTAAGATAAATATAATGGAACTAAAGTGAAACTTAATAAAATAAATTCTATAGTAATGATAAAAAATGAATTGAATTGAACAATTCTTATTTACTTAAAAAAACCTATTTATAGAGTTTTTTTTGCTTTCATATTATGATTCTCATATAGAGTAGTGTGTCAGTTTTGGTTTTATATAAAGTGAAAAAATCTATTTTAATTAAATATGTTTTTTATTAAACTAAAATTTTATTGAATTACATTCATGAATTGTGTTATTACTTTTTTTACAGAATGGATACAATTTGGATGTATGAAACTGATTGGATCTCAAGAAATTTTCAAAACAATTTGGAGAGCTTTTTAGATTTTTCATTTGACAATGCTTCAGATAGTGGTCGCATACACCTCCCGTGTTATAATTGTGTTGGAATACCTTGTTTGATCTATGAAGAAGTTAGCTACCATGTAACAAAATACGGTTTTCAAACAAACTACTATGTATGGTATTACAATGGGGACAAGATGAAATCTCAAAATGCTGATGATCTAAATGAAAGAAATGGATTGGATAATTTGTTATATGACTAGTTTCTGTTTATTATTCATCATGAGAAGTAAAGGATTTCAACCCAATATGACTTTGATATGAGAAAACATGATGCATCTAATGAAAATGATGATGTTGAGAGGGTGAAAAAATTGAATGACGTTGTTATGACTCTAGTATATCAGCAATGTGTTAAAATAAAAAGGCTGGAATTTTTAATCTGGTAGTTTCATGGGAAAACTAGGTATGGAATTTCTAATACTGCCATCGATTACATTTATAACTTCTTGAAGGACTTACTTCTAGATGATGTTGAAATTCCTTCAAACCAATATATATAATGGAAGTTAGTTGAGAAACTAGAATTTTCAAAAAATAAAATTCATTCTTATCAAAAAGATTGCAGCTTAATATGGGAGTAAACTGCTAAACAAAACGATTGTATAAAATGTTGAACATCCTAATGGAATAAAAAGCTGATGAAACACCATCCCATGTTCCACAGAAAGTAGTGTTTCAATTTACATTGATCCCTAGACTCTAAAATATTTTCATGTTTGATTAAATATAAATAAAAATATAATGGCTTGATACCAAGAGAAAGAAGAAGATTAAAGAGTTGGTTCTCCCTACAGATGGATTTACATTGTAGATATTTGATACTCGATATCCTAATTTTTCATCTAATGCATTTAATGTGAGGATGAGTCTTTCATGTTTTGGTTTTAATCCATTTTGGTAGATTCTCACTTTGCACAACACATTGCTTGTTTTCATGTACATTTATAATCTTCCCCGTGGTTGTGTATGAAAAAACATTTCACTTTCATGAGCATACTCATATCTATCCCTTTGTATCCTAGCAATGATATAGACGTGTACATGAATACTTTAATAAAATAATTGAAACTTGTTTATGATGTGTGTGTGTGTGCACATACGATTCATGTTTGAAATATATATTTCATATGTGTATTGTGCTTATGTGGATAATCAATGATTTTCTTACTTATGCAATGATGTCTTGGTGGAGCATGAAGGAAAAACTTATGAAGAATACTCGATCCAAAAAACTAAAATGTCATTATAGTTTTAGTTTTATGGGACATCGACAATTCTTACCAATGGACCATCCATATAGAAATAATTGTTGAAGATTTGATGATACCATGGAGACCGACAATCCACCAAAGTGTATGTTTGGAATTGATGTGATTAATGAATTACAATATTTCATTTTTTCATTTGGTAAGGGTCATATGAAATATAAAAATAGGAAGTATGATTCTAATGATACATGTTACAATTGGAAGAAGAGGAGTACTTTCTTCGATGTGCCTTAATGGTAAACCAATTTGTTACATCATTTCTTATACATAATTCACATTGAAGATAATATATTTGAAATGTTGATTTTGGTTCTTCTAAATGTTAAGGGAAATAAAAAATGATAATTTAGGATCTCATAAATACTTGGTGGATTGGGAGATCGTACTAGAATTGCATCCTGTGTGTATCAGTGAAAATAAATGGAAAGTTCAATTTTCTTCTTATGTGATGAAACCTGCAGAAAAAAAATCAATTTATGTAATTACTATAAACTACTAAAGTTCCTGATGGTTATTCAAGTAATATATAAAAATGTGTCAACTGAAGAGAGTTGAAGTTGAAATCTTTGAAGACTCGTGATTATCAAGTCCTTATGAATGAGTTGATTCCAATAGAAATTTTTCATCCTTTTTCCAATAATGTATGGGTTTCATTTATTTGCTTGTTCCATTTTTTTAGAGATCATTGCGCAAATAAGTGGTCTAATTCTTCCATGAAAAAACTATAGGTAGAGACACCATTAATTTTTAGTGAGTTAGAGAAAATATTTCCTCTATAATTATTCATATGCATGCTACATCTAACTATCTATATTCTAACTAAAATATATATTGAAGGACCTGTTTCTTTTTGTTGGATGTTTCTAATTTAAAGAAATATATACACATTGAAATATTACGTCTAGAACAGAAATCATCCTGAAGGTTTTATCATGAATAGTTACTTGGCTCAAGAATTTATGGATTTCTACTCATTGTATTTGTCTGATCTTACTATGAGAATGAACAGAACAATGATAAATGAAGAAGAAAAGTATGAGAAAATTGAACCCAGATTTCCTTCAATTCATTAAATAGAAAGAAATCATGGAGCATATACAATAAGGACCTTAATCTTTGGAGAGCGGGAGACAGCACGTCGCACAATGTTGTTCAACTATGATTTTTTCAATGACTATATCAAGTAATTAAATTGAACGTGTATATCTTATCTCATATCTTGTAAGTTTACAAATATATTTAACTATTTATATTTTTATCTATAAAAAATATAAATAAATTAAAAATAGAAAACATCATTCTTTATATTTGAGAATGATAGAGCCTTTGAATAGCAAAGAGTTTTCTATTTTCTTGAAATTTAAGGTAGAGATATTGCTGTAATAAATAAATAAAATAATATTTAATTATGTTTAATATTTTTTTATATTTCAGGTATTGAGTTTTCTTACTGACACTGTCTCTAAGTAAATAAGAGCTTTAGATTTTGGTCTTAATACTGTGGTTTGTTGATGTAAATCAATTGTGATCAATGGGTATAGATTTATTATCATTGAATGAGGAAAGAATAAGAGAACAAAACATGATGGGGTTTTTCTAACTACCTAAAGAGACTATTATGAAAGTGCATCAGATAATAAGCCTCATTTTGAAAATGCATCTTATTATAGAGTTATTGAAAAAAAATATTGTATTGTTACTCTCATGGTCAAGTCACTATGATGAAATGCTAGTTGTTTGATTCAATGATGAGGTTGGGCACCTTTGTTGATGATTGTGGATTTCAAGTTATTGACATGACTCACACTCTTACTACCGATAAACCATATGTATTATCATAAATGATGAAACATATTTTTTATGTCAAAGATCATCTTAGACCTAAATTTGGTGACATTATCAATGTAATTCCAAATAATTTTTTTGATGATGGTGATGATGGAATTGACACAATCCCTACTTCCATTGGCACCAATCCATTTATTACTTATGATGAATCCAATAACTCAATTGTCAGAGTTTATTGTGAACCCAAAGTTGTTGTGAGAAATATATAGAATCATTCATCTGTGTTCTCAGTTATTTTGGATTATCTCAACTTGGATTGTTAAGGTTGGTAGAATTCAAAATGATTTAATATTGATTAAAAATATTTTCTATCTGACTCTACCTGAATGTTAATTTTCAATATTTATTGGTTGTAGTTTTATTTGAGTTGCATTTTTAATATTGAATTGACCTGTATTCAAACCTATAAAACTAAAGGCAACTAAAACGATTAAATTATAATAAAAATGAGGAATTGAATTTGAAGTATTAAACATGTTCATATGAATATAGAAAAAATGAAAATAATGATCTAACCAAAAAAATATCTAAATTACCTAACTGAAAATATGAACTAAATAAACTAAGACAAATAAGTTATGTCTCATATTTTTTGTTTCTTGGGTTACAAATTATTTATCCTTTTCTAATTAATTATATATTTGTTTTCAAATGAGGGAAATTAAACTTATTGAGGAGTAGTGAATAAAAAGGATGATGGAAAATAATCACCGAATAACTGAGATAGGCATTCCACCATTAGTTCATGTTGTGAGTCTTTTATTTTATATATATATATATATATATTAATAACATATAATGTCATGTGATTAATTTTGTTTTTAACTTTTATGTTGGATCCACCGATTAGGATCTAGTTATTTGATGAGCAGCCTAGTAGTGGTCCCAGTACACAGGCCAATGGTATGAGGGGGGTGATGTGAGAGTTAGGCACTTTAGTCAGCATACCCGATCAGAAAATGCCCCTCCCACTGATGTACCATCTTCGTTGTGTCTTTAGAAGCACATGGGATATTTAGGCCTCCCATGTTTTCACTAGCCTTTACATCTAATCCTCCTCACCCATATTTACTATATCTGATGATGATTCTCACTCCTCATCAATATCATGTATTTGGACATCCATCCATGGCATCTCATTTACCATCTACGTTTTTTTCTCATAGATTTTGCATTCCTTCTATGACTCCTGTTTTAAAATAGTCTATTCCAATGGTGTATACACTAGGAACCACTTCACCTATATAGGGTGATGTTCCTTTAGTGCCTATGGATCTAGTAGTGTCCATTTATCTGACAAACACAATTATATTTTTGAACCCTAATAAAAAAAATTACCATAAATTATTTTCATTATAACGTGTATTGATATAATATTTTTTTCATATATAACAGCTACATCTACCAATAGGTAGGGAGAGAGTACACACATGCATATGATGAGGAACCGCTGTATGAAGATGATGGTAGATTACAATGAAGACAAACAAATGTTCAAAAAAATAGGGAAGCAATGTCAGAGTTTTTTAGTGACGCTTTCCAAATACTCCAACATCATTCTTGTCAGCACACTCTCATGGAGACAGTTGTCAAAAAAAGTTAAAGATAATTCTTGGGAAAAAATATGGGTAAAAAATATGTTGGATTTAGTTTAATATTATTTTTGTATTTATATGAATTAATTTTCTGGTTTCAACTTCATTTTGATTTCCCTAATATTGTGGGTGCACGACCAGCACATCTAATGGAATTTGTAGAGATTTGGAGAGCCTATAAGCATGGGTTGTATATTGGATGGCATACTAGAGTTGGTATAGATTTATAGGTGGTACATTTCTTGGATTATTTTATAATATAACAGTATAAAAAAATTATTACTCATTGGGAAACATCCAAATTTAAGATATTAATCACATTTGATGTTTTTTAAATGAAAATTTTCATGTTTTTAATTAATAATATCATTTTTATTACTGAATTTTATTTAGAAATCATCTGAAAAAAATAAAAAATTATTGATGATAAAAAAATACTGCACACTTAGGAGCATATTGTAATTTTAGATCATGAGAGGAAGTAGGTACGGAATTCATTTAAAATGTTTCTTTAGCAAATGAACTTTTTATTATTTACTCCATAATTCATTTGAATTCAAAAGTTTTGATATAATTTTAGTTATGATATTCATTATTGGTAACCTATTTTCAATTTTGGTTTCCTATATTCAATTTCATTATAGAGAGAGGTATTAAATATTGAAGGACATGTGCCTTGAGGAAAAATATTTTGTTCGAGTAGAAAGAAAAAATATAGAAGTGCAATTAACAAACTGACATAGCAGCAGATTGTAAATTATAATTTTTTGATTTCAAATTTTAATATCTATTTTTTAACTTAATAATCTATTTATTTTTTCACAAGCTACTTGGAGGCCCTTGATGTCTAGGAACCTGAAAATTTTGGGCCAAATGATCACTTACATTAGGTTTTGGGAGATGAGAACCATGGTAGAGTACAATGAAAACCTTATAAGAGTACAGTTCCAACGAGGTATTAACCATATTCATGTACTAGTTGTAGTACCACCAAGTTGGAAAAGGTTTTGGCCTGGGCAGAACAATCTAAATAAAGGGTCACATATGTTGAAGAATGGGTTGAAAGGACAAACACTGAATTTATAAAAATGATGAATTTTTTATGTCTATCACTTCCATCAGAGGCTAGCACAGCTTGTGATGAATATATGTCATTAATTTGTTCAATATATAGTGCACCAAGAAGCATTCATAGTGGTGGTCAAGAATATGGTTATCATGGTGATGACGATGGCGAGGATGATGGTGAGGAATATGCTAAGGACGAGGATGATTATGAGACCGAGGTTGAGGCTGAGGTAGAGGAAGAGGGAAAGGATGAGGTCGAGGATGAGGACAGGGAAGAGGTTGGGGATGAGGATGGGGAAGACAATGGGGAATATGATGAGGATAAGGATGAGGCTGAAGATTATGGTGATTATAGTGATAGTGATGAGGGATAGATTGATCAGTTTCATTTTTTACTAATATTTTTGACATTTTATGTTTGATGATTTGTTGTTAATGAATGTATTTGTGATGTTTGGTATGTTTTTTATTAATGGTTAAATGCATAAATTTATTTGTTCTATTATCATTATTTATGTATTGTTTAGTTGGTATTTTAGGATCCTCTATTGGTTTCAATTTAGGTTTTCTTTTTTAGGATGTTTTGTTGGTTTTATTGCAGTTTGAGGATGTTTTGTTGGTGTTTTGATTGCAGTGGGCGGTTAGTTTCATTATTTACTATTTTCTATTTTGTTTGTTGGTAGTTCTTATTGTAGGTGAATTATGTTTTGATTTTCTCATCAAGTTCATTTCATTGTAAGTAGTTCTATTTTGGAGGTAGTGAATTATTTTTTGATTGTAGGTCATTTTGAGGTGCACTGTAGGTGTTGAGGTACATTTCATTGAAGGTATTTCTTTATCACTCAGGGTATGATGAAAGATAACAAGATTTATAGGCTTTCTAATGATAGTTTCTGTATTTTCAATAGTCCTATGGTATAGTATAATTCATGTAATACTATTGAGTCATCTAAAATCATATAATTCATTAAATTTCATTCCATATCATGAGAATATTCTTTGGGTACTGTGTTATTTGAGAATGATATTTTGGACACAAGGGTTTCTGAAAAAGTAATGGCTTTTATTTCCTTATATGAGTGATTATTCAACATTTATAGAAGAATAATATGAATTATTTTAAATATCATACACTGATCATATATGTTTTTATACATTATGGATTATAAAACATTTTCTATTATAAATGTTATCAAATGTGGATCCATGATTGAAAACATGACAAGGGACTACAAAATTCTAGGTCACAATAACAAGAGTGCTTTATTAAAAATGATGGGGGATACAATTAAACACCCAATGTATACCCCACCCTCTGATGTTCATGTGAGATTTGGATTTATTAATTAACATGTGAAGAATCTGTAAACTTCTCTGGTATGAATGATGTAGGTCTCCAAATTGACTGAAAGTTCAATATTTATTTGTTATGAACCAAAATAAAATGTCCCTCCACCCCCAAATACATAGGTTCCATAAATGATGGAGGCTAAGGGAATAACCCTTTAACTTGAGCATGTAGTTACCAGATAAGGACCCCAA
This sequence comes from Viscum album, assembly GCA_963277665.1. Lineage (NCBI taxonomy): Eukaryota > Viridiplantae > Streptophyta > Magnoliopsida > Santalales > Viscaceae > Viscum > Viscum album. The sequence goes on along the minus strand of OY728146.1, from coordinate 1,899,362,930 downwards.
ACTGGTGTATATGATATTTTCATGTCCTCAGATCTATTTTTTAGTGAAGGCATCAGCCGCATAATTGTCTTCCCTCTATGTTCGACCAACTTTAATTCCAAGGTTGAAAGAAATTGATGTTGCTAACAATATAAAGCAACTCCCATGGTGGAAAATCCTTCCCTTGAATGAACCTTACTATCAAAGAAGAATCAAACTCCACTTACACAATTAGAATATTATAAATCTTGAAAAACAAGATATTAGTAACCATGGTTATTGATTATACTCTAAGTTAATTACCTAGACTCTAGAAGTAAAATATAGAATCAATGATCCCCTATTATCTCTAAATAGTATTTCCCCTCTCATCTCCCAAGACATGCATGTTTCATCTACATTTAATTTCTCCCCTATATTGGGTGGCCTCCACTTTATCCATTTACCCGGAATACCTTGAACACATTTTATATTACAAAACTTCCTTAGTAGTAACCTTAATTACTAAGAAGTGGACTCTCCTCCATTAATTAGTGCACCAAACTCCACCACAAGTGTGTTCACTTCCAACTAGATTAGAATAAGGGAATACATTCTTCCATGACTTTTGCCTTATTTCCCCCCCAAATAAAATATCACACAACCATAAAATACATTTCATGAGTTTTTTTTATTATGTACATTGTATTGTCTACATGAGTGTTTTTTTTTTGAATTCTGTATTTTCTGTTGTTTTATTCATCATTTTATATTATCTCCATTATGTTTTTAATCTGTATTCATCATTATTCTATAGATTTTTGTACTATAATTATAGAGGGGGGGATATTGTATGTTTCTTTATAGAATTTCATTACTCTATACCAATGTTTTATAAATCTTTGGTATAGATCTAAAAACTATATCTATCTCAATGGTTCTTATCAAACCATTGGTAAAACACTATTCCAATGGTATATACACTGTTTTTATAGATTTGAAAAATGTAAATATACAAATGGTTATTATAGAACTATAAATAAATCTTTATACCAATGGTTTATAAAACATTGGTATAGTTTTAATGATATATATACCAACAGTAGAAAACTGTTGGTAAATATCTATTCCAATGGTTATCATTAAACCAATGGGGTATTGTAATTTCTATTGTCTTATACCAACTATTATACTATAACCATTGATATAGGGTTATCCCCATGCCTCAACATCCAACGGTTTTGAAAACCATTTGTATAGGCTAAGATTCTAGTAGTGGGTAGGTTGTGCATACACATGAATGTTGTATCCATTTTCTCATCATGTTAAAAGAATTAAAAGTAAATAGTAAATATGTATATTATAATTATAGGATAATATTTTTTAACATATATATAACATATTTTTATTAAACTCATCCTTAATACATTCCATGTAATGTGTGGATGATTCGCATCCCCTTGAGGAGGCATTAGTCCACACAGCCACACACGATGTTATCGTATTCCCCCAAAATGGAAAGCATAAAGGTATATCTTATATAATATTTACAGAAGAATAAATAAATTATAAATATCATATATAAAATATATAAACTATATATCTATCATTATTACCAACTATGAAAGGTGGTAATGGAAGAACAAACGACATCAGTTCGTGAGGTGGTAGTCTTCTGTACACACGAACGATGATTGTGCATCCCATTTGATGGAAGTTTATGATATTATTGGTTTTAACCTTAAAATAACAACATATCAGTATATTTTTTATAATTATTATATTATATAATCAATATATAATAGTAATTTAAGGGTTTGATAATGAAATAAAATAGAATTCCTCATTGAATAATGTTACCTTTTTTTCGGGTAACTCTTTTTGGTTTGTGCCAAAAGACTTGATTGGTTAGATTTTTGCTTAAAGTGAGGATCCTAGGATTAGGGGAGGTATTTTTTAAGATTATTTTGGAAGGTTTTTTATTATAAAAAGGGATTGATATTTTTCAATAAATGAGGTGGTAGTACCTTTTTATAGTGGAGGAGGAGTGACATTCTTGTAAATAAAAAAAGGAAAACACTATTAGAAGGTCTTCCGTACATAATGTTACTCAAATAATGAACAAAATTATATCTAAGATAGTATATGGTAGAAATATTTCTATCCAATCTATTTGTTACAATTTTATAGGTCATTTGGGCCCTTTAATTTAAGGATCATTCCCTTATTAAGATAGTTTTTCTCATAATAAAGGGAATTAATTTTAATTTATTTCAATAATAATTTTGGTAGAAAACTAATTTAACCATACTATACATCATAAATTGAGATAATTCATAAAATTTAACCCATTTTTAAAAATTACAATTATATAAGTGATAGAAATTAATTTAATATTAATCCCACAGACGGGACAGGAAAGTATGTTTTTAAAGCTAAAATGTTCAAAATTTCAAAAAGTTTTTGTATATAAATTCAATATAAAAATGATTCCAACAGAATATATTTTTTAATTGATTTAAAATTTATCTAATAATAATTTTAAACCAATTAAAAATATAATATAACACTATAAATTATTAATATGAAAAGTCAGTTTTCAATTACAATTAATTATTTTTCATTATTCATAAACAAATATGACTTCCCATAAAAATTATGAAAATTATTCCCAAGAAAATTTTGAAATTAAACCATAAAAAATAATTTTAATTTTTCATATAAAATTTATAAAATTTATAAAATTTAGTGTTAAAATAGGTGCACCATTAGAAGGAAGTAAAACTGTTTTTAGAAAAATATAGCTTTTTTGTATAAAATTGGATTTGTTCTTATCTTATGCCTATCAAACCTATTGGATGAATGTAAAAAATAATTGATTGAATATAATTTATATATATATATCATTAAAATTATTCAATTATATAAATTAATTCAATTTATTAATACCAAACACCTCTAGGTGCATAAAAATAGTTTTTTATAAAAACATTTCCTTTACATTAAATTGGTTTTTATTTTCATTTTTAATTAATTGATGACCAATGAATTTATTTTATATTTATGTAAACCATATATTTTCATAAGTTGTTAATTATTATTCATAAATTATAATTTAATGGCTATGATTTATTTTTCATTTTAAATAATAATATTAATAGTATTAAGTAAAGATCAGTCTTGTGTGTAACACAAACCATTAAAGAGAATCATTATCTCATATAATGAAAGCTAACCTTAGTGTTCTATATATAGATATTTAAACATTATGTTATGTGTAAACCAAGATAATATTAGTGTTGAGTGTAATATATTCTATTTGAAAGATTGAATTTATCTAAATATAAATATATCATAATGTCTCTGGTTTTTATATTTCTTTATATGCTTAGTATTGCATGTCATACAAGCTATAAAATACAATATCATTATTCTTTACTTTTGTGGTGTTACATTTCTCCACCTTAAATAAATTGTGTGATGTCAATTTAAACATGATCTTGGTAATCTACAGTTTTACATTTGAAAAAACCATCATTAAAATATCACATGCCAATAAGGGTTGTAGAAATATTCACTTAATAAGAGATAAAGTAGAGTAAAAAATCCATATTCCTAGGTTTATAAGTAGGAAACAATCGATGAAAAGTTAATAAATTTACTTAGGGTAAAATTAAAAATAATTATAAGGAGTGATTGAGGCCATTGATAACAAACAATTGAATGTTCAATGGAAAGTTGAGGTCCTCAAAACCATAAATCTGTGATGATTTAAAATACCATTGGTTCAACAAAAAATAATGTATTTTGATAAGATTTTATTTCAAGATAATTTTACTAATGTTAATTAATTCATTTTATACCTAATAATATAATAAAACATACTTACTTAATATATTTATATAAACACAATTTCATTCATTAGTTGTTCTTTGATAAATTTCAAATTAATGTTTTTACTCTAATAAATGAATATCTAAAAATGTTTTTTTATACCTGAAGAAATAAAATTTAATTTTAATATATCATAAGATAAATAAAAGGGAGAAAAGTCATTCTGTTTACCTCTAACTATTTTCCAAAAACCAATACGGTTAATAAATTAATCTATAAACCTAAAATAATACTATTAGTTCATCATTAATATTTATTCATCAAATTGATTAACTAAAAATAATTACATATTAACTAGAAGTTTCATAGGCCAATGGTAGGAGTGAAACCCTTATCATCCTTTGGTCATGGGTTCAAACCTCACCACTTTATAAGTTGTCCTTTTTTCTAAAACCTTATTAATATGATTTCCAAAATAACTATGATGAACATCCCTGAAAGTTACTTATTAAACAACCTTTTCACTATGGTTTTCAATATAACATTTTTTTCAAAGAATAATAATATTATTTGACTATTATTAAAATTTCATCAATTATCATAATAACTCTAAATGTTATCAATACCTTTAAACTCATGTCTCTAAAATTTATGGGCATTATTCCACAAATATATTTTCTACTAAAAAAATACTAAACTAACGATTTGTATTGTCATAAATTTATTCCAAAATATCCTTAATCTTTGTAGACTCCCATTTCATAAAACCTAATAGTATTTGTTTAAAGAATATATTTTTTGACTAATCTTAATTTATATCTTACCAAAAATTTAAGATATTCTTATATACTTAGCCTTAATTTCTCTCATAGGGTTGTGTTCTCTAGTATATGTTTTCTTAAATCTAGTTCCCAATTATTCTACTAAAACTCCTTTGATACCAAATGTATCACCATGACCCCATAAGCCTGTAGTTAATGGTTATTATCATTACATAATTATGATAACAAGGAATCAAATCCTGAAGGGATAATCCATTTATTAGTCTTACTAAACCAGATATATACATGATTCTTACCTTAAAACTGAATACAATAATTAGAACATAATTTTTTTCTTTCAATGATAACTTTATTTCATATAGAATAAAATTGCATATATTTTTTATTAAAATTAATGGAATCTTGGGGAAGGGAAACAAAATATTTTTGATCTCAAATGATCAGTAAGGGTTACGTACAATGGGAGAAATAATGAATCAATGATCATAATCAATATGGAAAGGTCAACAATTGAAAACACATTCCATTTAATCAATAAACTAATAATTAAATGAATCCACAGATTTTTTCATGTTGAAAATATAATGGATAATAATAACTGAAATTATGGAAATTCTTAATTATCAGACGTCATGTATCTAGAAAATGAACCATTATATCATCAAAACATATTCTCAAGACAATTTAAAAATCTCTAATTATTAAGGGGAATCAGATCGAATGGTTTATCACTAACTAATTTTGTCTCATGAGACTATATATGAAACTTGGGGAATACATTAAGCAGTCCCCAAACCATTTCATGCATGTCAGAAATCATTCCGTATATATCAAATAGTCAGTTTAATTCATAAACAATGTGACTTATGAAATAATTTTTTTAATAAAAGAAACAAATTTATCAATATTTACTCATTCAAAAAAATAAATTTCAATGTAAAACAAGATATATATAAATGATATATGGTTTAATAAATAATCATACCCATGATAAATTATTTGGATAATTATGGTCAATTTTATGTCTACTGAATATTTTAAGTGGAATACAAAAAATGAATCAAGGAACTAAATGTAAATACTATTCATGGTCAAAATAATCATAACCCATCCAGAGGAAGAATAAGGATGGTATCAATAAGTCATATTCCCATTTGATTAATAATAATGGATCTTTTCATTGAAGATTTTAAATACCATTAAAAGGACATTAAAAACATTCATGAGGAAAATAATCTTTAAATGTTCTAAAGTGTCTCGTACCACTTTCAAACATTTGAATCGTAATCCCTGTGAAGGAATAAAATTAAATGAAACCTAGTATATCATCTGAATTATTATATTTGTGATATAAATTTTCATATTGTAGTATATACACCACACAAAATAAACAAGTGTATAATATGGAATAAGTCTCATAGAAATAAATGTGAGACTAGAAATCCCCTTACAATTGTGGTAACATTTGAATCAGATTCCTGAAAAGTAATAATAATCAAAGAAAAATTTTAAATACCATGAATATAAAATAATTCATGATATAATAAATCAAAATTATCATTATATCCACCACAAAAAATAAGTAAGTGTTGATTATGACATTTATCTCACAGATGTAAAAAGTGAGATGAAAATCTCTTACCTCACCCTCCATTTTGGTTGAACACTCTTTAACCTCATTTATATTGTTTTTAATAATTTTATTAACTTATAAAATAACCATATTAATATTTATAATATCATATAATATTCTTTTATAACATCTCGTGGCCCATTTGTTAATAATCTCTCATTATTTTTATTGTTTCGGGTGTTAATTGTCTTGTTTTTTGAGTATGTTGTTACTTTTTTTACTCTCCTCTTACTTAGGTTATTATTTAAAAATATTCATAACATAATCCATGATTTAAATATCGTATATATTTATAATATATATATAGTAATATATAAAATTTGAATATAGGAAATGGAATGTACCGTTCATGGAGATGGTAGATCATACGTACACATGAATGTTGTTTCCATTTTCTTATCATATTAAAATAATGGAAATTAAATAGTATATATGATTATTGTAATTAAATTATAATATTTTTATCATTTATATCACATATTTTTATTAAACCCATCCTTAATACATTCCATTTAATGTGTGAACGAATCACATCGCTTTGAGGAGGCGGAAGTCCACACGTCCACAAACGATGTTATCATATTCCTAAAAAAAGAAAATCATGAAGGTATATATTATATAATAATTAAATAAGAATAAATAAATTATAAATATCATATATAATATATAATAAATATAAATCCATAATTATTCCCACCCATTAAATGTGGCAATGGAAGCACAAACGACATTGGTTCCTGAGGTGATTGTTCGTTCTACTCACGAATAATGATTATGTATCCCATTTGATGGAAGTGTGTGATATTTTAGTTCATAAAGTTAACATAAAAACATATTTTATATTGATTATACTGATGTTATTATATAATCAATATATAATAATAATTTAATGGGTTAAAAAATAAATAAAACAAAAGTGCTCGTTGAATAACGTTGCCTTGTTTTCATGTAAATCCTTTTGGTTTATACCAAAATTCTTCATTGTATTGATTTATTGAAAAACTTATGATTATAATATTAGTTTAATGATTTTTTGAGATTTTTATTCAGGTTTTAGAGGATAAAAATGTATTTGGAGGTGTTAATAAGTGAATGTGGGAGTGCCTTTTTATAGTGGAGGAGGAGTGACATTCTTGTGAATATAAAAAGGAAAACACTATTTGGATGTCTACCTTACATAATGTGGATCAAATAATGAAAAACATTATATCTAAGAGAGGATATGGTTTAAATATTTCTATAAAATGGATTATTTACAAGTTTCTATGTCATTTTTTCCTTTTAGTTTTAGGTTTAGTCACTTGTTAAGCTTGTTTTTCTATTAATCGATGTAATTAATTTTAATTGTTTTCACTAATATTTTTAGTAAAAAATTAAGTTCATCATATTATACCTTATATATTATTCTTATTAAAAATATGGAATCCATTTTTATTAATTCTAATCACATAAGTGGTAGAAAATAATTTAAAATTAATCATGTGGACGGAACGAGAAAGTGGGTTTTTAAAGTGAAAATGATCAAAAGTTCACTATGTTTTTATATCTAAATTCAATATAAAAATGATTCCAATTAATTAAATTGTATTATTATATGTAAAATTTATCTAATAATACTTTAAACCTAATTAAAAATATATTTTAACACTATGAATTTTTTAGATGAAAAATAATTTTTCAATTAAAATTCAGTATTTTTTACTATTCATCAAAAAATGAAACATCACAAAAAAATATTAAAAATTCAACCTAAGATAATTTTAAAATTTAGTTTTAAAAAAATAAATTAATTTTTTCATATTAAATTTATAAATGTCTTAAAATTTAGTTCTAAAATAGGTCCACCATTAAATGGCTGAAAAACATCCTTTAGAAAAATATAGCTTTTTATATAAAAAATTTGATTTGTTCTTATATTATGCCTATTAAACCTATTAAATGAATTTAAAAAATAATTGATTTAATATTATATATATATATCAATAATATCATTCACTCATAGAAATCAATTTAATTAAATAATACAAAATTTGTTTTGTTTCATAAAAAATATTTTTTTATAAAAACATTTCCTTTACATTAAATTGGTTTTTATTTTGTTTTATTATTAATTGATAAACAGTGAATTCATTTTATATTTGTGTATAACATATAATTTCATAAGTTATTTAATATTATTCATAACTACTAATTTAATGTATAAGAGGTAGTTATCACTTTAAATAATAATGTTAATAGTGTTTAGTAAAACTCGGTCTTACATGTAATGCAATCCATCGAAGAAAGTCATTATTGCATGTAACGAAATATAATATTAGTGTTCCATGTAGAGAAATGTAAAGTTTATGTTTTGTTTAATACAATTTAATCTCATTTTTTATGTAATATATGATTCTAGAAATATTTAATATATCTAAATATAAATATATCATAGTGTATTCCATTGTTATATTCCCTTTTATACTTAGTGTTCTGTGTCAAGTAGGACATAAAATAAAATATCCTTATTTTATAATTTTGGGGTGTTACACCTACTGTGATTCTTCATAACATCACTTCTTAGTACCTAATGATCCATCACTGAACCCCCATTAAAAACAAATTACCTTGAGCCTTTTCCCTCAATGATGTTTCTTTCTGATATAAGCACTTAATTCACAACCTCGAAAAAAGAGGAAATGTGAAATATGTTCACCATAACCCGAATCCCATACTATAATCCATCCTTAAAATTTATTTCCATATATGACTCATTACTATACATCATAGTATAAAAACATTTAATCTTTATAAAACAATCGATATATTCCATGACCGGCATATTTCCCTTTGTATGATATATGAATTCACTTGACCTATTAGCTCTTAGTGTCTCTAGAAAGAAATATTCAAATAAATATTTCATGAAATACTTTCAGGATAGTATTGAATTATAATCTTCCCAGGCTATAATTTACTCTATCACTTCATATATCTCTAAAGCATAAAGATGGACAATTTCACCCTCTTACCCTCAGGTGTCTCTAGGTGATCAAAAATAGTACTGAAAGACTCAATAAAAATCTCATCTTTTTGATGACCAAACTCCCCAAGAAAAAATGGTGTGTGTTATAGCTGAACCTATTAGGTAATCTTAGACAATATTGTCATATGTCAAGAATCATATCTCTCTATACATTATACCACTCTCAGAAAGATCACTCAGATCTAATCATCTTCCACCAACACTAGTACCAAAGAAGTTTCTTTACCAACAAGCATAGGAGAATTCTTATCATCGTGCTCTCAATTATCTATTATAAGTCATCATGGTGGCATAAATCTTCCAAAATATGCCTCAAAACATTCCACTGTAGCAGTTCATAATAAAAAAGTTTATGGAAAGAGATAAAAAGTATAAAGCCTTGATATTTTCTTTGTAGCACCCTTGGTTTCAAGTAAGTAACCATTTATTTATGTTTTTAAGTATGTAAAGTACATGGGTTAGGTTTGGGGAGGTTTGGGGACTTTTTGTAATGTTTTTGGGATTTTCTATTGGTGCATGGTTTAATCGCAGTTTGGGAAAACCATGCAACTCCTACAGTAAATAGTTCACAGTGAGATAGAGGCAAAGAGGAAGGGGTGCGGGTTGTGCATGGATTTTTTAAAACTATTTGGAAACCGAAGAGAAATTTTTCAACTTGATATAGTGGGATTTGGCATAGTTAAAATATGGTTTGGAAACCGTGTGATCCAACCATGTGAGGTTCTATCATGGAGGGATTATATTTCACACAGTTAGCACATTTTTTTTCTAATCATGCTACTAATCATACCTAGGATAAAAGTGAGATTCTAAAATTGTAGATCTCACTCATGTTACCCTCTAACTACCTAGTTTTTCCCTAAAATAGTTTTAACTAGGTATTTCTATCTCTCAAAGGTTGTAGAACTTATCCTGGTCGAATTTGAAGCGATTTGGAGTTCTTCCTTGGTGCGTTGAAGATTGGTTCTTGAGGTAAGTCATCGTTCTTTATCATTTTTCATAGTTTCCTAAGATCTAATTCAACATTTATCTATCTATCTCTCTTATTTTATTAGATATATTCCCTATGTGGGTAGATATAAGGTTTTGGATTCCAAATATGTTCATATTTGGTCTTTTTGTTGATAGGGGAAGAGATATAATACAGGTTCATGGAGATTTAGCAGGTTTCATAGGTTTTTAAATATCGCTCTTCATTTTCATCATAAATCCCAAGGTATGTGGATTCGCTATTGACTCCTCTATTTATAACCTAAAGGATTAGTTTAAAAATTATTAAATTTATTGAAATTTATTGTGAAATTTGTGTGAAAATCATGGTATAAATCTTCTTTAGTGATGGTTTGTGGATTTATGTGAAATCATGAAATTATTGTGGAAAGTGCTTTGATAAATTATTTTAAAATAGTTCCTTGATTCGGTTTATGGAAAAAGGTTTTCAATAAAAATGTTGTTTTATTGAAATAGTTTTGGAAGGATTATATTGGCAAGGTTATTGAGCATACTTGGTACATGTCTTCATGTTTCATTATGATAATTTGTTGAAATATGACCTTGTGCTCGGTGCCAAAGATGTAATGGATCCTGGGATTTAATTACAATGTGATGACTTGGTAGATTGAAGATAAACTTCTCAAGAGTTTAGAACTATCCTAATGAATCTTTCATGTGTAGATGTGTGGATGTTTGTTTTGGAATGGGTAACACCAAAGTGGAATCAAGGAAGCGGTTTTGGAACATTGTTTAGTTGCTTTCCTTGGAAATTAGTGTTATTAGAGAAAACTATTTTACATTGAAGCTTGTTTATATTTTGACATAAATTTTTTTAGAAATTTTTTTATATATTATTTATTTTATATAAATGGGATAACATGTTGTATCCTAGTGTTGTGAGTAGAGAAGTCATTGGGGAAATCTATTGAGTTTCATTACTCACCCCTACTTTGGAACTCTAGTGTTTTTTGATATGTTGTTTATCGATACATGGGAAATGATAAAGTATAACACATCTTTATAAGTACTTCCTAAAACTTGTTATTTTATAGAGTTAAATCATGGATCATGTTTGGATCTTGGAGTTTTCATTAGAGTCTTTGAGTTTTGTCTTTTTTATTACTTATTTTTAGATTGATTTTTGATAAATGAAATATTGAGTTGTATTTCATTGTTATCATGGATCATATGGTGGTTTTTTGGTCATGGATTTTCTAGTTTTTTGTTTTATTATTAAAGGTAAAATTTTCCCCCACATGTATTGAATCCCTTTGTCATTTATTTCTGGTATTTGGCATCTTGGGGATGTCACTTAAGGGTAAGTAATGTCCCTCCACCTTCTCAATCCAATGAGAATAAGAGAGATATTACATTATACATCTTATTTTATAGGAATATCAAAACTTCAAATGTCTCACTTGACACAATCACCCACATATAGTGTTATCATATCACATAAAGTACATCCCACATATACAAAATTTATATCATTAAGGCTTCTCTACAATAATTTTACCCAAATTTCATAACAAAGGCTAAGTGAAATAGTTTTTCAATTACATGTTACAAAATAAAAACACTTTCCAAGTTGTTATTATAAGTTTAATTTAGTGGATACCACATAATAATTTAAACAAGTAATCATTTATTACCATTCTATACAACTATCCAAATTTTCTAGAACAAACCACCAAATAAAATCATACATATGACATATGAATCCTACGTGCCTGTTATGATGCAAGAACACAAGACCTCTTATCTTTTCATCCAACAAATGAATCTCATAAATCATAAAATTTAAAAATCATGTGAATCACTCTATGAGAGAATATTATAATAGTAAAAACAAAAAGTATAATCAGTAATCTTATCCCAGGTAACTTGGGATTTCTTTGTATGTTGGTTAGCCACTCCCATGAACATGCACCATACCAAGCCTTGAGAATAACCTAACTCTTTTCTACCTTAATAAAAATATTCAGATTAAATAAATATTTTTTATAACACTTTGTAACATCCCCTAGCCTTTTCCACTAAAAAGTATTAGATCAATTTGGTATGTGACCATAGGTTCGCCTCCCTATATGTCGAAGGCTACCTAATAGAAGTTGTGATCTATGATGGTATATTGGATAGGTTATACCCTCAATATGAGAGTACAATATCAATATAAATAATAATAAATCACAAATAACCATCCTAATAAAGTAATAAACTAGGCAACTAGAAAGTGAAAATAACAAATATAACTCAACAAATATCAAATTATGTATACATGTAAAATAGACAAAACAAATAATCAAAACATATAAACATCCCAAAGAACAAATAGAAGAAACTAAAATACTCTAAATAAAATTATTGAAGTTCAATGATCTATCCTATAATCCCAAATCATGTATCATCCAATGGCCACTTACCCTTATCCAAACCGGAATTCATTAAGTCTTCTTGGGTACCAACGATGGCTCGAACAGAGTCTGAGTGTGACTTAGAAGGACAGTGAAAATGGTGTCTATAAATATGTCCAACCCAAGTAAGTTAATATTGAAGTGAAAAAATATGTGTCTAGGTATAACTATAGTATAATTTAAATGAATAACATCATTTATCCTTGGCTTCCATGATGAATCTTGAGACCATCCATACCAACATCAACCAATGATGGGCATCTCTGAATAATTGAAACTAGGGAAATATAATCATCCATGATTTTAAGTAATGCATGGGGAAATATATCCATCTCAAAATAATATCCACACCTAGTGAAATATACCCATCCTAGAATAATAGTCGCACCTAGGGAAATATATTGGTCTCAAAACAATACAAACAACCAAGGAAAATACCTATCTCAGAACTGTAGTTACACCTAGGGAAATATACCCATATCTGAAATCACGCATAAAATATTCTCATAATTAATCATTAATATTTTATAAAAACTAATTTATCATTTATAAATTCTAATTTAAAATTAAAGAAAACTAATTCTTGTTTCATTACTTAAAAGAATTTTTAGCTAAAGCCCTATTCATAAGAGGATTTTAATTTCAATGTATTTTTCTTAATTTAAATTCTATAAATTAAAACATATATTTAATTTTATATTTTAATTCATGGTATTCATAAAACCCATGAAATTCATTCACTAAGAAAAATGATAATACTTTTGGGGAAAATATGAACCACCTACCTTGAATATAACAGAACCTAAATGCTAAGATACACCAATCGAAATGAACCCAACAACCATAATACATAAATCACTTTTCATAAACACCATGTTAGGGTTTAGAACATAAAAAAGAAATTGGGAATAATATGAGAAATGATAAATCAATGGTATAAAGATTATTAGACTTACCAAGAGGAATAACTTATAATAAATTGTGCTTTGATCTGCCAAAAATTGGGGAAGAAGAATCCTTGGATGGAAATATTCATTTAATAGGAGAGTAAGGTTCAAGAGACTAGGTTTTGGGAATAATAATCAGGTTTCATGTGATTTTGATAGTTTAAAATATAATTTTTAGGATTTATTCATTCTATCACACAGTTTGGCCAAACATTTTGGAAACCAATGCGCCACCTGTATGAACACCACTATCAAAGATACACCACTACACATAGTTAGGAAACACTATTTAATAATCCATGCAATAATAATGTAAAATGTATCTATAATTCATTTTTAGGTTTTTTGTGGTTACTTAGAGAAACTCACATGGTTTGAAAACTTGTGTGTCCTGCTTTACCCCTCTGTACAGTCATCCACACTTTTAGAACTAACCATGTTCTAACCATGTTACACTACTATAAATCAAATAATTATATATTTCCAAGCCTCTAACGACCAAAATTCTCTTGGTAATTACCGAATTCTATCACCAAATCCATCACATTTAAATAAGAATAAGGATAAGCTAAGGAGAAATGTTAAATAATAGTATACCTCGATATAAATTAGGGGTTTTACATCTCTCCCAATATCATATCCTTTCTTTATACAACTCAATTTTTATAGGGAGTATAAGGTTTAATATATTGATGTTTTATAAAAATATTATAAAGAGAGGGTTAAGAAATCATTTAAATCCCTTTCCATTATCTATCCAAAACCTTTTTATGTGCACTGTTTGCTCTTTCTCGACAAATATTTTTAAAATTTTGAACATTTTTATTCCATGTTACTTAATATTTATAAAAATTACATTAATAATATAGGTGAAATAATAAATAAATAAAATTAATTAACAATCACCTCTAAAATATTTCTTTCTTACAAGCCCATATAAATTATAATGTATTAACTTAAGTTTTCTACTAGACTAAATTTTCACCACCCTCTGAGTTTAATGAACTATCTTCCACTATTGACATGTTTCAAAAAAAATCTCTCTCTATCTCCCTCCAATTTTTACTAAAATTATAACCACGTTATTCTTTGAGATCATATTGAAACTTATTTAATAAATATGATATATTTTACTCTTTTTCATCATTTTGACTTAAATGGTGAGAATTGATAGGATCGCCAATTTAAAAAATATTTCCAATGGTTATTTATTACTTGGTGATAATTTTTCTATATTTTTAACACATTATTATTCATGAAATATTCTTGAAAAAAAATTATTTTCATCATTAAAGAGTTGTCTCAGACTTAAAAAATTGTGTTTAATCCCTTCAACAAAAAGAATATCTTCGGATTTTATCCTCTTAGTATAAAATTCAGTAGTATCAACTCCTTTAATTTTTAGAGAGATTCTATTTAAAATGTAAAATACCCCTCTATCATGATATAAAATGTTATTTAGGATCTCTTTATAACCTTTCATGTGATGGGATTATCCATACTCAAGACTTTATACTTTTCCTTTCTTGCATTCTTTTAAAGATACTTCAATAATGGATCTCTTTTTCCCCTTAATTATTTTCTTAATTATCTTTCCATATTAACCATAAAAAATAATTTTAGGATGAGTATTCATACAATACTCATCACAATGACCAATTTTCTCTTGTATTCCACACATATATTCTAAATAATCAAATTTGTTCTGAATTGATATATTTGACGGTCTTTTCTTTGGAGACTTTTCTTTTCTTAAACTATTATTTAACTTCTAATAAATTTTTCTTGTCTATTAAACATAAATATTCATTATTCTTTACTACTTCAAGGAAATGATATGTTTTACAATAATAAATAGGATTTTTGTTTATAAATCTACAATACCAGTAACATCCTATAGATTTTGATCTTCCATATGAATAAAAGTTATATAAAAAATATTATTGTTATCCAACTATATTTTTTGATTATTTATATTTGGGGGAAATAGTTTTTCTTGAGATTCCTTTATTTTTTATTGAGTTATAGGAAGATCTATCATTACTATTCTTAGACAAAATATTCCCTTTTTAGTACAACAACCTATACTATTAGAAAAAATAGATTCTCTTTTAAATTTAATAATAATGGATTTTAACTATCCTTTTCAGAAATAATTCTTAGTATCTTGAGATGATATAAATTTAACCTCTATATCTTTTTAAAAATATCCACTCATCTTATTGAGATGTTTCTTAGATTTAAGAAACCTTGATTGTGTCTTATTTTACTATTCTTCCCCTATATATAGTATTTCTCCAAGATTATTCATTATTTTCCCATTGTCTATAACCTTCAACTTGAGATTTTTAATTTCATCAATATAACCACATTCCCTTTTGGAATAATCTTATTTTCCTTCATTCTTATTTTCATTATCCTTCTTCAACAGCCTAACTTCCTTCCTCATATTAGTGTTCTTCTCAAGATATGCTTCAATTTCAACATTCAACATGTATTTTATATATTTTTATTCACCTTCCTCTTCACTACTTATTGTTTCATATTTTTTTCAAAGTTATTAAAAATGTTTCTAAATTTTTTATAAATCACTTCTTCAGATTAGTGGATTATCCTTCCTCTTCTTTTATCATCATACTTCTTCTCTTCCATCTAGAAGGCTTTTTTATACTTTTAGTATATTATGAGACGTATTTTGAGATTTTCTTCATTTATTTTTTTTATACATATCTTATTTCTCATAAATATCATACTTCCACATTCCTTTTTTTGATAGTTAACTAAAAAAATTTAATTCCTCTACATTTAAAGAATTTATTAGAGATATTTATTTTATACTTGCCCTTAAATTTTCTAAAGTCACTTAAGATAAGAACCATAATTATCTTATACTCCTCATATATATCTTATTCATCTTTAAAGTGACTTGATTTTTCATATTGTTCTTATTTTATTTTTAGTTTAATCATGGATCCAAATAAAATTTCAAACATGATCATCTTCGTGAATACTGGAGCTTTATATATTTCATAAGTAATTAGTATTTTATGTTGTTCATAAAGAAATAAATCATATATATCTTCTAATGAAAATGTTTAGGATCAAAAATTTCTGGAATGTAATTCATTAACTCCTTGAAAAATGGAATCTTTTAGTTTTTTTTATACCCTCTGATGTTTATACATATTTATTTTAATTTTTTGAAGTAATCATCAATGGATTCATCATAAACTATCCTCTAGTCTTTAAATTTTCTTCTCCATTTTTTCATATTTGCTTCTTTAAACTTCACATTCCATTCAAAGGTTATTTCCAATTTTTCCCAAATTTCTTTCATTATTTTAAGTCATATTACATTGTTGTACACTTCTTCAGACAAGGAAATTATAATACAATATCTTGGTTTTCCATCTACCTCCATATTTATCTTATCTACACAAGACATGGGAATATATTTCTCATGTGTTGGGAACCCAAAGTAGTATAATCCATGAATTCTAGGATAATTGAATGGATATAGGGTATCATATTATTCTTCCATCCATGATACTTTTCCATTAATGGTTATAATACCTCTAATATTAATAGAATATAAATTATATATCACCAATAGAATAGGGATATTATAGAGGAAACATGGATAGTCTAATTCTAAATGAAGTTCCAAGAAATGGGTTTCACCACTTAGAAGGAGGGTTGAATCAATTGTGATTATTTTACTATTACATTTATTAAAATAAACATATGCTATGAATTGGAGAATGATCCACTCAAATATTATTTTTTTATCCTTAACTTAATACAGTAGAAATAAATAAATATAATGTAGACATTATTTTTACAAGGTTCACTATAAAACCCTTGATTTGTGGTATATCTCTATTATCTTAATGTTATAAATCTTTTTCAGGATTTAGTTGGGTTTGTGGAGATTTATTATGGTTTTTTGAGAGTTTGGGAGTGGTTTTTCTTCTCTTGGAGCTCCACAACCATCAAAACACCCAAGGGAGTCTATTTCCTTGGGAATGGTGTGTGGTGTGTTTACCAATGAAATATAATCATGCCAAAATTCCCAACTAATGAGTGTGGCCAGAGGCATGACACCCTTTTCTTCTTTGTTATGAAAAATAGCTAGAGAATCCTTACTACACTATAGCCCAGGGTGTGTTGAGCCTAAAATAACCAATCCCTATACACTAGGGTGTGTTGAAATTCCTTGTTGTGTATCCTCCATCTTGTATTCTTAGAGAGATCATTCCCATTTTGGGTTCTTCTAGGGCATAGTGTTTGAAAAACCCTCATTTTTAAGTAGACAAATCTCATTCCTATCATGATGGAAATCAATAGGATCTACATGAAATCTTTATGGGGGATATTTAATGTAGTCTTTGACTCAAAATTGAATCTTTAAAACCATTACCTTACTCCCTTTTTATGTTACTTCAGATCAATCATTTTAGGGTGAGATCACTGACACCTTCTTACTGGATTGTTTTAGACATTCAAGTGGTTAATTGTTGATGTTTTTTATCAGTCTTCTATCTCATTTTTAGTGGTGAAATTTCCTTGATTAAGGACGATGGTTCTTTCCCACTCTAATATTCCAAAAAATGATTGTTTTTTTAAATCATTATTATTTTTTAATTAGAAATTATTTTTCAAATATAATATAAATTTTTTGATTATTGAATAACTTCAAATGATGTTTTTAGAAATACAGAAACAAATTTTTTTTCCAAAATCCTTGTAAAAATATTTTTTCAATGAATTATTAAATTGGTAACTTGTCATAATTGTGATGGTGTGTGTTCATGTTCATGTGGGAAATACCTTGATTGAATGTTCATTATTAAATAAAAGAAAACATTGGATGGATCATGTTCAGAAGTACCACCATAACATTAGATCAATAAGTGAGGTATTAGTGAAAGGATGGATCAAAATTCATGAGTATAGGGAGGTACATGATATTCATGTGTGTTTGGGTGTAAATAAACATGGTATGGTTATTTAAAATTAAAAATATGGATAAAATAATTTGATTTATTATTTTTCTCATATAGAACTAGTTTATGGATTTTTATAAACTATTTATCTAATTATAATATATTTTATATAAAAATGTGCTAACATTTTCTTATCCTAGTGGAATGTGTTAGAAAGTCTCTATAGATTACCTACTGAAGGTTATACTCACCCCTTACTTGGGAGCTTTTTTTTCATTTTCATATATCATTTCTCATGATATAGGAATGAGGGAAGTATTTATTTATCCATAAGTTCTCCTTGTTATCACTATCATGGTTGGTGGAGATAGATATTAGAGTTATTCATGTCATGGTCAAGAGTGGTTCCAACTTTGGTCCAGAGTTTTTACTTATTTGGATTCATAGAATTTATATTATTTTCAACTTTATTATTTTGTTACTCTACTATTTTATTTTTATTGGTTTATATTTATGTTTTATTTTCTTTACTAATGCATCATAAAAGTTACTTTGGTTTTTTCTATTTTATCATATTATGTTACGTTTATTCTTTAGGAAAAATCATCCTGTAATGTTTTGTTATGCACTTGGAGTTGATTTTCATCCTTTGGTTCCTTGGGGATGTCACATAAGGTTGGTAGCACATCCAACCCAAACTAATCCAGTAGGTTAGATAAGGATGTTACAGATGGTATCAATTTGTTTGGTCATTGAGTTGGGATGGTGGAAAGGAGATGATAATGTTAAAGCTATAAATTTATATAATAAAATTTTATAACTAAAATTTTTATATAACTTCATGTTACCATGGTTATCTTAGTATAAAAGGTGTTGTTTAGAACTTCTAGTTGTGTCATCAACTCATCATCGTGGGTTTAGTTGATGAGTGATAAGTATCATTAATTAGTAGAGATACCTTCCCGTAGGACTACTTTTCCAAATGCTTATTTTATTTTAGACCTATTATAATGTGATTTTTTATTGATACATAAAAATATGAGCAGTGAAGGTGTTAATGCATAGTCTTTTAAAATGGTTTCTTGAAAGAAAATGGAACCATTAATAAGAATGAGAAACTAGTGAGAAGGAGAAGCTGAGAACATGGTTCCACCCAAACCATAGGTGAACTAGGATTAAATTTAGAGTATAGTTTAAACCTTATAAGTTGTTGAAAATGGACTTAGGTCTAAGGAGAATTTTCAAGTAAATTAATCAACATACTTTATGAATCAGAACCTGTAGACATTTCATAGTGATTCTCTATCTAAGAATGTAGAGTTATGGTTAAGTAGGATTACTACGATTTTTTACTTCTTAAGGACTCCATAAGAAATGATAGTAAATCTAGAAAAATATATTATTGATGACCTGGATTTATCATGGTGGGACTTAGTTGTTCAAGATTATTTGTATTGGGACCTCTCTTGGAAAGGATTTGTGGAACTGTTTAATAAAAAATTAATTCCAAAAAAAACATCCAAATAGTAAATATGTAAGAATTATTTCAACTAAAATAAGGAAGTATTTTAGTGATAGAATATGATACTAAATTAAGTCACCTTTTTCCTTTTCCTTGGAGTTATTTTGTAGAGAGAAGTGGAAGGATCATATATTTGAGGCAAGTCTCTAACCTAAGTTTCATTCAAATAAAACAATGTTCTATATTACTAAATATGCAAAAATATTGAAAAAGGTGCTCATTAGACAGAGATATATATATATCTTGTAGGAAATCCAAGTGGATGGAAAATCTTTGTATTTATAAGTTCGAGTGGGAATTTCAACTTGGTAAATAAATATTGGAGGGGGAGTTACTCTCAAGGTTACAAGGAAATAGAAAATAAATCCCTTAGATCTGTTAATTATCCCCTCATCACAAAAATGAACCAGGTTATTTCCAATGGGGATTTCTTATGCATTGGAATATGGAATACATTACACCATTGACAAATTTCCATCATTACAGAAATAAAAGGATATCCTAAGAATTATTTTCATACTCATCTGAAATTATTAGGTGGAATGAGATTCACTCATCCTCGGGGATTGTATGCTCAAATAGAATAGTCACATTAGACTAGTTTTCATCGACAGACCCAGGTGAACCCGGATTCCTCCAGGAACACTATGGTTGTCTAGTCAAAACCTCATAAAGTAATCAAGATAATTCCTATAGAAGTTTATTAATCGTTATACCGAGCATAATAGGATATATTCACTGAGAAATCAGGTCTCCCCAATGTGATAGGTACCATCCTTCTGAATTTGACTCTTATGCATGTCTTTTTTTGATACTGGTGCATTGAATTGGTTTCTTGCTTCTTATGTGGTTAAAATTTTTTAATTATATATTAAAATTATGCCTTATATCATGATTATCAAGTCAACCCTTGGAAAAAATGTGTGTTGAGGTTTAAAATTACCAATATGTTCCATTAACATTGATGTAGTGATGTCTCTCTAGGACATTACGATCCTATATATTAATGTTTTTTATTTAAAATTTGGAATGGACTAGATGGTGGAATTTAAATCCCATATCAACTATTATGCTTGGTAAGTTATGTTCACAACCCCTGATGGACCTCTTCATTTAATCAATTGGGGTTGGGATATAAATATAGGTATTTTGTGACATTTAGTGTCAGTCGATGAAACCATCTATGTCTAGTTAGTATCAATGAACCTATGTGTTTTTTATGAAATAAAAAATGAAAATCTTCTTTCCATAGTGGACCCACACATAGATGTATTTCCAAATGATTTCTCTAGGATACCACCCATATGGGAAATCAAATTTTATATTGATCAACTTCTAGGAACAATCCCTATTTTTCTACTAGATTATAGAATGTCTTTGAAAGAGTTTTTGGAATTAAAGGTCTAGCTAGAAGAGTTTGATAGTAAATGATTCATTAGACCTAGTACATCATCTTGGGATGCACCATTTTTATTCATAAATATAGTATATGGTTTTCTCCATTAATGTGTTGATTGTTGTAAATTGAGTCAAGTTATAATAAAAATTGTAACTTGAGTCAAGTTACAGTAAAAAATTGGTAACTTTTTCCTTAAAGTGATGACCTATTTGATCAATTAATGGGATCAAAATGGGTATATAATATTGATCTATGTTTGTTTTATCATAAAATTATATTTTATAAATATGATATTCTAAATAGAGTATTTTATATTCATTATGGTCATTGTGAATATTTCTTCTTGCCCTATGGTCTGACAAATACACCTGTAGTCTTCATGGATTTGATGAACTGTATATTCCATAGGTACCTCAACTCTTTTATTGACATATTTATTAATGGTATTTGGGTTTATTTATGATAAAGTAATGACCACAAAGATCACATGGAAATCATATAGAGCATATTGCATGATCACTAACTATATGATAATATTTATAAGTGTGACTTCTAGATCCAAGAAGTTCATTAACTCAAGAACATAATTTTTGAATAAGGAATATTATTTGATCCTAAAAATATCAAACTAGTTATCTCTTCATAGATTCCAAATAATTTTTTCACAATACACAATTTCATGGGATTAGAAAGCTATTATTATAAATTTGTTTGGGATTTCACAAGGATTTATTTTTTTTATGAATATTATGAAAATAAATGGTTTTCTATTGACATAGAATGATGAATATCTGAAATGGTTTCTACAGCTAAAAGATAACTACACATTGAAACCCATTGTAATCGTTCCATAAATATATCAAGGTTATATGGTATATTTCAATGCATATAAAAATTGTTTTGGTTGTATTCTCGTGAAAGGATATCAGGTTGTAGCCTATGGTTTATGGTAGTTGAGAACACATGAGATGAATTATCCAATTAATGGCCTAGAATTAGATATATTTTCCCATTCTATAAAGAGTTGGAATCATTATCCCCTTAAATAAAGGTTCACATTGTTAACAGGTCATAAGAGTTTGAAATATATCTTATCTTAGAGATACGTCTACTTGTGGAAATGAAGATGTATGGAATATATCCAAATTTTTTACTTCAACATGGTATACACACCTATGAAATATAATTATGTAGAATATTCATTGAGTCTAAATTCTCATAATGAAGTTTTCAGGGAATATCATGACAAATGGTAGATGATGAGTATTATACTGATAAGTATATGGACTATTTTAAATCAAATGAGCATAAAATTGTATTCCTAGTTAATTGTCTTCCAAAATTGATGGAATTTGTCAAAGAGGGTAAAATTTTAGGTCTTAATTACATCATCGTCTGGTCAAACCTAAATGGTGTGGAGGATTTTGAATACTAAATAGAGGATTAAAACTCATTGTTACACTTTCATAATAGAATTTTGGACCCTCAGTCTTTCCAGAAACACGTTTTATCTATGTATCACCACTGAAAATGGGTTATTCATCTGGGTATTCAAAAAATATAAAAAGTGATAAAAGATCATTTTTGGTGGTTAGGAATGAATTTCAATATTTCATATTTTACAATGAAATTTAAAACATGTTATAAGGTAAAGGTTTAATATCAATTAACATATGTTATTCTTCAATCTATTCTTATACCAGTATAGAAGTGGGAAACATTTTCAATTGAATTTTTCATACACCAACCAAGAATGTTGTGGAAGGATAAAGCTATTTGGGTGATTGTGGGTCAACTCAACAAGTCAGAACAGTTTATCTAAATAAAATAATCCAACCTATTAGATTATTTGAAAAGGTTATATATTTAATAAGTGGTTAAGTTTCAGGAAGTTCATGTTTCGATTATCTCTGACAGAGATCCTCAATTTACTTCTCGATTCTAGTTATTGTCACAATAGGCTCTTGGAACCCAATTGGGAATGAGCTTGGAATATAATCATAAAAAATGGATAGTTAGAGTTCACAATTCATACATTAAAAGATATTCTCAAATATTTTTTCATAGACATTGGTGGCTCTTGGGAAGATCAAATGCCTTTTGTGGAGTTCTCATATAATTACAGCTATCAAGAGATCAAACATATGGGCCTGTTTGAGATATTATATGTTTATCCTTTTTTCTCTACTATTGTGGGTGGAAATAAGAGAAAACCAACTGATTGGACCTAGTCTTGTCCATGATAGTATCTATAAGATCCAGATTATCCAAAAACTGATGGTTATAGCTCAAAGTCAATATAAATCTCATTCAATTCATCATCATCATGATTTTTCTTTTAATGTGAGGGACCATGTCTTCATAAAAGTATCATTGAGGCTTATTCATTGATTCTTGGTAAATTAAGGGAAGTTGGACATATGGTATGTCGGACCATTTGAAGTTTTTTAATATGTTAGAAATGATGTGTATTGGTTTTATTTACTAATGAGATTCAACACTGTCCATAATGGTTTCCAGATCTCTCAACTAATAAAGTGTAACCTGAAACGAAATAATGTGATAAATTGGGACCATGTTACTCTTAAATTATATATAACGTTTATCAATGTACCAGCCTTGAGTTTGGATAGAAAATAAAAGATATTATTGGAAACAATATACCTTTAGTACTAAATGAATGACCTCGTAGAAATAATTAAGAGGAAATATGGAAATATGAGAATGAATTGTGGGAGTAATATCCAGAACATTTTCAAAGAACCAAAAATATATTGCCTTCCAGGGATAGAAATAAAAATTAATGGGATAATATAACACCCTTTTTGAGGTATATTCCCATGATTCTAGGATTTTAAACCCTTTTTAGGGTATTAGATTGGTTCAACGAGCTTTGGTATGGTGCGTAAAGAGTTTAAGAGAGGTTTCCATTCTCTTGGAACACCATGGAAAAAAACCAATGGAAGGATGTGGCCTTGGGAATGGTGTGGTTTGTGTGTGTCTGTGTGTCCATATGAAACATAAGTAAAACAAAACACCTAACTACTAGGTGTTATAGTGGGAATGGAACACTGGTACCTCACTATTAAAAATGCCCAGAGAGGCATCATCACATCATAGCCCAGGATATTGTCACGACCCGTCCTCGGGGCCCATTCCGTGACTACCCCAAGACCGTCTTCCATAGACCAGGGGCTGGAGACTAGCACCAAAGGCGTAAATCCCAACAACTGGGAAGGCGTTACCTTTATAAAACAAAACATATCCAACCAGAGTACAAGCGGAAGTAAAACACTAAGTACAAAAGAGAGTGCTGAAAAGTAAATGGGCCAGAATACAAACCCAACTGAGAAGTACAACTAAAACTGAATGAAGTACAATAGAAAAGACAAACAACTGAAAGAAAGAAGCAGCTCCTAGGGCATCCACCTCGGATCCTTCCTGAAGGGTAGGTATAGATTGCCTCCCCAATGCTCTCTCCCACCAACCTCCTCTGAGTACCGTCTCGTCGTGAAGTCCACCTCCAGGTACTGACTAGTCATGAGGTCCACATCTGGGTACTGACTCGTCGTGAGGTCCACCTCCGGGTACCATCCAGCTCTACATGCATCAACAATAATCAGTGATGTCTGTCATCTACAACCAACACAATAAGGAGCGGGAAAATCCCGTGCAGGGGTGAGCATACGATACTCAGTAGAGATCTTGAGACCCTCGTGGTCTCACTAAATCCAATAAGGATAATCACGAAGAAAGTTCTCAATAGATAACCCTTACATAGGTATAAGCTCATACTTATACCTAAGTTACCAAGTAACCCATCTCAGCCATGAGGTATAACACAGATATGAAGTCGATGGATAACCACTACTTAGGTATATGCCCATACATATATGTAAGTTATCTAGTAACCCATCTCAAACATGAGGAAAACACAAAGGTCATTGACTCAGCTCAAACCAGGATTTTCATTATCAAAACCGCAACTGCTGAAGAGCTCCGTCTCTGATGAGTACAGTGAACCTGTCAAGACTCTGAGATACTTCTCACTAACCTAAGACTGCTAAGGTACTCCTCTTTTCGAGTACCGCGGGTCAGCCACCCAAACACAGTAGTGCTTCCCGCCGGGGTCGGCCACCCAAACACAGTAGTGCACCCCCCCTAATAGCCTACAGAGGTACTCCTCCTATCGAGTACCATGGGTCTACCACCCAAACATAGTAGTGCTCCCCGCCGTGGGTCTGCCACCCATACATATTAGTGCTCCCCACTAGGCTATAAGAGTCACTCCAACTCAAATCGGACAAGCAGTCTTCAGGTCTCAGCCAGCTACAGGATCTCCATACTCCATGTGCTCATCTCCGGGAGGGTCCGCTCCATGAGCTACAGGTCGATACTCCAAGTATCACAAATTCCCATGAAGAAGTATCTCAAAGGACCGCCTCGTCAGATGACGCATCAATCGGACACCCAGTCTGTGAGTTATTAGCCTTTTCGTCCCAGTGGCTTGGTTGGTTTCGTGTATGAACCAACCCGACTGTATCTCAACTGCACCCCAAACTCTCATAGGGTATACTCAAAGTCACCGTTTCTCAACGAGATTACCAACTCTGTTGATGGTTCATCAAACGGATGTCCGGTCTGAAAGTTATCGGCTTTTCTGTTCTAGCGGACCAGTTGGATTTCGAGTACAATCCAACCCGGACATATTCCAACTATGTCCAAAACTCATGTGAGGTATGACAAAAGATTCGTCTCACTGAAAGGAATCCAACAAATTCAATGACACGTCAATCGGACATCCGGAGCTCATGTTATAAGCTTTTCCGCTCCGAGGGCCCGGTTGGTTTCAGGTTTGAACCAACCTGGCCGTACCCAAATTTCTCCGAAACCTTAAGTGTAATATTGAAATGACCGTCTCGATCTAAGGATCCCATAACAACTGAAGGTGCGTCGATCGGAGGTTCATAGCCCATGTTATGGGCGTTTGAACGAAACTGCCCAAAAACAGGGCGTCTTGGCCTGGTCTGACCCGGCCCAGTACCCCCTGGGTCAGCCCGAACCGAGTCGACTCGACCCGAGTCAACCCGACTCGGTTCTGGGTCTGGCCCATTAGGGCGCGGCCCGGCATGGCTGGCGCGGCCTGGCCTAACCGGTGCGGCCCGACCCAGTGCGGCGGCCCGGCCCGACCGGTTAAGGCTCGGCCAGCATGGCCAAGCGAACGCAGAGTGGGGGGCTCGACCCCTCACTGCTAATTGGCGCAGGAATCATTTTGTGCCGCCGGTGTTCTTCTGATATCCCGTGTGGCTGTGGGATCCATCTTGTCGCACCACCGTGGTTAGCCATGGCGGGTTTTTCTCCAGCGGCACGCTGGGGCGCCGCCGCCTCCTAGCATCCGGACGGCTCCGGCTGCCGCCACTAGTCACCGGCAGCGCCGCGCTGGCAACATGCGCCTCCAGGGGTTTCCTTAGGCCACTGGAGTTGCTCCGGTGGTGCGTTTTCAATTCTATCTGCGTCGGTGTTCATCTCGGGTCTCGTACTTTACTGCGAAGGTCTCAAATCACTATTGCGGTCCCATTTCATCATCACCGTCAATCCGTGCACCAACAACAATCTATGGAGGGTTGTCGGGCCGTGTTTGTTCGGCCCGCACCCTTCGTGTTAGGTATTATGAATTGGCAGTCATTAAAACACCTGATTTTAATATTGACGAGGGTATAATTTATTCAAGTATAAATTATACTAACATCATACTAATTAAACGCTCAAGCATGTGATACAAAATCACTCAAAATATAATTAAAAAAAATTCCCCTACCTCATGACATGATCCCTCGATGGATCTGCAGAGAGGTAGTGCCATTTCCATGACGTCAGAAGGTGACGTCGCCGTTTTCAGTTTCCCCACAGCGGTGTCTCCTCCTTTGATGGAGATCCGGGAAGCATTCTACATTGAAGGTCTTAGAAGGCCTAACGTTGCTGGAGTGTACTCGAAGATGTGATGCCTTCCCTCTTGTCACGGATAAAGGAAGAAAGGGTACGTCGTCACTCTTTGTGGAGTCAGTGTTCTTTGATAAGAAGCGTCGTTCTTCGTTGAGGAGGCGCCATTCTTCAACGAGGAGGAATTCACTTCTTCTTCTTCTCTCAAGAACTCTCTCCAAATTCCCCAACACAAAGTGTGTCCCAAAATAAAATAATGGCTCATCCAATTATTTTATTAACACATGCCATTTGAAATTCAAAAACTCAAACACTTAATTAATTAATTGAGGAGACTCAATACATTAATTAAATTGTGTGTTGGATTAAATTAATAAAGAGGGAGAGAGTGAAGAGGAGAAGTTACACAAATTAAGAGGAGCTTACCAATTAATTCAAGAGGTGAGTTAGCAAGTATTTATTAAGAATAAGAGGATGTTGAGAGTCACATTTAATTAAGGAAAAGTTTTCACATTAAAACCAAGGGAGTTTATGAGAGTTATAGGAATGTGAATGGTTGGGGCTCATGTGGGCCCCACCTCACAAATATCCTAACATGAGAAGTTAGAATCTTGTGGGTCCCACCCCAACATCCCATGCATATTAAAACCACTTTAGATAAAAGAATAAAATTGACCCACAATTTTATTCACTTCACATTTAATCCTCAAATTTTAAACAACTTCCCTCAAGCTAACGCATCTTAGGTAAAGTTCCTCTTAAGCAATTACCGACGGTGAGAGTTCATCGGTGCCCTCAGATTTCAATTCCGATCACCGGTTCAAATGATATAAAAACTCGCTCGTACTTTCACTGAATGTACCCGAGATAATCTTCTGAATTGATTTCGGGCACACTGGGCCTTGGAATCAGGTGTCGTCATAAGCCACAGACTCATAAAATTCCAAAGAAATTAAGAAAAACAATTTCCTTGAAATTTCCGGGTCTTTTCATTACACCCACCTCAGGGATTTACATCCCCGTACAGCTATAACACACACTAAGGAAAACAAAGTGGTATTGAGCACATATTTGAGCCCTTTTATCCCATGTGCTCTCTTGGAGGTTCTCGAGCTACCAGTGAAAGAGCACCCGAGGAATCGACCGTCCACATAGGACCCGCTCCTGTCGATCCTCGTTCTCCACTAGAACCACTGTGAATGTCACCTCGTCATCAACATCCAACCCCATGTGGTCGAAGATGTGTGAAGGATCATGCTCGTATCTCCCCACCTAGGATACGTGGATGACATCATGCACTTGGTGCAACTGAGGTGGAATGGTCAAGTGGTAAACCACCTCTCATACCCTGCTGAGGACCTAGAAAGGTATGTTGAACCATGAAGATAACTTTCCACCTTGGCCACATCTCTGTAAACCTCATCGAGGTGAGACCCGTATAAGGACGTGGTCGTCATCCTCGAACTCTAGAGGCCTCCATTTTCTGATTAGAACTAAAACTCAAAACTCGTGTTGTGACGAGGGTAAGGTTGACTGACTTAAGAGTGATCGACCATACCCTCCTGTTCATGAGTTTATCCTGTGTTTCCTGGGGTTTCCTTTTTTCCGACCAAGGTAACCCCATCCCATCGTTGTAGATAAACCACAAACTTTTTGCCTAATACAGTCAATCTGGGTATGAATTGTGAATCCATTCCATACCCAGACCAACGTCGTAAGGCCTCAATGCTGCCACCAAGAGATTCCAACTGAAACTCTCGCCTTGAGGGTCAGATCACACTGTCGGCGTGAGTGTGATTATCGAGTCTCTTCCCAAGGTATCTCCAAACGTGAGGGTCAAGTCTACAGTTTATCAAAAACTCTAGGTCTAGGACAAGATTCATGGAATGAAGCAATGATTCATATCAATGTCTATTGTAATGGAATCTAGAAGTAGACACAGACTATCCCTCGAATCATTCTTAGAGCCATTGGGTCACACTCCTTGACCGCATGTAGATACTCTTTTTACCTACCCTCTAGCTCCCTGAAACTGGCTGGGATAACAAAGGCGGGTGGTTGTAACATGTTGAAATGTACACCACCTCATGATGTTCTCCTAGCTCGGCCTCCACATCTGCTGCTCTGCAGACTCATCTGTCCTTAACACTTCTTCTTGAAACATTTTACATGCCCGAGTCTCTGAGACTGGTGACCGTTTCTTGTTTCTTACTATACTGTGCAGTATTCATCCGCTCTTAGATGATCTGCACCCTCTCCATTGTAACTTGTACCATCTATGGTTGGTAAGAAGTTTGCTGACGTGGTAAGTTGGTCAGTGACCACCCTTCTTCGCCTACGGTCTATAAGAGTTTCTAAGATTTCTCCTTTGACAAGAGGAGAAACATGGTCTCATCCCTTGGATAAACCATGACCATTTTCTAATATAGTCAATCCTGACATAAATGATGCATTCATGACATGAAAGACATCATAAGGCCTCGATGTTACTACCAAGAGATCCAACTGTCACTCTCGCCTCCAAGGGTCGAGTCACACTATCAGCATTAGTGTGAGGTCACTAGGTATCCTCCAGTAGAAATATTGAAAGTGAGGGTCAAGTCAAAGGTTTTAACCGAGACCTCTCATCATCAACCAAACAAATGGATAGGAAAGAAAACATCACAAAGATAAGTGTCTTTTATTACTACAGCTCGAAGTTCAAAGACACAAATACAACAGCAACATGGAACTAGAAGTATAAGGAACAAATGGAATCCACTAGTTCTGCTCCTATCCACCTGCTTCCAGAGCTCTACTGCCATGTCCACCGCTCGGCTGTTACTCAAGCACCCACCACTGCTTCTACCTTGGTGGCTCCTCCAATGCCTGTGGATCAACTATGCAGGGGGTCAGACAGTCATATGTCGTGTGACCCTTCCTTCCGCATGTATGACACTTCTTGATCCTCATACGTCTGGATCTGTTTTGTGTAACTCGCACTACCAAACCTGTATCCCGAGGTCTCCCATCTGCTGGTCTAGTCCTCTTGGAACCTTACATCATCTGTCTACTACCTATAGATGACTCGGATACTGATGGAAAATCCTATGGAAAAAGCAGAATCTCCTAAACACGCTCAGGTTGTAGAGTCACTGGTATAAACTCCACCCTGAAGAAGGTCTCAAAGACTACCCATGTGAAGGTCATATCATCACAAAACTGGAGCATCCGGCTTCACCATCTGCCTACTAATGCCTGAAAGAGGCTGGTAGCAAATATCACCATGAATTCTGCAGGTGTACCTACTATCCTGAAGACTCTCACCACAGCCTCCAGCCAATCCTCAGCCACCTATGGATCCATCTCACCCCGGAACATGGGTGGCATCTGGCGCTGGAACTCATGCAGCGCGCTGAAGAGGCGTGCATCGCCTACTGCTGGGGATGGTGGCATCGGTGGCCTAATGTATGGTAGTACCGCTGGTGCCTCCGCTGGTACCTCAACTAAAAGAGATCCCTATATTGAGGCCTCGTCGCTTGGCAGGCTGTCAGTACGTACATATCTCAGGTCTCTATTTGACCATCCATGGAAATGCATCTTGAAAGAAATAGATATGACATGGTCACACGATTATATCTGGTGATCTAACCTGGTTTGAGCTGTTTTAAGGGGAAACCATTGAAAAACACACTCAATTAGTGTTTTCATGCACTGAGTCGGAAATCAGGAGTCAGGGTCCTGGTGTGTGGATACGTCGGCCGGCATCACCAACACTGGACTCCCTGAACTGAAGACCATACTTAGTACCTTTAACACTATTGCTTCATAGAAAAGAAATATCAAAGTCCTAAGTTCTGCAGTATAACCGACTCCTCTGATACCAATTTGTCACGACCCGTCCTCAAGGCCCATGCCGTGACTACCCCAAGACCGCCTTCTATAGGCCAGGGGCTGGCGACTAGCACTAAAGGCACAAATCCCAATAACTAGGAAGACATTGACTTTATAAAACAAAACACATCCATCCAGAGTACAAGCGGAAGTAAAACACTAAGTACAAAAGAAAGTGGTGAAAAGTAAATGGGCAAGAATACAAACCCAACTGAGAAGTACAGCTAAAACTGAACGAAGTACAATAGAAAAAATTAATAGCTGAAAGAAAGAATCAGATCCAGTGTCATCCACCTTGGATCCTACCAGAAGGGTAGGTACAGATAGACTCCTCAACACTCTCTCCCGCCAACCTCCTCTGAGTACCGTTTCATCGTTAAGTCCACCTCTGGGTACTGACTCGTCATGAGGTCCACCTCCGGGTACTGACTCGTCGTGAGGTCCACCTCTGGGTACCATCTAGCTCTACATGCCTCAACCACGATCAGTGATGTACTTCGTCTACATCCAACACAATGAGGTGCGGGAAAAGCCCATGTAGGGGTGAGTATACGATACTCATTAGGGACCCTGAGACCCTCATGGTCTCACTAAATCCAATAATGATAATCACGAAAAAAGTTCTCAATAGATAACCCTTACATAGGTATAATCCCATAATTATACCTAAGTTAACAAGTAACCCATCTCAGCCACGAGGTATAACACAAATATGAAGTCGACAGATAACCACTACTTAGGTATATGCTCATACATATATGTAAGTTATCTAGTAACCCATATCAAACATGAGGAAAACACAAAGGTCATTGACTCAGCTCAAACCAGGATTTTCATTATCGAAACTGCAACTGCAGAAGAGCTCCTTCTCTGACCAGTACGGTGAACCTATCACGACTCCGAGGTACTTCTCACTAACCTAAGACTGCTGAGGTACTCCTGTCGAGTACCGCGGGTTAGGCACCCAAACACAGTAGTGCTTCCCGCTTGGGTCTACCACCCAAACACAATAGTGCACCCCCCCTAATAGCCTGCAGAGGTACTCCTCCTATCGATTACTGCGGGTCTGCCACCCAAACACAGTAGTGATCGCCGCC
This sequence comes from Viscum album, assembly GCA_963277665.1. NCBI lineage: Eukaryota > Viridiplantae > Streptophyta > Magnoliopsida > Santalales > Viscaceae > Viscum > Viscum album. The sequence continues at coordinate 1,899,330,567 of OY728146.1, read as the reverse complement.
GTGGGTCTACCACCCAAACATATTAGTGCTCCCCACTGGGTTATACAAGTCACTCCGAATCGAATCGGACAAGCAGTCTTCAGGTCTCAGCCAGCTACACGGTCTCTGTACTCCGTATACTCGTCTCTAGGAGGGTCCACTCCACGAGCTACAGGTCGATACTCCATGTATCACAAAGTCCCACGAAGAAGTATCTCAAAGGACCACCTCGTCATATGGTGGGTCAATCGAACGCCCGGTCTGTGAGTTATTTTCCTTTTCGTCTCAGGGGCCCGGTTGGTTTCGTGTACGAACCAACCCGACCGTATCTCAACTGTACCCCAAACTCTCATAGGGTATACTCAAAGGGACTGTTTCTCAACGAGATTACCAATGCTGCTGACGGTTCGTTAAATGGAGGGCCGATCTGAAATTTATCAGCTTTTCCGTTCCAATTGCCCGGTTTGATTTCGGGTACAATCCATCCCAGCCACATTCAAACTGCATCCAAAAATCAGGTGAGTTATACCAACATATCTGCCTCACTGAAAGGAATCCAACAAAGTCGACGACACATCAATCGAACGTCCGGATCTCAAGTTATAAGTTTTTCTGCTCTGAGGGCCTGGTTGGTTTCAGGTTCGAACCAACCTGGTCGTACTCAAAGTTCTCCAAAACCTTGAGTGTAATACCGAAATGACCGTCTCGATCCAAGGATCTCATCGCAACTGTCGGTGCGTCGATTGGAGGTCCGTAGCTCAAGTTATGGGCGTTTGAAAGAAACTCCCCAAAAAGAGGGGGTCTGGGCCTAGTCCGACTCGGCCCAGTACCCCCTGGGTCGATCCGAACCGGGTCGACCCGACCCAGGTCTGGGTCCGTCCCATTAGGGCGTGGCCTAGCCCGGTTGGTGCAACCCGACCCAGCCAACGTGGCCCGGCCGGGCCGGTTGAGGCTCTGCCAGCGTGGTCGGGTGGACGCGGAGCGGGGGGCTCAACCCCTCGCCACTAATTGGCACCGACGGCGGTTTATGCCGTCGGCATTCTTCCGGGATCTTGCGCGGCTGCGGGATCTGTCGTGCTGCACTGCCACAGTAATCTGCGGCGGGTTTTTCTCTGGCGGCGCGCTGGGACGCCGCCGCCTCCCGGTGGCCTGATGGCTCTGGCCGCCACCTCCGGTTGCCAGCGGCACAGCACCGACGACCCGCGCCTCCAGGGGTTTCCGTGGGCCACCGGAGTTACTCCGGTGGTCCGTTTTCAAGTCTATCTGCACTGGTGTTCATCTCGGGTCTCGTACTTTACTACGAAGTTATCAATTCACTAATGCGGATCCGTTTTATCATCGTCGTCAATCCACGCACCAACAACAACCTGTGGAGGGTTGTTGGGCCGTGTTTGTTCGGCCTGCACCCTCCGTATTAGGTGTTATCAATTTACAGTCATTAAAACACATGCTTTTAATATTGACGAGGGTATAATTTATTCAAGTATGAATTATACTAACATCATACTAATTAATCGCTCAATCACGTGAGATAAAATCACTTAAAATAGAATTTATCAAAAATTTATCCTACCTCGTGACGTGATCCCACGATGGATCTATGGAGAGGTAGCGTCATTTCCTCGATGTCAGAAGGTGACGTCGTTGTTTGCGGTTTCCCCACAGCGGTGTCTCCTCCTTTGATGGAGATCCGAGAAGCATTCTTCATCGAAGGTCTTTGAAGGCCCGATGTCGCCGGAGTGTACCCGAAGATGCGACGCTTTCCCTCTTGTCATAGAGAAAGGAATAATGGGTACGTCGTCACTCTTTGTGGATTCGGCCTTCTTTGCTAAGAAGCAACGTTCTTCATTTAGGAGGCATCGTTCTTCAATGAGGATGAATTCTCTTCTTATTCTTCTTCTCAGAAGAACTCTCTCCAAATTCCCCAACACAAAGTGTGTCCCAAAATAAAATAATTGCTCATCCATTTATTTTATTAACATATGCCATTTGAAATTCAAAACTCAAACACTTAATGAATTAATTTAGGAAAATTAATATATTAATTAAATTGTGTGTTGGCTTAAATTAATAAAGAGGTAGAGAGTGAAGAGGATAAGTTACACAAATTAAGAGGAGGTTACCAATTAATTCAAGAGGTGAGTTAGCAAGTATTTATTAAGGAGAGGAGGATGTGAAGAGTCACATTTAATTAAGGAAAAGTTTTCACATTAAAACAAAGGGTGTTTATGAGAGTTATATGAATGTGAATGGTTGGGGATCATGTGGGCCCCACCTCATAAATATCCTAACATGAGTAGTTAGAATCTTGTGGGTCCCACCCCAACTTCCCATGCAGATTAAAACCACTTTAGATATAAGAATAAAATTATCCCAAAATTTTATTCACTTCACATTTAATCCTCAAATTTTAAACAACTTCCCTCGAGCTAACGCAACTTCGATAAAGGTCCTCTTAAGAAATTACTGGCACTACAAGTTCATTGGTGCCCTCAGATTTCAATTCTGAGCACCAGTTCAAAATATAGAAAAACCCACTCGTACGTTCATTGAACGTACCCAAGATAATCTTCGGAAATTGATTCCAGGCACACCAGGCCTCTAAATCATGTTCCGTCAGAATCCACAGACTCGTAAAATTCCAAATAAATTAAGAAAAAAATTACTTGAAATTTCCATGTCTTTACAAATATTGTGAGCCTAAATCATCCAATCTTGATGCACTAAGGAGGGTTGGTTGGATGTTTTTTATCTCTTGTGTCTTGAATTCTTAGATATATCACGCCCATTTTGGGCTCTGTTAGGCATGGTGTCAGTCAAACCCTTATTTTTAAACAGTAAAACCTCATACCTATCTTGGGAAAAATATATGTAATTCATGTTTGATCTTCATGCGGGATATTAAATGTGAATTTTGACTTAGAAAATATTCTTTAAACTCTTTAACATCCTCATTTTATAGGTTTCTTTATATTATTAATTTTAGGATTTTCTCATGGATTCCTTCTTGTTGGGTGGTTGTGGAATTTGAGGATTCTTATTGTCGGTTTTTTGGATAATTCTTATCTATCATTTTTTGTGGTAAAATAAATTTTTATGTGGTAGGTGTATTATCTCACACATAATTATTCTATAACTTGATGTCTTTGTTTTTTTTTGAAATCATTCTTGTGTCGTTCTTGTAAATGTTTTGTAAAATATATTATAAAAATTCATGTTGTTGAATGATTTCAAAATGATTATTTTTGAAATATGTAAACCAAGTTTTTTTCATAGAATACTTCTTAAAAATTGTGTTTTCAATGAATGATTAAATTGGAAACTTTTAAAAAAAATTGTAATGTTTTCATGTTCATGTAGGACAGATCATGTTTGTAAGTTCCACCATAATGTAAAATAAAATGTGAGACAAATCATGGATGGAAGTACCACCATCAAATTGGGTCACCATGTGACAATATGGTAAAATGATGACTCACCCCTCCTTAGTATGAAGAGTTAAATGAAATTCATGTATGTGTGTGTGTGTTTTTATGAACAGGGGATTGTTATACAATATTTTAAGGTGTGATAAAATTATTTGATTTATTTTTTTATCATGTGGAACTCATTTGTGGATTTCTGTAAACTATTTATCTATTTCCAATCTGTTTTATATAAAAAATTTCTAACTTATTCTAGTCTTAGTGGTGTGTGTTGGGAATTCATTGTGGTTATCTAATGAGTGGTATACTCACCCCCTTATTGGGAACTTTAGTGCATTTAAAGATGTCCTTTATTGGGATACAGGAAAGGGTAAAGTCTCTTATATCTCTAGTGGTGCTTCATGATGTCGCTATCATTGTTGGTGTATATAGAGATTAGAGTTATTCATGTTATGGTATGGAGTGGTTACACATTGGTGATGGAGTCTTTACTACTTTGGAAACATAGAACATGTATTCTTTTATAATTTATTCTACTATTACTTTGATATTTAGTTTCATTGGTTTCCATTTGAGTTTCATTTTCTATACTCATCTATCATATAAATTATTTTGGTTTTTTATTTTTTATCTTTTTAGGGTATGTTTTTTCTTCATGGAAAATCATCCCCTAACAATTTTTTTAATCCCTTATAATTTTTTTCTATCCTTTCGTGCCTTGGGGATGTCACAAAAGCTCAGTAGCACCTTTAACCCGGCACAAGCCAATGATTTGAGAATGGATTTTATATTCACCCCTATGGAGGGTGACTACTTTCATACTATGACCAGTTAAAGTATGAGTCACATACTTTACACTAATAAAAAATGTTATTACATGTGTTCATGGGTAAATATCATATTAATACCAATAATGATTCCCAATAATCTATCTCCCAATAATGATTTTACTGGTTCCCACCAATTAATAAAAAATCACTAGAATAGGAAACAAATCTTCATTAAAGGTGTAGGATATCATATCATCATCATATGAGATCTTATTAATTAATTTATAGGACTTTTGATACTAGGAATTGATATTATAAGAACTACAGATAGATAATACTTCTCCTTATTTGATACATATTAACTATTCTTCTTCTCCAAAATTGTATTGAGTTATCTTCTCTCTTTATCTATATTGGATATTCTAACATATTTATAACTCTAAGTTTATATCAAATTCTTCATCCATTTTTAATTTGATACATATAAATTAGACTAAGGATCGATCCATAGTCTCACCTTGATTTTTGGTATCTACTTCTCATGATCTCTATTAATTAATCACGAAAATGTTCCTTAAAACATCATGAATAACTTCTTCTAGTTTGATCTCCTTGTATATTTGGGAAACATAAAAAAATATTATATTGAATCTGAAATCATTTTATATATCTTATATGTGAAATATTTTTCATCACGTACTGTGGTGTGGAATTATCCTCAAGGAATAACTTCCTCTCCATTCATAGAACCATCTATAGCTGGCCTTTGTTCATCCTTCTATGTCATAGCATGTTATTATTAATAATGGTATAATGATCACTCCCTAATCATGAATCACAACAAAACTGAAAAAAAAATTATCTTTAAATCATTATTAAATAGTTTCAGTATCATTATTGCTGCTTTCTCTAAGATTCTTAAGTATTCTTCAATTATACAACCAGAAGTAAGATATATAATAGCTTAGACATTAGAGAAAATATTACACATTCTTAGTGATTTCTTATAAACCAACATAAGTTATCTACTTCACAAAACATTGACTCTCTAAAAAATTATTCTTATGTAATACATATTTAATCTTATTTTTTTCCATGTAACACTTCTCCTTTATTGTATTTACATAGAAATAATAACCAAAAAGTAATATTTTATTACTTACAAATATTTCATATTATTTTTTATATTTAATCCATTTATTTGAAGAATAAATCAGCATGATTTTTAAAAATGTAAACATCATAAAAAATGTTTTTCATTCTATGCATTTAAAATTTTTACAGCTTCAAACTCTGGAAAATATATTATAAATCACTGAAATATCTTATGCATATAATTCCTTTGTAAATTTCAATATTAAAATAATTGAAAAATATTAATTATCATTTTGATATAATTTTATGCATAAAATTAAGGCCCCTACTTTTCAAAATTATTGATGTTATGAGAAAAACATACACATCAAATGCCTTTTTAAAATTCTTAAATCACATAAACTTGAAAGAACTTACATATTAACTCAAATATCAATCTCATCACTAACTTAACTAAATTATCAAGTTATATGAATATCAAATACTTTATGTATTAACATACATTGTTATTTTTTCACAATCAACTTAATAATTACATAATTCTATAAATAATCTTAGAACATCATCAATATTTCTCAGGGTATATTCTATTAGCACAAAAACATTCTCAAAATGATTCAAAAAATTTTAATATATGACAATAGTTCTCACCCATGTTTTATAAAAAATAAAATAACCCTTTAATAATTCCAAGGTTTTTTCAATGGGTAGAGATACTTTATTCAATAATTGGGATTTAAATTATACATGTGTTTGAAGAACACAATTATTATAACAATACATGTTACCAAGGTATACATGATGTGAATTGTTGGTTTTTTAATTAGTTTTTGGTTAATTTTCAAAGGATATATCTTTTGATGAGTTATAAATATTATTTATTTATTCTTATCCAAGTGTTCCAAGAGGGAATACATACATGAATTATACTCAACATGTAGATTTACATGATATGTTTTTGTTTGTATATAATTGTAAACTAATGAAAATATTTTTTTAAATATAGTGTGACTAATAATTTATTTAATGTATTAATAAATAAATTATTCTTCATAGATTAATTTATTTAATATACTATAAATTTTATTTTGATTTGTTAACTAAATACTATTATTTTACATCAAATTCATATGTTGTGTGGGTATAATTCTTTATATGGGATGGTTCAAATATGTGAGTTCCTTGTGTGATGGTAAGGACTTATGCATAGAGGGTTGCATCATGTGATTTTTTATGTATGTCAAATTGATTTTCTAGATTTAGTTAGATGTATAGTGTATGAATATAATGGGTATATATATATAGCATAGATTAAGTGGTGAGAAAGGTGTAGTATTATAATCAAATTTCTTCTTGTGTTTAATATTATTAAATTAAATTATTATGTTTAAATATATTTCTAAAAATTATTTTTAAATTTTAGAATTATTCCATTTAAAATATATTTATGGGAACTCTATGAGGGTTAGGAAGTTCATTACCATACTAAAAGGGATCCTATGACTATGATTGATGAGTATCTCATGGTGATATTTCTACATATTTACAAAGTGATGGAGAGAAGAATTCTGTCAGGTGCTTCCATTTTGAAAGATATCATCTTAGAATTCCAAATGGAATATATACCTATAATCTAATGAGATGTTGGAATATAGAATGTGTAGTACTTGATTGATTGGATCTAATGTATTTATGAGATGATCCGGATACTAAATGAGTGGACCGTGAAATTGGAGAGTCATATGCTAGAGGGAGTAACACACCACAAGTGTGAAATATTTGTTTAGCCCAAGAATAATGTGTATTTTTATCTAAATAGATTGTAGAAACTAGTCTCTAGGTATTTATCCCATAAGATAATAAATATTGATAGATCATAATATTTCATAGATCTCTAACAGTTACATCAATTATTTATGGGATGTGTCATGAGGTTTTTTGACTAATCATGTTTAACACTAATCATATGAGAAGATAAGGCCATGAAGGCCCTTTAATTTGTAATAATATTATGACCACCCATATGATATTAACTGAGTCTTTACATCTTGAATACATATAAAAATTTATTAAATAATACTATTGATAGTAATAAGTTTATAGTTAAAGGATAAGGAATAATTTTTTCTCACCCATTGAGGTTTTTTAGAGTCAATCCTTTGAGAGAATAATTGTTGTATTGGTTCTAGTTATCTTTTTTATGATGGTGTAGAAACTTGTTGGTGATATAAATTTAATATATATTATATAAAGTGTTTTTAGTCACTTCTAAAATATAATGTGTTATTTTTTTATTTGAGAAATATACACACTTTAAATTAAATAATCTAGTAGACAATTTGTGGATGGTTATAGATTTTTAGAAAGTATTTTCACTATTTACACTCCTTTGGGGAAGGTACTAGAGTGTGTTATGAAATACCCTATCATTAAATTAGTGTTAAGAGGATACTAATAAATATGGTATTTACTCATTCTTAAAATTTATAATGTATATGTGATAATTTTTATAGATTTACCAACTCACTTACTGGATCATGTAGATTACTACAAGAGAAAAGTTCCATATTATTCCTAGAAGAATATTTTTATACCATCATTACATAATAATATTTTAAAGTACTTCATATAGGACTTGACCAATGGTATATAGGATCTACCACTTCTTCTATGGATAATATCTTTCTAAGGGAAGTTAAATGGAAAATATAGTTTCTCTTTTATTTAGACATTGATCACTTTTCAAATAAGTTTCTCAAATATTTTTCACAGTTACCCTCATATATAGTTGAGTTTACTATTGATATAGTGTTATGAGAGGTACCTTTATCAATTGTATCCTATCTTATAGAATCAATTAAGTTTATAGAGTTAAGGATACAATATAAGGACCTTGAAATAAATAGATTTATTAGATAGATCACTTCATTTTGGGTTCTCCCATTTAATTTTCAAAAAACAAGAAATAAGGGATTATAACTCTATATAGAATACCAAATATTGTACCAATTGATGATTAATAATATATGGATTGATTTTCAATATGATTTTTTGAGGGGATTATAATCATTACATAATATTTATTTGTGATCTATATATCATTATCTTAGAGTATGAGTTTAATATATTATATATACACCATATAAGAACTTATATGGACTATATGAGTTTTTTATGATTTAGTTAAGGTTGATTAATTCTCTGGTTATTATCATGGAACTATAGAATAATATTTTTCATCTATATCTCAACATGTTTATAATGGTGTTCCTAGATGAGATCTTGTTGTTTTCTCATATATAGGAGGAATATAAAGGACACATGGATATTTTATTAGTATTATTTTTGGAGAATTAGTTGTATTGCATGCTATAAAAGATTAATTTATAGACTAAGGTGGTGATGTTTTTTGGACATGTGGTATGTATGTTTAGTATCTCAATATAACCCAATAAGTTTGATGTAGTGATGTGATGGAGTTTATAGAGACCCTGTATTTTCAAATCATTGACATTGTATAACTATTATGGAATACTTAAACATTATACAAATAGAATCCCAAATATATTAATTGGTCTAGTGCCTTTGGAAACATGGAAACATAAACACTGGTACATAAATGAGCTATATCATCTCCAACTAGGTTCTTCTTAACTAGAACCCTTATTAGACACACCAATCATAGTACAAATCATCATAACCAGGGGGAAAGGAAACATAAAATGGGTGATCCTAGATGCTCATTAAAGGTAAACAAGGGAGACATGTTAACATAAACATGAAAATTGGGGTATTATAATGTGATCATGAAAGTAAAATATCATACCCTGTATATCAAAAATCTTAATAGGAATCATGGAATAAAAATTGGAAGTTCATAAAACATGAATCATAATGAAATAAAGATCATATGCCATGAAATCATAACATTGGAATAAAACATGGAATTGTGGTAGACACATACGCATATAATGATTTCCATAGTATTAAAGGCATCACTTCCAAGAACATATTAGTAGTGTGGGTTCACTCCCCATACCATCTTGGTAGTCATGGTTTACTCCCATGACCATCTTAGTAGCAAGATTTCACTCTGCATACCATCTTGGTAGACATGGTTTACTCCCATGGCCATCATAGTATTCAAGGTCCACTCCCAAGACCATATTAGTCTATATCATTAGATATAAATATTTACCCAATGTATTGAAGGGAGATATAGATCTCACCTGTCTCATAATGAAATCACACATTCATGTGCCACAAGGTCATTAAAAACATAACATAACTCTGGAAATGAAATGGGTATCATAAACATGTAACAATATCATAACCTATGGAAAGAGATAGGTTTCATCATCATTTCAACTTAAACTCAACCCATGAAAAGAAGGGATTTTTAAAATCATATAACCTGTGAAAGTGAAACATGCTTCATAAACATCATTCAATCAAAAAATAATCCATTCAGAGAAATAATATGAATGGAAACATTGAATAATTTACCCATAAAGGCATTAATATCACCAATTAATTTTATCTGATATATAAAATACATTTGAAATATCTTTTAAAAACGTTTCTTGAAGAAAATATCCTTTCTTATTTGAAAAATTATTTTTATAACATAAATTATTTTTAAACATAAACCCCCTAAAAGAAATATTATAAAATGGATATTTAAATACACATAAATTTAATTATAATAAGCATTTTATAAAACCATGGTCATTACATACATCATACAAAAGCAAAGAGTGGCGAACATAGCTTTTATATCACATAAATTAAAAGTGATATGAAATCCACTTACCTAGAGTATTGACTCTCTTTATACTTGAACAAGATTCTTGTGTAATAAATATAAGTTTATTATAAATTGTTTACAGAAGAATATTTCCATGAACCAACCCGGGTCGACCCTGAACCGGTCACCCAAGTCGGTCCGTAACATGGCATGAGGGGCATTCCTGAACCCCACGGGCTGGAAACCAGTGTCAGGCATCAAACCTTTAATTGTTGGGAACGATTTGGCCCATGAACAAAAAAAATAAACAAGAAAACTGATTAATATGAATAGTCGATAAACAAAATGCTAGTATTGGATAGAAAATAAAACCAAACATACCTCAATGTGACCTTTTAGGTCACCTACCGACCAAAAGCTAACTTTTCTCCAATAACGAGAAACTCAGGCAAGAAAACCTCGGCAAGGAAACCTTCAAATGAAATGATAAAGATATGCATGAGCATTAGAGATTCTCAGTAGGGTTTCCAAGATAAACCATAGAATCCAACGTCTCCTTTTCCAAAATAATCTATTAACGTAAACTTGAAATACAATTATAAAACTAGGGTTTTCGCATTTGAAAATAATCAACATGGTTTTTTAAATTTAAAAACCCAACACATGCTACATACCATTTTACAAAATCATTTGTTATTTTATAAATAAAATCCAAATCAGAATATACCAATGTTGTGTTAGAGTAAAATGAGTAATAGTGAAAGATGAAAATAAACTAGTGCACGGAAAGTAAAAAAGCAACTAAAATAATCCAGTAACCATGGGTGATCCTAAACATCCCTAGAAGACCCTTGGACGTACTCAGTTTTAGAACCACATACAGGCGTATAGTTAATCTCTTAAGTCTATTACCAAATGGCCTCCCTAACTGACCAATCCAGTGGCAAAGCCCGCCTGGCCTAACAACAAATCCAGGGGGTACCAACCCTTCAAATCGGGGTTGGTCAGTAATCATCACTCGATCTCTAAAATATGTCCAGGAATCCATGGTGGTTACTATAATACTATGTAAGTTGGAGGCCCTCACACGTGTGACTCATCTCACCGCACTTTCCTACCCCAAACATGGACACTCTATATGAAAACCCATAAGGGATATCCCCCATATAGAGGTGCCCCAGTATATATATACATATATATATATATAACATATCATCAAAGGTTCCAACTGGTCCTTCATTCCATAAAATAATTAAGACCATTTGATACCTTTTTCAAAATACTAAAGTTATTATATGGGAATACAGTAATCAAAACGTCGTCATTTCAAAGATTCAATGAAAACATTACATTAAATCTAAAAGTTCCAAATAGGGCATCATGACACACCCATGCCGAAATCATTATTATAAAAACATTTAATGTTCTAACTAGGAACACACAATTTCCAAACACAAACCACTCTAAAAGTTAACACAACTTCCACTCATGAATTGGAAGAGCTAAACGGGCCTTTAAATTGTCATGTCCAAAAACATTACCCTAAACATTACACAAATACAAATTTTATATTTTCAAATCAAAATTGTCACACCCTTGAGATCACACTTCAACCTTTCACAAAATCCACACAAAGGACCGAATCTTACTTAGGAAATAAAAACCATTTAGAAAACCAAGGTCTAAAGGAAACACTAGTTTAAAGGTGTCATTTTCACATGAACGCAAATCCATGGGTGCACTGAGTGCACCCATGGATATTCTAGAATCCAATGGAACACCTACGTTTCAAGAAAGCAACAAAAATTATTCCCACAAAACTACAACTTCGAAAATAAAACCAATCGCCCACTTTATTCGAAAAGAACTCACACAACCACATTAAAAACCAAAAAGCCCCCTTTTTATTTTAACACCTTAACACTATTAGAAAGATATACTAATACCAAAATTTTAAACCAAAACAATTTTAAAAATAACCAATGTAGATAAACAACATAATCAATGCTAAAAATTTCATAAAAACCTTAATTCCACTTTGAACACTATAGTATTTTATCAAATGCATCAAGTGCACATAAAGATTATCATAACCAAATATTTACCTTCAAGGTATTATTATTTTTTTATCAGACTGTATTAACATAAAAAAAGAAATACCCCAACAAAATAGCCATAAACAATATCAAAATAAAATTTGTCACATAATCAAATAACTACATACTCGAATCAGGAATTGACTCAAAACATGCTTTTGATAAAGTCTAAAAATTTAAATGCACTATAGGAGGAAAATTTATGGATATAACAAAGGTGTGAATCACATAAAATAACATTATCAAAAAACCCAAGAATTAATTAGACTATGGAAAAGAAAACCATGTAATTACCTACCTAAACCCAAGAGAGGACGCGGAAAAACCTCAATGGAAGGTTGAACAATCCCCGCATAGAAATTGTGTTCACTAAACAGTGGGAAAAACACACAAACACAACCCAAAATGGAATTACGATTAGAAAAATTAAATAAAAACCAATAATTAATGTAAAGGAAATAAATAAATAAATAAATGAATAAGAAAACAAATACCGGATCTGGAGGCAGTTACCGGAAAGAAGGGACAAGGTCACGCCAAAGCAGGTTAGAGGCGTCGTGTAGGGGTTCAGTTACGCTGCTGTTCAAACAAGGAGGGCAGGGTTGTCGGGTCGCCGGAGATGTCTTGGCCAGAGTGTGGGACACAGGAAATAGCCTGGACGGAGATGGGGCAAGGGTAAGGCTGGCCGGAGAGCAGGCCAGACGAAAGGGAATGAGCCAAGGGTGAGGTGGGTTGTCGGTTGAAGTAGGAGGGGGAGGGCAAGGAGGCTGGCTGGAGGTCCTGTGAGGGGGTTGCTGGTCACATCAGGAAGGATCTAGGAGGGTGAGGGGTCTTGGGTGAGGCGAGGGGTGGTGCAGTGCTGCTGGTGCTGCAAGGTTGGAGGTGAAAGCTGCTATAGGGGCGAGTCTTGGGAGTTGTGAGGTCGGAAGTTCGGAGTGGTGAGGGGTCCAGGAGGTGATGGGTGCGTGGAGTGGGACGGCCGCCGGAGGGGTGAGAGGCGAGTCCTGGAGCGCGGTAGGGACTTGTGGGTGAGACTGGGTGCTAGGGTGAATGCAAAAGGCCTGGCAGTGCGAGGCTATGGTTTCAGGACCTACTCTAGGAGAGAGGTAGAGGCTTGGGGTCGAGCGGGAGGCCGGAGGAGGAGATTCTGGGCACAGCCACTACAAGTGTGAAGGCGGCGGGATATAGGATTGGGGTCGCAGCACATCCAAATAGAGGAAGGGGGTGCCAGGTCTAGGGTTTTAGTTTTTTTCACTTCATTATAATAATAATAATAATAATAATAATAATAATAATACCAGAAATAATAGTAAAAATAAAAATAATTATAATAATTATAATAAAAGTTATAATAATAATAATAATAGTAATAGTAATAATAATAATACGATAACCATAATACAATAATAATAATATTAATAATATTAATAATACCAGAAAAATAATATTAATAATAATACAAATAATATTAATTATTATTATAATAATAATGATAATAACAACATAATATTATTATGGTTAAAAAACATTATTTTTCGAACATAATCCATTTAATTATCAAATTATGACAACCGGTTACCCACACTCTCATTGCACGGATTAAAAAAATGCGTACGCAAATTACGCACCTCAACGAAGTCCACTTGGACACCCTCACAAGCACCTGGGGTGACCACAGGGTCATTGCTAACCATGCAGTGCCTGTGCATGGGTCTGGACCCCACCAAAAACATTAAATGACATAAATTATTAAAACAGGGCCCAAAACGCTCCTTGACACGAGAATGCGAAGCCAAGAAATAATAAAATAAAAATAAATTTGAAAGTTGGGGAGTGAAAATTCTCCCCACCACAGACACTTTCTGCCCCCAGAAAGTCACCCGGCAAAACAATAGACAAAACAAGAGTCCATGCCCGACTGAGACCAAAAGAAACCACAATACAAGAGAGTGGGAGAACAAGAGAGGATTCTCCCCACCACAAGATCTCAACTTGTGAGAATATTTTAACACACAAACATACCACCCTAGGAAGGGGGGTCGATACAGGAACTCCCAACTGATCCAAACTAACTTTTATAGCACACCTCCACTAAATCTTGAGACTCTTGACCCAGACCATAAACTCCCAACACTAGGAGAAAAACCTCTGAGAAGTACATAACCCCAAATAGTGAATTCCAGCATAACCACAAGCTGTGACTCCTCCACGGGCACTAACACCTCCAAATGAACACAACTAAACCAAGATCAACCCATACAAGGGCCAAACACACTTTTAAGAAAAACACAAGATTCAGCAGAAGAAAACAAGAATGGAAAGAATTTAAATGTTCCACTGTAAACATGGAACACAAAACCCGAACTGAGGCTTCACACCCCCGACAACTCCATACTATGTGCGAGCTTCACCCCACGGCCTGTGTTTGGGGATCTGATGGCTAAAGCATCTCCTATCTCACAGTCAGGCACTAAATTTCCTCGGGTCATAACATCTTCCTCAGGCGACGCTTCCTTCAAAATTTCTCTGAATGACTCAGACAACCACAATGATGACATGTCTTTGAAAGGATGTGACATGACAGCTTCATGTGCCTGAACCGGCCACACTGGTGGCACACCACTGAATGGTCCAATGAATTGGGATCCCAAACCCCTATAGATGACTCTTTAGGAACAATTCCCTCTGGCACACCGTGCTCGCCAGATGGGGAACCTCTACTAGTAACTAGATTTGCTGGATTTCCAAACACCTGCGCTTTGGAGAGGAACTCGGCTAGGAACACCTCGTCTACTAGCTTCTCGAAATGATGGTCTTTAGAAAGGAGGAACCACTCCTTGATCTCTGGGTGAAGACCCCCAATAAAGAGAGAAGTCATCATCAAATCCTATGACGCTACCTCCAGAGAAAAGGACACATGTTCCTTGAAATGGTCAACATATTTCTTCACCGTCTGTTGGCCTTGTTGAATATGCATGAGCTCTTCCATTTTCTTCATCTTCACCTCTTCAGGTATAAACCATTGGATGAAGACGGATTTAAAGACATCTTATGTCATCTCAACTTGTAGTGATGGTGGGTGAACAAATCTCATTCATCCAGAGCTAGACCTTCAAACTGACCCAAAACAACATTCACTATAACAGCTTCGGGAGTTCCCAATACCCTAAAGACACTCTCTACTTATTCAATCCACTCTACTACCTCTAACGGACCCTGATAACCATGAAGGATAGGCAATGTCTGAGGACAAAAAACTGGGCATGAATTATCTGAAACCTTGGCAACCTTTCTGGGTGGCATTTTTTGAACAACAAATAAAACACAGAACCAAAACAAATATCAAGCTGAAGCAACATCATTGAAAACACCATCATCATAAAACAACCAGCTCAAAGAAGAACAAACACATGCAAACACAGCCCAAAATTTCTTCTTCAAAAACCACTTTTTATTTTAGATTTCAAAACCGCCTTCTTTCAAGCCCATTTTCTAAATACCAAACCTACTTTTCAAACCAATTACAATTTCTGAAAATAATTTTACCCTTTTAAAATCACTTTATAAAAACAAGGTCAAGCCTTTAATTCCAAGTGCATGCCCCAGTAATCCCATGAACTATTGCACATGTCTTTATTTGCTTTCATCCATACGTACCAACACACACTTCCCATGCATTCCATCACATGTGAAAATGTTCATAAAAAGTACCTGAGTTTTCAGCCAAACCAAATCTCTACCAATTCCAAGAAACCACCATATTTTTAGACCAAGAGCTTTCAGTTTTAAAGAAAATCCCTTTCACAAATTTAAATCCATTTAGTATAAATCGTTCTCATTTAAAAAACCATTTTTCATTTTCAAAAATTCACTTACACCAATCAAAACCTAGATGACACTCAACCTATATCAAACTATCATAGAAAGGGATTAGTAGTCATGATTAACTTGGAGGCATGGTATTGGTCCATGCCCCAACAAAGCATCAACCACTAGGAGGAACTTAAACCGTGTACTCGGACTCCACATGGGTCACTACTTCATGTGAAATCACGATGTAACATCGTCTTTCCTCCATTATCACCCCTCAATCTAAAACAAACCAGAACAAGACAAGGACTCAATTCTCAGACTACCCCTAGCGACTCAAGGTTCGAAACAGGCGAGGGTTCATGACGTCCTTCCTGCACCAACCTCATGAGTCCCGACAATCCTAATCTTCATCTATCGGATACCCCAAATTACAAGGGCCTCCTCTGATATTTTTTCACGAACCAACCCAATTCGACCCTGAACCGGTCACCCAAGCCTATCTGCGACATGGCCCGAAGGGCATTCCTGATCCCCATGGGCTGGAAACCAGTGTAGGGAATCAAAATTTTAATCGTTGGGAACAATTTGGCCCATGAACAAAAACAAATAAACAAAAAAACTGTTAAATATAAAATGTCAATAAACATAACACTAGCAGCAGAAATAAAATAAAACCGAAAACAACTCCAAGTGACCTTTTAGGTCACATCCCGACCAAAATCCATCTTTTCTCCAATAACGAGCAACTCCACTAAGAAAACTTCAGCAAGGAAACCTGCAACTGAAATGATAAAGATAGGCATGAGAATTAAAGATGATCAGTAGGGTTACCATAATAAACCACAGAATCCAATGTCTCCTTTCCCAAAAAAATCTATTAATGAAAGTTTGAAATATAATTATAAACGTAGGGTTTTTACATTTGAAAATAAGCAACAAATGTTTATTTCATTTAAAAACCCACCACATGCTACATACCATTTTCGAAAATTAGTTGTTATTTTATAAATAAAATCCAAAACAGAATATACCCATGTTGTGCTAGAGTAAAACGAGTCAGAGTGAAAGCTAAAATAAAATAGTGCATGGAAAGTAAACAAGAAATTAAAATAATCCAGTAACCATGGGTGATCCTAAATATCCCTAGAAGATCACTGGACATACTCAGTTTTGGAACCACCTTCCACCGTATGGTGAAGCTCCTACGTATATAACCAACTGGCTGCCCTAACTGACCAATCTAGTGGCAAAGCCTGCATGGCCTAATAACAAATCCTGGGGGTACCAACC
The DNA here is from genome assembly GCA_963277665.1 of Viscum album. Classification (NCBI taxonomy): domain Eukaryota; kingdom Viridiplantae; phylum Streptophyta; class Magnoliopsida; order Santalales; family Viscaceae; genus Viscum; species Viscum album. The sequence continues at coordinate 1,899,313,352 of OY728146.1, read as the reverse complement.
CATCTAATCAGGTTTGGTCAGCAACTGTCACTCGATCTCTAAAAGATGCCCAGGAACCCATGGTGGTTACAATAATATTGTGTAAGTAGGAGGCCCTCACATGAGTGACTCATCTCACTGCACTTTCCTACCCCAGACACGGACACTCCATACAATAACCCATATGGGATATCCCCCCTATAGATGTGCCCCAGTATATATATATACACACACACACACACATATATATATATATAACATATCATCAAATGTGACAACCAGGCCTTCATTCCATGAAATCATTAAGACCATTTGATACCTTTTTCAAAATACTAAAGTTGTTATATGGGCATACAGTAATCAAAAAGTCATCATTTCAAAGAGTCAATGAAAACATTACATTAAAGATGAAAGTTCCAAACAGGCCGTCATGACACACCCATGTCAAAATCATTATTCTAAAAAAATTTAAATTTCCAACCAGGCACACACAATTACCAAACACAAACCATTCTAAAAGTAAACACAACTTCCACACATGAATTGGAAGATCAAAATGGGCCTTTAAGTTGTCATGTCCAAAAACATTACCCTAAAGATTACACAAATACAACTTTTATATTTTCAAATCCAAACTGGCACACCCTTGAGATCACACTTGAATAATTCACAAAAGCCACACAAAAGAGCGAATCTTACTTAGGAAACAAAAACCATTTAGAAAACCAAGGTTTAAAGGAAACACTAGTTTAAAGGTTTCATTGTCACTTGAAGGCACATCCATGGGTGCACTGAGTGTACTCATGGATGTGCCAACATCCAATGACATGATTATGATTCAAGAAAACAACCAACATTATTCCCATAAAACTACCACTTTGAAACTAAAACCAACCACTCACTTTATTTGAGAAGAACTCACACCACCACATTAAAAACCAAAAAAACCGCATTTTATTTTAACACCTTAACACTATTAACAAGCTATACCAATACGAAAATTTTAAACCAAACCAAGTTTACAAATAACCAATGCCAAAACACAACATAATCAAGGATAAACATTTCATAAAAACTTTCAATTCCACTTTGAACACTATATTATTTTATCAAATGCGCCAAGTGCACATAAACATTATCATAACCAAATATTTACATTCAAAGTATTATTATTTTTTTATCAAACTATATTAACATAAAAAAAGAAACGCCCCAACAAAATAACAATAAACAATATCAAAACAGGATTTGGAACATAATCAAATAACTGCAGACTCGAACCAGGAATTGGCTCAAAACATGCTTTTGACAAATTCTAAAAATTTAAAAGCACTATAGAAGGAAAATTTATGGATACAAAAAAGTTTCAAATCATATAAAATAAAATTATCAAAACACCCAAGTAGAAACTAGACTGTGGAAAGGAAAACTATGGTATTACCTACCTCAACCCAAGAGCGGATGCGACGGAACCTCAGCGGATGGTTGAACAATCCCTGGAAAGAAATTGCGCTCACTAAACAGTGTGAAAAACACAGAAACACAACCCGAAATGTAATTAAGATTATCCAGATTAAGTAAAAACCAATAATTAAAGGAAAGTAAATAAACAAATAAATAAATAAGTGAATAAGAAAAAAATACCAGATGAGGAGGTGGTTACTAGAAAGGAGGTATGCGGCCATGCCAGAGTAGGGAAGAGGCACCGTGTAGGGGTTTAGTTGTACTATTGGTCGAAAAAAGGAGGTTAGGGTGGTCGGGTCACCATAGATGGCTTGGATAGAGTGAGGGACACCAGAAATTGACTATCCAGAGCTTGGGCAAGGGTGAGTCTGGCCCGAGAGCTGGCCATACGAAAGGGGCTGAGCTAGGGGGTGAGGTGGGTTGTCGGCTGAAGTAGGAGTGGGAGGGGGAGGAGGTTGGTCGGAGGTCCTATAAGGGGTGTTTCTTGTCACGTTAGGAAGGAGCTAGGAGGGTGAGGGGTCTCGGACAAGGATAGGTGTGGTGTGGTTCTGCTAGTGTGCTAAGGTTGGAGGTGGAAGCTGCTATAGGGGCGAGGCTGGGGAGCAGTGAGGTCGGAAGTCCGAAGCGATGAGGGGTCCTATAGGCGACGGTGGCATGGAGTGGGGTGGTCGTAAGAGGGGTGAGAGACAAGGCCTAGAGCGAGGTAGGGACTTGTGAGCGAGATCGAGTGCTAGGGAGAAGGAAGAAGGGCTGGCAGCCCTAGGCTATGGTGGCATGACCTGTTGTGAGAGAGAGGCAGAAGCTTTCGATAGAATAAGAGGCTGGAGGTGGAGATCTTGGGCGCGGCCGTTGCAAGTTTGAAGGTGGTGGGATCTAGGATTGGGGTCGCAATGCAGCCAAACAAGGGAAGGGAGGCACCAGGTCTAGGGTTTCAGTTTTTTTTCACTTCATAATAATAATAATAATAATAATACCAGAAATAATAGTAAAAATAAAAATAATAAAGATAATTATAATAAAATTTATAATAAAAAAATAATAATAATAATAATTCGATAATCATAATACAATAATAATAATAATATTGGTAATATTAATAATATTAAAAATAATAATACCATAATAATAATATTAATAATAATACAAATAATAATAATTATTATTATTTTTATTATAATTATAATAACAACATAATATTTTATTATTAAAAAAAATTGTTTTTAAAACAATTTATTTAATTGTCAAATTATGAAAACTGGGTAACTACATGCTCATCGCACATATTAAAAAAATGTGCACGCAAATTACGCACCTCAACTCACTGCGCTAGGTCACCTGCACAAGAACCTGGGGCAACCGCATGGTCATTTCTAACCATGAGGTTCTCGTGCATGGGTCTGGAACCCACCAAAAACATTAAAAGATAGAAAATTTTAAACCGGGACCCAGCTTGATCTTTAACGCGATAATGTGAATCCCAGAAATAATAAAATAAAAATAAATTAGAAAGTCAGGGTGTGAAAAATATTCTTATATATAATAACACATATGGTTTGATTATGACCTAATACTACCTGCTTGTTAACGATGCTATGTTGAGGTTTCTCTTGAGGTAATATTCACTTTGTTCTTCACATGTGTCTTAATTTGTCATATCATTGGTCCTTATAGTTATATCATGAATAAAAAATTTAAATAATGATATAAATATAATTCATATCTAGTATACGTATATTATAATAATATATAGCATAAATAAGTATGAAATAGAATACATCATTCATGGATATGTTAATTCGTATGTATGCATGAACATTGTTTCCATTTTAATTGTCGTATTGAAAGAAAATATGTAAATGAAATATGTATATATATATATGTATGTATATATATATAATTATTCATGTATCATGATTATATCATATATATTATTTAAGTTCACTAAACCCATCCTTAATACATTCCATGTGGTGTGTGAATGAATCACATCTCTTTGAGGGGCAGTAGTCCACACTTCCTCAAATGAGATTATCGTATTAACACCAAATGGAAAGTAAAAAATGTTTGTGTTTTAAAAAGAGATAAATAATATTAATTAAATAATTAATATTATATATAAAATATATATATCATCATAATTCCCACCATGATTGGTGGTAAAGGAAAAGTGAACAATCATCATTTTGTGAGGTAGTAGTTCACCGTACATTGAAACAGTTTGTTTGATATCCATTAGATGGAGGTGTGTGTAAGTGTATGTATAAACCTTATCATAAAAAATCCTATTATATTAAGGATACTAGTTTCATCATAAAATAATTTAATAAATATAGTGTAGGGGGTGCAAAAAGAAAATAAAGGAAAGGGGCTTGAGAGAAAATGTTACCTCTTAATCAGGTAACTCCTTTCGGTTTGTGACAAAAGGATTCATTAAGTTACCTTCTTCCCAATTGAGGGCTTCTAAGAGGAATTGAGGGAATATTTGAGGATAAATGGGTAGGTTATAGTTGAGAAAAAAGGATTTAGAGGTGTGAATAAAATAGGAGAGGTGGCTTTTTATAAGAGGGAGGAGGGGCACTTTAGGAAACTCCCAAACTATTAATTTATTATATATTAATTTTTTATTTAAAATAGATAAAAAGTGAGTTATTTATAATTTTATATAATTATGGATCTAAATACCCTCAAGAAATTAATTTGGGACATGTTTAGGTCTCAAAATGAACCTTATCTTTTGGCTTTAACCCTTAGTTAAACAATTTAACTCTTGCCATGACAACTTGTCCTTTTATGCTATAAAGTTAATATATTTACTATAAAATTACAAAATAACCTGAATTGGATCATTTATGAAATATTTAACATTTTAATATTTATTTGGACAAATTCTAGTCTTTTATGAATTTTATAACATTTAATAAAATATTATTTATTTTAAAGTATCATTTATATCAATTTTGAAACTATTCAATATTTTCATTTTTAAAAAACTAAAAACAACATGATAATTTCAAAAAAATACTTCCATTAGGTCACTAACATGTCTAAGTTATCTATAAATTTTTTAGATTTCATTAATTATATGAAATTTTATTTATTTGAATATTTTTAATATCAATTATTTGATATCTCAATTAAATAAATAATTACTGCATCATTATTATACAAGACTTTAATTAAAATATCTATTATATAAAATTTAAAAATAAATTATAATGATGAATATATACTTATAATATTTCTAAATAATATTTATAGTCTAATTTTTATTATGTATAACCTTATATTAAAAATTATTTAGTTATTAAAATTTGAATAAGACATTTTTAACTCTTCTTTAAATAAAATATAATAAATGCCCTAATCTAAAACAAGTGTCTTAAAAGGGTAATATTTTTAAAATAAGAATTATTTGGGTCAAATAAAACATATCCAATTAAATTGGGACAAGTTTTATAGTGATTTTATTTTATTATAATATTTTTACCTTTAATTATGGTATTTACCTTTAACCGTGGTAAATTAAATTCAAAATTTATTATTTACCAAAAGTTATTTTGATCCTACTAGAACAAAATTTTCAAACTGATTACAACCATGTGTGTCTGTTTTTTTAAATTAAATTCACAGAACTAGTAAATTTATGTTTAATGCTAATCCAGCTAATGTGGCTAGGAGGTTAAAAGAGACGTTAAAAAGTTCAATAATTTTTTATATATAATTCTATTATAAAATGATTATAATGAACTAAATTGAATTAATATATTTATTATTTTTCTATTTTTATTTTAAAATCAATTTAAATTAAAATATTTATTTAAATGAAAAAGTCAGTTTTGAACTACAAAGCGGTGTTTTTCACTATTCATCAAAAATTAAAACTTTTCAGAACAAATACAAAATAAACACCCTAATCTAATTTTAATATTCTTAATTAAAAAAATATGTTTATTTAATAAAAACAAATTTATATTAGTGTCTAAAATTAATTTTATTAGAAGGACAATAACAGCGGTTCATTCAAGAAAACGGTAATTTTAATCAGAGAATGACAATACCAAGAATCATATCTTTTATTATTAATATGTTTTATTTATTTAAAAAATCATAAAAAATATTTTAAAAGTTTTTATTATTACATAAAACTATGTTTAACATATATTTTATAATTATCTCATCTAGATAATGAAAAGAATATGTTTTATAGAAACTCTGTATTGTGTGTATTGTACGCCAAGTCAGTATTCCGTGAAACGTATGCCAAGTTAGTGTTGAATGAACTGTATGAAAAGTAATTTCCATGTGAAATTAATTTTTGACTTAGTTCATTTCAAGAAATAATTGAAAATTTAATTTATTAAAAAAATAGTCCATAAAAACTCAAGGTGTTAAAGAGTAAACCAAATAATCTTTTCAAGATTAAGATATTTCACATAATCCATTGATATTATCTATAATTCATTCATAATTTCTCATAATTGGTAGTAATAATGATTGATATGGTCAATAAAGGGGTGAAGTTTGTGTGGTGTGACTGATGTGATGTGGTGTTCCATGATTTAAAGATAAGACTCAATTTTGTATAGATCTATATCATATCTGATCCAGGTAAGATTTATCTTGTATATTTTGATTCATTAATAATTTTCATTGGATGGAAATTGATGTTGGAGTATTAGATTACAACCAAGAGTTCTTCATATATTATTCTATAGAATAAAAAGTATTAGATTCATGATATGGAGTTGGAAATTGTAGTACATGCACTCAAATTTTGTATTAATGTCATTTTGATGATAGGTTTGTGGTTTATACACAAAACAACATCCCAAAGTAAAAAAAATCATAGTGAGACTAGAATATTATGTAAATTATATCATTATACTACATATACGCATTTTACACTGAGATGGTTTATATCCCTAAAATTGGTAATTTTTTTAATGATACACTTATCATGAAAACATGATCATAGATATTAGGTGATTTGAAGGAGGAGTAACCATCTATGTGACTCTTCTTAAACTTTTACCTCGATATGGCAGAGGAGTATGGAATACATATATTTTAACCTATATGTATCACATCCTCACTAATAGAATGGATGAAATATATTAAATATTTGGATTTATATTTTTTACATTATTTGTGACAGATAGTATGGTGGAGAGAAATTTAATGTTTGATCTAATGGTGCGGATTCATATATAAATATCCTTAAAATAATGGTTGTCATGAATATTATCATGTATATTTATGGATTTTTCATTTCATATAAACAATGATATATCATGATATTTTGTTCTAGTTTTAGTGAATCAACATTAATAATGTCATCATAGGTTTTATTTCACAATGACTCTCCAATTGAAGGGTGATTTATAAATATAAAAGATCCATCAAGTAACTAAAAAAATCACATTTTGATATATAAATGGGATAAATTCATGGTAGACATAATGATGGAACTTCTAATATTTCTATTGGGATACAATGTGGGTCATTAATAATAAACTGATGTTGGAAAAACACTTCCTATAAATATATAATATATTTTTAGTGGATGATTTAGGAAGACTATAAGATATGGTTAGACAATATGTAGTGTACATGGTATAATATCAAATAGAGATACAAGATTTATATCTCAATTATAGTAGGGAATTCAATCAAACTTATGTGCTCAATTAATATAAAGAATGTCTTATTACCCTTATATTATTATTCAATCTAACCACGCCATCTTAATTTCAGAGGACATGATATATGTATGTGGATATATTTTAATGAACATGTAAAGGGCATATGGTATAGAAGATTTTACCTGAAAAAAAATCTATCCTTGATATATATAATAATATTTGAGGCTTTATATAGTAGGTAATTTATTTCTCCATTGTTCTGGATAAAGGGGGGATATTTTTCATTAATTAGACAAACTCTTAGGTAGAAGACTATAGTTTGTATATAGTTGATCAAGAAAGGATAGATAATTTCATAAAGTTAGAGTTCATTTTATGATAACTAGTGTTGTTTTATATTCTAATTTTAAATTAGAGATGAAGTATTTTTATGAGTATTTCCATGGTTGCGAAATAGTTATTTAAAAAGACATGGGAAGTCGGTACCATAGTTTATGGGGAGTTTTAAGGTTCTATATTGGATCGGTTTATTTAATTATTAGTTAATAATTTCTCCTCATCATATTTTAATGTATTATGTTTTTCATGTATCTCAATTATGGAGATACGATTTGGTAAAATTGAACATGATCAATTATGATGAAGTGAAGCTAAAGGTAGAAATATTTTTCAATTATAAACTTGTTTATATTGTGGGGGATAATGGTACCTCTAGTTCAGGTTCTAAGTGGTATGGTCATGTCCATCAAGATACCTGGGAGTGAGAAATGGATATGAGGTCTAAATAGTAAGAACAGTTCATAGGAGATGTTCATTGACATTACTCTAAGATGAAAATCCCTTTGGTGGGTAATTTATAATTAGCCATGAATTTTTTGGTTTATTATTTGATTTAATTTTTTTATTTAATGTTTCAATTTGTGTATTTATATAATAAATATTGGAGGAATGCGGGAGGATAAAAGTATTTCATATAGAAAAAAACTTTCTGTGGGCATAGCACATGTCTTATCAGAACCTTTATAGAATAAAACTTATGTCTATTTGATTGGAAGAAACAATTTCTTGATAACATACTTCTATTAAAGTTATAGTGGTGGATTATAATAACTTTGTTTCTCACTAGAGTTCTAGTAAGGGACATTGTGATTTAGGTGGTGTCTCCAATCTCTATCACAAAATATTATCATTATAGTGATTCCAAAAATATAATTTTATAAATATTTATTTTGGTTCCTCTCAATATGAAATGAGATTCTGAAGGGTTCTCATTTTTTCTTAAAAACCTATCATCCAATTTTTGATCTAAGATTCTTGATTTTTTATGAAATTATGATATATTGATAGCAGTGATCCTCTTTCAACAAGGGTATGTTCAAAAATCTTTATTAATTTGCATATTTTTTATAGATATTCTTTTAATCCCTTTTTTATGTCATTTTCATATATTTTTATAGAAATTAATGATTATTTTAAATCTTATGGTAATTCTTTTCAAAGAGAATTATAGTAGCTCATGGTAAGTTTCTATGGAATATTTTTTAGTTTGTTTGGTTCATATTCATGGGTATATGTGTAAAATAAGTAAAAAGATAAAATATAACTAAATGGAAATCTATAGTGCTCAAAATTTAATGAATTAGTTTTGAAATGTTACTTAGGTTGTGTTAGAAAATATTCCTCGGGTGATTTTTTTTGGATTTTCTTGTGTCCATGTAGATATTTAATCTATCAGATGATGTTGTATAAGGAATATATAGTGGGTATTTAGGTGTGGAAAAATTTATATATGAGCTTGTTTCATCTATTATGATAGCTTCTCAAGATCTACTAATGAGTAAAGTGATTCTTAATTGGCCTGATAATATAATCACTGAATAGGTTATTATATAAAATTTAGAATAAATGGTTTATGTAACATTTATGTATTTTTGGTGGTTAATGATAATGTTGAAATAATATTGAGATAGTCATGTTCTAATTAGTTAATTAATATACCTAAGGATATGCAACATGTTTCATATTAGCCACAGGATATGCGTATTCATTTAGGATATTATTTTAAAACATAATTAATATTGCTTTATGTATTGATGTTATATCTAGATTGAAGGACTTTAATTATTATACTGAGGGGGTTTATGTTATATCATGAACCATTATTTGGTGGGTTAGAAATAGGATTCCAAGGGTTAGTAATATGATCTCAATATGCTTATGACTTTTCCAAGGTTGTCGGTATTTTTATCATATCCATTTTTCTATTTGGATGTCTATTTGATGGCATGGGTAGATAGTTTAATGTTGTAACACATGAAAATATGTTCATATAATTCTATTATGTTATGACTCATATGAATAATTAAAAATTCCAGAATAAGGTAGGGTCAAGAATTGTGGTGTCTTGGTAAGCACCTAATTAATCAACTAGTTTTATTTAATTAAATGAATTATATTACTATTATTTCATTACTTAGATTTTTATTTATTTACTCAAATAATTATTATGGATTATTTCAGTGTGTTTTTATTAGTTTCCCAAAGATTTAATCATACCAAAATCCTTTATTAAAACATTAGTTTTCATATTTTTCTCATGTAATGACCCCAACTCTAGAAACCTAAAGTCGGTGTCTTACTTTATTCCATTAGCATAAGATACATGGAATCACATCCTAAAGGACCGAATAGTTTAATAGTCTTTGTAAACTATATGCATAAATGATTCCCATATTACATTTAAAAACACAATTCATAAAAATTTTATAATATTATTATTCCCTCTAGAATATCCTTGAATATCATTCAAATTACACATCATGGATTCCTAATAAAGGAAACAAAGTAAGGGTGATCTCAAATGATTAGTAAGGGTTAGGTATATTTGAATCTATCATGAGTTAATAATCATAATCATGGAAAGGTAAATAATAGGACACGCATGCCATTTAAAAAATTTGACTGGAATAATAAATATGGAAATGTAAATAATGGAACCCCCATTCCATTTAAAATAATTTTAATAGAATAATAAATATAGAAAGGTAAATAACTGAAAACACATTACATTTAATAAATAACAAGACTATCATAACTGGATAAGGAATAATTAATATGGTAAGGTAAAAAACTGAAAGCATGTGTCATTTAACAAATAAACTAAGAATAAAATAAATCCATGTATAATTTCATTGTAAAATTATCATTGATAATAATAAATTAATTCTTTATGAAGGAAAATATTAATTATTGGATGTCATGATCTTAGGAATAATGATACCTATACTGTCAATACCTTTCAAAGGATAGTTTAAAGTTGATTGGAGGGTACACACTAGAATCAAATTTAACTTATAATATCAAACAAATTTATATCATGATACTATCAATGCATTTAGGGGATATCTAGAACTAGGACTCACCAATATTTACATTTCCAAATCATTCTTAATATATCAAATAAACTATTTAATTTATAAATAATATGCCTTATCATCAAATATCTGTATTGAGTAAAGGATATGGATTTATCAATATTTCCCCAGTCAATAAAATAAATTTTAATTTAAAAACCATATGTATAAATGATATATATTCTAATAAATAAGTATACCCATGATAAATATTTTGAATATTTAGTGGAACTTTAATGTCCAATGTCATAGGAAAGTGGATATTTATAGGTAAAGTTAATAAATATAAAAATTAATCAAGAAAGTGAATTTAAATACATTCCTTGGTCAAAAAAAATATAAACCATCAATTGAAATAATAAAGATGATATAAATATGAAATATCCATAGTAGAGTATAAGTAAATTAAAGGTTATTTTTGTTAATGAATAGAAATACCATAAAAAGATATTTAAAAACATTCTTAAGGAAAATATCTTCTTAACCATGAAAATCCATTTTTTAAAACTAAAAGTTAAAAAAAATATTTTGAAAATAATTTTATTTGAAAATAAAATTTTGAACTTATAAATTAAGATTTAACTCATTGATTTTTCATGATTATTATAGATTCTATTCATGACTTAAATGTTAAAACAAATATTTTTTTCCCTTTTTTGGTAAAATCCAAACATGTATTGTTTGGAGAATGAAATGAATATTCTGTTCAAAAAAATTGTAAAAATGTAAAAAAGGGATAAATATATCTTTAATAAATCATTTTGAGAATTCTAAAAAAATTGAAAACATTTTTAAAAAATATGGTTTTGGAAGAAAAATGTTTTTCAAAGAGATAGATAAAGTTATATTTTATTAAAAACATTTTCTCAATCATTTTAATTACCAATGGGTGGGAAATGGTACTTATTACTTGAAAAAATCATGAATAACTAGAGTAGGAAAAAAAAGTATGTGTTTTTTTAGATAATTACCAAATAATTTCCTATAATGGAAATTCAAGTATAAACAATCCCAATTAAAATGATATTATGAAATAAACCATTAAAAAGATCATAACATTGAAGTGAGAATTAATACATGAATAGATTATATGTATCAAATGTAAATACACATAAAACAAGTGTAAATAAAACATAATATAGTAAAAAAAATTACACATGCAATCTTATAATGTCTAATAAAATGAAGATGTAATATAACCCAATGAAAAGAAATTGAGTTATGAAATTAATTACCACTTGGTAATTTTCAAGTCAAATAAACTTAGATGAAATAATTAAAATTAAAACATAATTTACCAGGAATTATAAAGTATTCATGATATTACATGGAAAAGGGGGATTATATACACCATATAAAATAAGTTAGGTGTGTAACATTACAATATGCCTCAATGAATAGAAATTGAGATGAAGTCCCTTACCTCACACTTCTTTTTGGATGAATGTTATTTAAACTCCTGTATAATGGTTTTAATCATGTTATTAATTTTTAATAGGACAATATTCATATTTATAATATCATATATGATCCTATTATATCATTTTATTACCCTTTTACTAATAATATTTCACTATTTTCATTGTTTTGGGTGTTAATTTTCTTGTTTTCTCATTTATGATTTGTAAATTTTATTATGGTTTTTGGGTATATGATATAGATCCATAATCTCTAGAATTATATTAATGTTATCAACATAAGATTGACTCATTATATACATTTTTCTCATCATTCATGAAAATTGAATAAGAAAATTAATATTAACACTTCACAGAGACGGTAGGTCATACATACACATGAGGGATGATATCATTCCATTAATGAGTGAAAGGATAAAAAAGTGGGTGATATATTCATCATACATAATCAATATCATCTCTTATATATCACATATATTCATTAAATATATCATTATTACATTTCATGTAAATCTTAAGTGGAAAAAGAATGACATCTCTTTGGGAGGTGGTAGTTTTCCGTACACACGAGCGACGTTATCATATTTTAAAAAAAAATTAAAATTAGGAAGTTATATGTTGTATTATAATTAAAAAGTTATAATAATATAATTAATATCATATTAATGTGTTAAATATAAAATTATACATATCCATGAAAATTGGTTATGGAAAACATATTACATTGATTCGTGAGACGGTAATCCATTGTACACACAAAGGACGTTATCATATTTTTAATAGAATGGAATTTAAGAATATATATGTGATATTATAGTTACATAAGCATAATAATATCATTAATATCATATAAATATATTGTATAAATCATTATATCTATCTTTTAAAGGTGGTGATGGAAAACGAATTATATCAGTTCATAAGGCGGTATTCCTCCATACACAGAATTAATGGTTTTGTTTCCCATTTTATGGAAGAGGGGATGGTCATAGGTCATAAACATAACATAATAACATCTAATTTTATGTAATATAATGATTTTATTATATAATAATGGTTTAATAATATTTTAAGAAGGTGGAATAAGGCACAAAATAAAAACTCTTTTTTAAGAATGTTACCTCTTCTTCAGACAACTACTTTAGGTCTGCACCAAAATCTTTTATAGGTTGGATTTAAGATCAAAATAAAGTCCCTAGGACACTAGGATGGGATTATGTAATTTATTATGGTATTTATTATCTTAAAAAGGCTTTTTAAGTGTGAATAGGGGAGGATAGTGATTGACCTTTTCTAAGTGTGGGAGAGGACACATATGGATTTATTGAAAAGAATTAATTACACCCATGTTTTTATCATCACACAAGCCTCTAAAATGGGTTATTCTAGAACTGTAGAGGTGATAAGTAGAAATATGGCCAAAAATGGATTTTGACCAGTTTTTAGGTCATTTTTAATGCTTATCTTCTTAATTAACCCACCTCCTAGTAAATCAATTTTTACCTTAACCATGATAATTTTCTACAACTTTTACTATTCATACTGTTAAAAAATTACATTAAACCTATTAGCTAATATAATTTATTCTGATTAAAAATACAGAATCTATTTTTTAAAATTAGAATCATAAAGTCTGTAGAATCTAATTTAAAATTATACTCAGAGATGTGATGAAATGGTGGGTTTTCAAAGAGAAAAGTCTCATAAGTATATAATGTTTTAATATCAAAATTAAACATTAAATTGAATATAATTAATTAAAAAATTTAAATTATAATATAATTAAACTAATTTTACTTTACAACTAATTTTAAATATAATAAAACAATTTTAATTATCCAAAAAAGGTAGTCTTTAATAAAAATTAGTATTTTTAACTATTCATCAAAAATGAAACATTTTTTAAAAATCAAAACAAAAATTACACTAAGATAATTTTTATATGATGATTTCAAAAATTAAGTTAATTATATCAAATAAATTTTCTAAAAGTGGTAAAAATTAATTTTAAATTATGTTCTCAAAGAGAAACCAAACCATCTTTTAGAAATTACACAATTTTTCAGAAAAAAATTTATTTTTCATAAAAATAATTATAATTTTATTTATAATTAATATATTACCAAAATTTTCATAATTTAGTTATTTCTATTCATACCCACAATTTAATTTCTTTTTTATAATAGTATACTATATTAATGTTCATTTAGACTTCGGTTTAAGTATTTTGCAGGCTATCATAGAGATTAAATTTAATGAAATATATTTTGTGGGTTGTTTAAGCTTGATTTTTCATGTCACATATGTTATTGAATATGATGTTTTTTTTTATAATTTTGGGGTGTTACATTCTCCCCCTCCTTAAATAAATTTTTCCTCTCAAATTTATCTTACGCTCAAAAATCAAGGGTTTGGTATTTGAAAATTCCTTTATTAAAACCCCACATTATAAAAAAGTGTTAATAAAACATCCTATTAATAAGAGATAAAGGTAAGTAAAAATGTTATATGGATTAACACGTAAATAGGTTTCTTATTAAGAGAAAATTTGTGTAAGTGAAGATATGGACATAGAAGAAGAACATAAAAAATTATTGAGATTGATAGAGGTAATTTATCATAATAAAATTAATGATCAATGGAATGTTAAGGACCTAAAACCCATAAATCTATGATGATTTATAAGAATACTTTATTTACAGAATATGAAGGTAATATGATAAAATTTTTATTTCAATATCATTTTCCTAAACATGTTGAATTATTTTACTATCAAATAATATATTTGAATATACTTACTTGAAAAGATTATATCTACTAAGAACATTTTCATCCTTTGGTTTCACTTCGATCAATTTCCAATACATCACTTACTCTAAGAAATGAATATCAAAAATCAATTTTTTAATTTCAAAAACACTAAAATTCACTTTTAATTAATCTTATGATCTATAAAATAGTGAATTATTTACTTATATCTCTAATTATTTCCCAAAACCAATACAATTATCATAAATTACCCAATATAATACATTAATCTATAAACCTCAATAATAACACCATTGGTTCATAATTAGTATTTATCCATAAAATCGTTTAAATAAAAACAATTACATATTATTTGTGACAACATGTAGGATAGTGGTGGGTGATAAACCCTTTATCATCTTTTGGTTTTGGTTTTAAGCCTCGTGGAATTGTCAGACATAAATAATTCTCACCCAACATGTGGGTTGTCCTTTTTATCAAACTATATTAATATAATTCATATGACATTCAAAAAATTTGATGACCCATAATTACTACAACATCAAAGAAAAGATAAACCTTAAAAGTTATTAATATCTTTAAGCTTAAGTCCAGAAAGAATAAATGTAAATGAATTCTACCTCAAATAACATTTTCATATACTAAAATGATGGTTTGTATTCCCATCATTGTTTTCTAGAGGTATCCTTAATCGTATTATATTCCCAACCCAAAAACATACAAAAGTGGTTTTTAAGAATTTGTACTTATGATCAATATTAAAATCATAAACCTATTATGGAATCCATAAATCATAAATTAATGAAGACATATTATCTTGAAATTTTACAAAATCCTTATATGATTCATAATTCTTAGAACCAAAATACCATTGGAAATAAAAATTCAACAATTTAATTCTTAAATCTCAATAAATAAATACATCATTAATTTTATTTAAATGTAGGTCCTTACTTGATCTAGGGGTTAACCTTTATAAGAGGTAATTGACTCATATAATTCCAATGTTCCATAGATTTAAGACAACTAGCTATAAATGGATCCTTAGGATGAGATTTATTTCCTTCAATTGTAATATTCATTTTTCCTTGGTAATTATTTTATTTATGCCCTTCTTTTACACACAAAAATCATTTTTCAATTCCTTTGAGACACTTTATTAGGTTTATCTTTCCAAATTTCTGGCATGATGGAAATAGAACCTTGTTTTTTCCATGGTCTCTACCACTCAGGCTCTTGTAAAACTCAATCCTTCTCTTCTTTACTGATTCAGAGAGTTAGTTAAGGTATAGGTTTTTAATCATATTTTGGTATAATGATTTAGAGTAGTCATGATATCATTTACTATTATCAATATACCATTTTGTTTCTCATAGTTACCAATTATTCCTTTATATTAAATTCTATCAGGATTCCTTTAGGTTCCAACCATTGAATAAAACCCAAAATCATAGTATGAGAAACAATAATCATATAAGAAAACCACATAATCATAAAGAATGATTTATAGGATATCTAAATCATGATACCATATTTTCAATCTAATAAACCATAGGTTTAAACTAGGTCATTCATTTTCATCATATATTCAAATCCTTTATAATTATTTGTAAAGAAAATGTGGATTATATTATGCATATACCCCAGGAGTTTCAAACCCAGTGCATAGTAAGGACTATTTTCATTTTTCAAGCGATGATCAGATCAAGTCCAATTCTCCCTTTTTAGATTTATTACCCCTATGTACATATGTTATTTAACCAAATCTGCTTATAGTATCTATATAGGTATGTATTTCTAAGACAACAAAAGAATCTATACCTTACCAAAACATTAGTATGTTCTTCTATACCTATCTTCAATGTCTATCATATGGTTATAATCCCCAGTATATGTTTTACTAAATCTAATCCTCAAAGTTTCTACTAAACTTACCATGATTCCAATTATAACCTTCCCAACTTTAGTAACCTATAGCCAGTTTCTAGCTTTATTTTATTGGCATAAGATACAATGAACCACATCCTAAAGGACTGAAATAGTTTAGTAGTATTGGTAAATTAGATACATACATGATTCGCAAATTACATTTGAAAACACAAATTACAACATTTTCTTTTAGAATGTCATTATTACCTATAGAATATCCTATCATAACATTCATAATACACTTCATAGATTCCTAAGAAAGGAAAAAAAATAAGGGTGATCTCAAATGCTTAGTAAGGGTTACGTACAGTATAATTTATAATGAATCAATAAGCATAATCGTGGTAAGTTAAATAACTAAAAACACCTTCCATTTAAATAATTTGACTAGAATAATAAATATAGAAAGGAAAATAATTGAACACACATGAAATTTAAATAATATTACTAGAATAATCAATAAATAAAGGTAAATAAATAAAAACACATCTCTTTTAGTCAATAGAATTCCTATTATAACTAGATAAGGCATAATCAATATGTAAAGGTAAATAACTGAAAACACATTCCATTTAACAAATTAAATGAGAATTAAATGCATATAAAGATAATATCATTTAGAAAATATCATGGATAATAATAACTAAATTCTTGATGAAGTAAATTCTTAATTATTGGATGTTAAGATCTCAGGAATCATGATACCTCTACTATTAAGGCCTTTCACAAGATAGTTTAAAACTGATCGGTAAGTATATACTATAAACCCATTTAACTAAGCCTAGCCAACTGATTCTTCTCATGATACTACCAATTCATTGAGGGGATATTTATAACTAGTAACCACCTATATATTCATGTCCAAATCATTCCTCATATATTGAATAATAGATTTAATTGATGAACAATGTGACTTAACATCAAATATTTGTATTGAGTAAATGATAAAAATTTATCAATATTTCTCCAGAAAAAAAATAACTGTCAATTTAAAAAAATCATCTATATAAATTATATATGGTTTAAGAAATAATAATATACATGATAAATAATATGGATATTTAGAGAAAATTTAATGTCCAACGATCATAAGTGGATATTTCAAGGGAAAGTTAATGACTAAAAAATTCAATCAATAAAGTGAATATCAATACATTCATTGGTCAAAGATATCATAAAATGTCCATATAAATAATAATGATGGTATAAATATTTCATATCCACATTTGATTGTAAATAAAATAAATATCTATTTTCATTATGAATATAAATACCATAAAAATATCTTTAAAAACATTCTTAAGGAAAATATACTTTTAACTTTGAAAATATTTTTTTTAAAACTAAAAGTTCACAAAATATATTGAAAATAAAATTTTAAACTTATAATATAAGATTTTAAACATTGAGTGGTCCTGATAGCTAGAAATATTATTTCTTTCTTACACATTAAATGAAATATTCCTTTCACTTTTTTGGTAAAATCTAAATTGGAATTGTTTGGAAAATGATAAGAAGATTACTTGGGAAACATTCTTTAAAAGGTCAAATATGGGTAAAATTTTATTTAATAAATAATTTCAATAATTTTAAAAACATTTTATAAAATATTTTTAGAAAACATGGTTTTGGAAGAAAAATTATTTTTTAAGATGGAAATAAAGTCATGTTTTCTTAAAAATATTTTCTCAATAATTTTAAGAAAAAATGAGTGGAAATGGTATTTATTACTTCAAAAAATTATGGGTAACCAAAGTAGAATAAAATGGAAGGGTTTTATTAGACAATTTTCAAATAAATTCCTTTAATTAGAATTCAAGTATAAACAATCCTAATTAAGCTGAGATTGTGAAACAAACCCTTACAACGATCATAACATTAAAGTAAGAATTAGAAATTTAATTGATTATGTGTATCAAATTTAAATAAAATTAAAACAAGTGGAAATAAAATATAATATAGTAACAATTAATTACACATATAATCTTATAATGTGAAAGACAATTAATAAGTATTATAACCCAATGAAAAGAAATTGTATTTTGAAATTCATTACCACTTGGTAATTTTCAATTAAAATACCCTAAGGTGAAATAACTAAAATTAAAACTTAAAACACCAGTAATTATGAATTATTCATGATATTATATGAAAAAGGGTTAGTATATACACCATATAAAATAAATTAGGTGTGTTACATCACAATATCCATCAATGAAGAGAAATTGAGACGAAGTCCCTTGCCCCACGCTTCCTTTTGATTGAACATAATTTAACCTCTCGTATAATGGTTTAATTAATGTTATTAATTTATGAAAAATCCATATTCATATTTATAATATCATATATGATCCTCTTATAACATTTTATCACCTGTTTGTTAATAATTTTTCATTATTTTCATTATTTCGGGTGTTAATTTCGTTGTTTTCTCATTCGTTCTTTATCATGAAAGTTGTGGTTATTGGATATATGATATAGATACATCATTTAAATAATTATATTAATGTTATAAATATCATATTTACTCATTATATATATTTTTATAATCATTTATGAAGTTTTTTCATGAAAAATGAATCACGTCACTTTGTGGAGACGGTAGATCGTACGTCTGCACGAGCGACGATATCATTCCATTAATGAGTGAAATAAAAAGATAATTTGTGATATATTAATATTTTATAATTAATATAATCTCATATATATATATAATATATATTTATTAAATTTACCCTTATTAGTTTCTATGAAAATTTTATATGAAAAATAAATCACATTACTTCGTGAGGCGGTAGTCCACCGTACACATGAGTGATGTTATGGTATTTTAAATGGAATGGAAAGTAAAAAAATGAATATGTGGTATTATAATTAAAAAATTATAATAATATCATTAATAACATATAAATTTGTTAAATAAATCATTATATTTATCCTTTAAAGGTGGTTAGGGAAAATTAATTACATCAGTTCACAAGGTGGTAGTCTAGTATACACCCTATCGACATTTTTATTTCCCATTTGATTGAATAGGGGATGGATATAGTTCATGAAAATAACATAATAACATATCAATATATGAAATATATTTATTTTAATATATAATCATGGTTTTATAATATTTTAAGGAAGTGGAAGAAGGAACAAAATAAAAATGCTTATTTAAGAACGTTACCTCTTCTTCAGAGAAATTCATTAGGTTTGCACCAAAATCATTGTTATGTTAGACTTAGGATCAAAAAAGGACCCTATGATGATTTAAGGGGATTAATGAAGTTATTTTTTTGGTTATTTGATGAAAAAAAGGCTTTTAAAGTGTGAATATAGGAGGAGAGTGGGTAGTCTTTTATAAGTGAGGGAGAGGAAAAACATGGAAGATTTGAAAAGAATCAATTACACCAATGTTATTCAATAAAACAAGCCTCCAAAATGGGTCACTATTGGATATTAGAGGTTATAATGTAGAAAAATGGCCAAAAAATTGGTTTTTTAAAAGTTGGTAGGTCATTTTTAACCATTATCTTCTAATTTTAAACCCCTAGTAAATCAATTTTTACCTTAACTGTGATAATTAATTTTCAGTACATTTAATATTCATGATAGTAAAAAATTAAGAGGAGCTTATTAGATAATATAAATTATGATGATTATAAAATATGGAATCCATATTTTTAAATTAAATTCACAGAATCATCATAATTCAATTTAAAATTATTCCCACAGACACAATGAAAAAGTAGTTTTTCAAAAAGAAAATTCTCATAAATATAGAATATTTTAATATAAAAATTAAATATAAAATTGATTAAAATGATATAAAATAGTTACATTTTAATATAATTTAACTATTTTTTCTTTAATACCAATTTATAATATAATATATCCCTGTGAATTATTTAATTTAAAATGCATTTTTTTAATAAGAATTGGTATTTTCACGATTCATTTAAAAATAAAACAATTCAGAAATATCCAAAAAATCCACCCCAATATAATTTTAATATACTGATTTCAACAATTAATTTCCTTTTATCAAATAAAGTTTCTATAATTAGTAAAAAAATAATTTTAAATTATGTGCGTGAAGTGTGACTAAACCATTTTTTCGAAAAAAATATATAGTTTTTCATAATACATTTATTTTTTTAATTATTATAATTTTATTTCTAATAAATATATAACCGTAATTTTCCACATTTACTTAGAAATATTAATATACTCTGATTTAATAGCTATGTTATATTAGTATACTATATTACGGTTCATTTGGACTTGGGCTTTCATGTTCTGTATGCTATAAAAGAGATTAAATTTAATGAAATATATTTCATGGGTTGTTTAAGAATAGTGTTACGTGTCACATACGCTATCAAGTACAATGGTATTTTTTAATAATTTCATGGTGTTACATATAATGATTCAATAATGTGACCTAACCTAAACATAACTTAAATAATACATTAATCTCACGACTTAGAAAATATATCTGACAAATGGTCACACAGTCTGAGGACCAAAAGGTTTAGTGTCTTACATATTAGCTATATAAATGTATTATTTTACAACACATGAAAATATTTCCCAATAATAATAATTATATATACCCATTTTTAAGACATATCACATGATATAAATATATTTATAACCTAGATAATGGAAATTTAAGAAAAGGGTAATCTCAGACACGTAGTAAGGGAAAAACATATCATAATGTATCAGATCATAAACATGATCGAGAACATTATGAGATAATAAATATATTATTTAAATATCATTATAAAATATATTATAAAAAAACATGGTCTAGAAATATAATTTCACAAAAAGATCATTATGGAATCATAAAGGTTATGAAACTATTCAAAATGAATCTCAATAATTATAAAACATGTTAGCATGACATAAGAGTGTATAATATTTTCAAAATAAGTGATAACATGAAAACATATAATATCTTGAAAATTAAATAAATCTTGTAAATGTGTAATAACTTAATAAACAACATGGAAATGTAGCACAACTATAAGAATAAGAAAAACTTTATGATCAAACTCATTATGCTTACACCTATGTGAATAAACTCATTATGTCCATGCTAGAAAATTTGAGCAAACACATTATTCCCAAACCTATGTGAGAAAATTAATAATATCATAATATATATATATATATAATTAAATCAATACATCATTTCATGAGAAATATTTTTTAGGAGAAATAGAAGTGAAAATACAAAAGTTTTCACAAAAGCTTTTAAAAATTATTATAAAAGATGAAGTACAAATTGCTTTAAAAAAATTTGAAGTTAAATAGAATGATTTTTAAAAAATAATTATATATATATCAAAGTAAATGGTAATTTAAAATAAATAAAAAATAAAGCTAATAAATCTGGAGTGGTAAATAATCAAAAGATATGCCTTTATTAAGATTTTTATTTTGTTTTAAAGAAAAAATCCACATCGATGAAATATTGAAAGAATTTAATTTCCAAAAAAAGTGATAAAATAAAATATGAGTAATATAAAATAAAATAAATATTTTTATTTAATTGAATAAAAAACATTAAATAGAAATAAATTGACATGGAAAAAATTATTCGTTGGTAAGAATGAGAATTTTTCTTAAAAAATTTAATTTTATTTCAAAAAAAAATTGATCAAATAAGTTATTATTGATGATGAGAATTAATTTCCCCAAATAATAAGAGAATAAAACATATAAAATAGTGGAATTTTGGGATCAAATAAATCCTTAAAAATATATTCAAGAAAGGTTATGACTCGATGAATCAAAAATTGAGTCGATGAAACCCTTAACTTGAATTCGTGCTTAGTTGATCAAACCATATCATCCTTTAAAATAATAAAAATGATTTTATCAACTATTTCATAACCTTATTAATTTTTATAAACTTTATAAACTTAATTTAGAATTATTCTATACAAGTAAATTAGTTGGTTATTATCTCTTTTTACTATTGGGTGTGAGTAATCGTGATTGTTTTAAACTAGTTTCATAATAGCAGTGTTGTTATTAATTATTACATAAAATTTAATAATTCCCATATCATAAAAGGTAATGGAATTTTTTTTATGATAGTTTATAAATTTATGATTTCATTATATGTTACTTTTAGTCACAGTTCTTTTAGAATAAATTAGTGAAAAAAATTCTTCGATTTTTACAAAAGAATCGTGGTATCTTAATGAGTTTAATATTAATGTTATCATTTAAGAACCATTAATTAAATAATTATTTAATTATTTAAATCATATATAATTGTTAATTAAGTTCTCATATTCATCCATTATATTATTTTATCACATTTTTCAAGTAGGTAATTTAACCCACCCAAGCATGGACATACCATAATTAATGGATAAGTATGGTTATGAAAGTTGTTTGTTTTGGGAATAATATCATTATTACATAATTATAATGATATTATTAGATAATTTTAATTTTTTAAATCAAATTTGAATGTATGTTAACATATAATAAAGAAACTAGATGAAATATAAGGCACATTACTTTATAGAGGTGCTATTCAGCACAACGCACGATTAACGTTTTCATTTTCGAAAGAATGAGACGAAGTAAAGGTGGATTAAACATTTTATATTAATAATCATAATTATATTAAATATTAAATATTTTATCTTTAAATAAAATCATTTAACCACTTAATATTGGTAGTGATGAAAAAAGGAGGATGATGCTTCATGAAGGTTGTAGACCGCACAAACACAAGATTGATGTTCTATTATTTTTATAAGTGGATGGAAAGGAATAATTAAGGGTTGTAACATTAATATAATAAAATTTTAGAATATTATTAATATTTAATTTATTTTATTAAAATTTATTTGTGGTGGTTGAAGAAGAAAATATGGCATAAAAACTAAAGATGTGTAAGACACTTACGTAGAAGAAACTAATCTTCACTTGGAAAACTCACTGATTTTGAATGAATTCATAAAATATTAAGTATAAAAAGGATATATAAGGTGGGATAGATTTATATTACGAGAAAATTTTCATATTCTAGAATGGTTAATTTTGTAATGATGTTCTGGAAGTGTATCCCTTTAATATGTAAAGAAAACAAATCATTTTTGAACATCCATTATTTTTCAAAAATAGAATAACACTATTTAGGTGTAAATAATTAAAAAAGTGAGAAATAATGATCTTAAGTGTTATATAATGTCAATAAATCCTCAACTATAAATTTCAGCACATGTTTCATGTCTTTTACCATTAGGTTTTTACATTTTAACATTTTTATTTTTATCACGGTAACTAGTTTGAAACAAATCAATTTATATTTTATTGACAATATAAGGTAAACACTCTTACCAAATTTAAATTTTCTAAAATTAAATTTAATCTGAAAATATATTTTCAAATGATAAAAAATTAACTTTATAATTAAAATATTTTATATATAGACTAGCTATTTTTTATAGAAAAAATATGTTTTCACCATTATGTGTTCTTGGAGGCGGTAGTCTGCACATACTCATGATTGACGTTTTCTTTTCTTAAGGGGAAGGGGAGAGGTAGTTAATGTATATTAAAAAATATTACAAAATTAATTATTCTATAAATATTAAATTAATAATATCATATTTGGAAAAATAAATTTTAAATATAAAGATAAAAGGAAATAATTTTTTTGAAAATATTGAACTTACATTGAGAACTTTGGGTTTATCTTGGAGGATTCCTTAAAAGGTAAAAGATTATGCTGAAATCATGTTACTTGAATCTTATCAGAGTGAAATAATATTATAAGGGAAGTAAAAAATAGAATTAATTTAGGATAAAATATAATTTTTAGAGTGGTATTTTAGGGGTGGTGAGAGGCCCCTTTTATAAGTGTTGAGAATGAATTTTTTTGTAAATATTTGAACATAATATAAATGGAGCACATGTTAAACATGTCAAGTGGCTCCAAAAAAATAAAAATTTATTGGAGGGTATGGTAAGGTTTAAAATATCTCAAATATTTAATTATAAATAATTTTTTAATATTTTTCAATCCCTTTACCATTTGAATTATTACTTTTGTTATTTAATATTTCATCGTGGTAACTAGTTTTTACCTAAGGTAACTTAATATTTTTTCCTAAAAATAAAGTGTCCCTTATAGAATAATTTTTAACCGATAATTATAAATTATAAATAAATTTAATTATATTAAATTTATAAATGTGTTAAAATTTAATTTTCATAAAATAAATGTATAATGTATTAAAATAAGTTTTTAGAAAAATATTACTTGAGTTTTAAAATATCAAATATGGATTTGTAAAATATAATAAACATTTTAAAATGTAAATTTTCAATTATAAAATACATATTTATTCAATAAAAATATTTCATAAATTTACATGTCATACTTATATACTAATAATGACATAAAGGTTGCAGTATTAGTAAAAATTGTATATTACACTATTGACCTAAATATCAACTTTTTTAGAAGAAACTAAACAAATTATCTTAAGTTAATATTTACATGATAAATCCAAAATTAAAGGTTTTTTTCAAATTCATATCTTAAAATTAATAAAAAAATTAATTAAGAATAATAAATTTAGAAAAAATATATTTTATCAGAAAATATCATTTTTTATATTAACTATTACTTTCTTATAAATTAATAACTAATCATGTGATAAATTATTATTAATAAAATAAATATATCTTGTTATTATTCAATCATAATAAACTTCGTACCTTAAAATAAAATGTCAATTTCTGGAAAATTCATTATTTAGCATGAAGTGAATTGAACAAAAATGACCTTTTAAAAAATATTAAAATTCATGATATATATATACATATAAATATTTTATTACATGTTGATATAATCCTAATTTATTTTACATAACCTCGTATTATATCCACATAAAACCTAATCATTATAGAAGATTTTGTTGTAGTTTTGGGTGGTAGTTTAACTAGGATGGATCTCATGGCTATCTCTGCGAGCTTAAACTTCTCATGTATATGATTTTTCTCAAACCGTAATTTCTTTAGTTCAACATGGAATTGGTCTTGGGTGAACCATAATGAATATACCTTCCTTATAAGATTATAAAAATTTTATTCATAAAAAACACTTCCTATTTTGGATTCCATTTCTTCCTACTTTGTTGATTTTGTATTATAGTCACTTCAATTTATACAATCTAATTTAAGATCTATATTTTAGTGATCATATTTAATATTCAAAATATATAAATGTTTTTCATTTTATTTTAGCATTTCACATGGATAAATATATTGAGCACATTGTTTATTTAAAGAAAATTTACAATGAAATATTGATTCATTACATAAAATAGCCATTAAAAAATATCATTAACTTTTTTAATATAAAAACAAATAAATCCACTACTAATGATAATAATTAAAAAAAGTATCAAATTCAATACTAGCTACCATAAAAAATCATCCAATAATAATTAAAAGATTCAAAAAATCCAATATAGTATAATAAAAACATATCATTACAAAAATAGAAACACATATTAATCTAAAAAATAAATAAAAATATTAATTCTGACGTTTTCTATGAAATTAAGTCAAATTGTGTCGAATTAATCATAAAATCAGGCAAGAGATGTGTAATTATACATGCATCAATCATATAGGTAGTAGATACATTGACATAAACACATGTAATACATTAATAACTATCAATTATTGAATCATTGTGGCCTCCTAAAGGTGGGAAACATTTTTTTCATGATAACATCCAATCTTAGGTGTCTATAGTAAAATAAATTAAAAAAATAAATATGGTTATATTAAAAAAATTGAGAATTTTTTATACTAGTTGAGATTTTCATATCATATATTTAATTATTCCATGATTTTTATCTTTCATGTTTCAAAATAGTGTATACAAAGCATCCCCAACTATATTAAACTAGTCAATCTGGTCTCTCTTGTGTGACTCATATCCCTATAATATATTGTCTAACATCACATTTTTTGTTATGATATAGGATTATGAACAATAATAAGACCCATTGAAGGAGAATTTTTCATAGTGAATGATATCAAGGACATCCCGAAGAGATGTGATGGGATGGTTTTGATCTCATCACCTATACATATCCTAGATTCCCCAAAACTAAATAAATATGATCATTCTAGGAAATCGATAATGAATATACTAGATTTTTATCCCATGACTCCTTAATTTTAAAATATATACTAAAAAATAATTCAGTAAAATTGAATTATAATTAAATTTATTCTCCCAAATGCTCTAGATATGTTTATTTAAATATCATTTGTATAAATTAATATGGAAATTGAAACATATCTTTTTTTACCCATCTTGTTGACCAATATCATTTAATTATATTATTAAATTATAAAATTGATAATTATATAAATAAAATTACATAATATTTAACTCATATATATTTTATAAAATTTTAAAAATTACCTTGATCAGATTTCTCCAAGTAAAAATATTAGAACTAATTTTGTATATATTTATCTATTTCTCTATTATCTCTATGTTTCTAAAAGAAATTTCTTGAGAAAGGAATATTAAATTAAAATAAATTGTAATATTATTAGTAAATTGGTAGAAAGATAATATCACATCATAAAATACCTTATATGAATTGTTATTTAACCTTTACCCAAATGACTTTCACAGATCATGATGTATCACTTTTTGTACCTTAATATATATCTAGTGGAGGTTTAATGAATTTTCACTTAAATCACTAAATAGTTTATTCTCGAAATATTTACTAAATTCTTTTATATTTTATAAGTAATTAATTTATTTGACCATAAATTGATTATCAAATATCTCATTGTTCTAATTCAATGAAATATACCTAAAATCATGATATATGATGGGGAGGGTTATTATGTCAAATTCAAAATTACCAAAAACTCTCCCCTGAATACCTTTAAATTCATCTATATGTACTCCATACATGTCAAATATAATTAAAAATTTTAAATTATTCAACCTCCAAATAGAATTAGTTTCCATGTTTTTTTTCTTATTTGATGAGTTTTGACCCTTGAGAAAATATATTAAAAATTATAACTATGTGGTAAATAATTTTTTCATATTCATATACATAATAGTATTGATCACCAACTAATACCCTCAATATGTTGTGGGTGACACAATTTTGGTCAATAAATCATTATCATAAACTCTATGAATTGTTTCCCTAACACTCACATCCACTAGAATCCTTATATTAATGGAAATATTACTTATAATAGTAGGGAGAACACTCATTGTAGTAGAGATCATCTCTAATGGAGTATGAATGTCATCTGACTATGTAGCGTGACTATGGTCTATAAACTATTTATTTTTTAGTGTTTATACTAACATGTATACAATTATAAAACTAATTAGAACATCAAAAATTATATAAAAAATTAATAGAATTTAATATTACCAAAAAAACTATTTCCAATCATTTGAGGGTACATATAAAGTAAATAAAATGATCGTAAAAATGTTTTAATTAATCAATCTCTCACCATTATTATATAATATACATTCAATGACTTGTTATTTTACCCTCATGCCATTAATTTATACTCATTAAAGGCTGAAGGAAATTAATTTACCCCTATTTCATTAAAACTAAATGTTAGATTCCTAGATTTTAAAAGTATAAGAAGTTTCCACATTAGACTTGAATAAAACAAATTGGAGAAATAAAAGTGACAATTAAGTTTTTGATAAAAAAAATAAATTCACTAAATTCAACAATATATAACTCTTTATGTATAATAAAAACTAAAATGATTTACTATATAAGTTACAATAGGATTAAATATTCAATAATGTCATTCATAACTAATTTTCATCACCCATTGTTAATATGATGTCCTCGACCTTACCCTCTCTGGAAAGATCGCTAGTTTCAATATATTAATGGGAAAATATAAAAATATATTCATCTTGAAAGGTTTCACTGTTTATAAAGCATTTTTTGAACTTCCCTACACATATCATACAATTATATCAACTTCAGATAGACTATAAAACTCTTTCTTGAATTGACTCCATAAACCATATTATATACTATTTTAGATTTTGAAGAAAAAATATATGGATTTTTCTTTTCACAATCACTAATATTGATCAAATTATTTAAATTAACATAATTAAACTATAAATAATATTTATTTATATCCCTATGAATATCAACTCACTTTTATTTGAATAGAAAAATAAAAAAGTTTTCATGATAATTAAAGTAGATAGTGTCAATAAATGTCATGACCTAGAGCAACATGGCTCGGCCCGCAACTACCAAAATCCCGCCTCCACATTCTACGTATTGATGAAAAGCAATAAAAGGCATAAATAATATGGGAGGCCTTATCCTATAGTACCTATACACACACACTACAGCAAAATTAGTAATTAGCGGTAGTTTTTTGAAAACTATTGCTAAAAATTTTAGATTTTTTTAGGTGAAACACTTCTTCCCTAACACCCCCCCCCCCAACCCCGAAATCCCCACCCCTTATTCCCACAAGACTATAAAACCCTGTCCCCATCACCACCATGATTATCTGGTGTCCTTATCTATAAAGATTCTATGTCATCGTTGGCCCCCTTCATGCCCTACTCCCCTAAATACTAGACCTTGTTTCCATCACCCTACTCCCCTGAGCTCCCTGAGCCCAAACCGGAGCCACCAGCCCCTTTCTCCCCTAAATTGTCACTACCTTTTCTCCCTATGTTCTTTTCCCCATCACTACTCCACCTCTTCTCTTACCCTTCCCCATAGTCTCCCCTCCACTACTCCATTGATTGCATGTTGTTTTTTTTGGTTTTTTATTCCATTTTGGATCGATTTTAATTAGTTTTTTCTTGGTTTTTAGGTCCCACTTTGTTCTCTATAGTGTCTTAGACCTAAAGTAGGGTAGTGCCACCATTTACAAAGACAACGAGTTTCTGGTATGGACCCTTTTTGGGTCTTTAAATATTATAACATTGATTGATTGTATTTTTAATCCTTTGTTTTGATATCAAATTATAATAATAATTATTTTCAAAAGGTATTTTATATAGAAATCAAGTTTCAGTTGATTTACACTTTATTTTTTATTTTTTTCTCTAATTTAAAGTTTTTAAAAATCATAATTTAATTCTTTTTTCACACTGAATGTTTTTTAAATTCCCAAACAATCATTAATTAATAGGATAAATATTTTAAGAGGGGTTTTGGTTTTAAAATTTGGGTTATATCTTATCCTAAAAATGTTTATTAAAGTTATATATTTTTAAAATTTCATTTGATATATATATATATATTGTTTCAAAACACACATATATATATAAGTATACATATATTTGTTTTTTTGTACAAATTCACTTGAGAAAATGTGAATTTGTGCAACACGACATATGTATATATATAAATGTGTAAATTTAAATTGGTATAATATTAAAAATAGTTACTTTTAAACTTAATATTTATTCTTTCTTTGGTTTTCTAAATTATTATATCTATTTTAAATATACTTTTTTATTTAATTCTTAATAAAATATTTTCTATTATTAGTTGTTCTTGTTTTTTAACCCTTATGAGAAACCTGGGGTTCTTGGGTGGTATAGCCTAGATAGGAATTGGTGGTTGGATAAATGATTATTCTATCAGAATATTATTTAAATCATCAAAATTAATCCTACAATTATTATGTAAAATGAAGTCAAAATATTTTAAAAGTAGTCTAGATAGTGGCTGATTGATCTTACTAAAATATTTGGTGAATCTTCTATAAAATCTTTAATTTCTTAAAAATTATCTAATATGTTTCACTCAAGTTGGGCAAGGTAATGAATTGAAATTTTCAATTTTATACTCTACAACCTCAATACCACTTTATAAAATTACATGTAAAAGTTTAATGCATTTATCAACCATGAAATGAAGCATTTTAAAATTAAAAAAAAATTATTCAATACAAGTTTTCAAAATATTTTCAAGATATTCCAAATAATGATTAATAGAAATTCCAATTTGTGAAAGTGATTACCATGTATCTTTGAAATGTACCTATTATATTTCAAAGTTCAAATATTATTATTATGTAGAAAAAATTATCATAAAGACAAGTGAAATTTTTCTTTTCATGGTACTTAGGTACAATGGGCACATGAAAATACCATGAAAACCCATCTAAAAATAACTGATGAGTTTTTTCACATTCTTTTTTACTTTTGGTCAAAAATGGTATGGGAAAATGAACTTTTATTATGAATTGGTTAAATTTTATATAATAAATATAGACTCTCAAACTATATTAGAATCATGTCATAATTTACTCAAATTGTTCACTCTTCACAACTAACAGTCCAATTTTCTTAGGCACTAAGTGAATGGGGATGGCCCACTAGAAATTAAAAATTGGGTGAATGATTTAATATTCCAATAACATATTAGTTTCCTTCTCAAATATTTCCATAATTTTTATGTTAAGTGTTATTTGAGGTTACTTAAAATATTTTCCTCACTTTCTAATAAAATTCTATGCATATAGATTCTATAAATTATTTGAGGAATATCTCCTTAATTATTGCCTATAACTTGTTCATTTTCTATCAAAATATCTATCATTATTTTCTCTATATTAATAGAAACGTTTCTTGAAATTTTCATTGGTGTCTTGTTTCTCTCTATTAGAAATATATATTTTAAATTATTATGCAAGGGATTTAATTATAGATCTAGAGGTTGGACTAAAGATGAAAATAGATTTGGGTTACTTAAATCAATGGTTTACACTTACTATGGATGAGATGAACTATGAAACACTTTTTCATTTAATAAATAGTAAAATTCATAAAAAAATCAAAAGTTATTTCATCTTTATATGGTTGGATAGAATATTTATGTTTTTCCAAATTATTTTTCATCAAATTTTCAGATCTTTATTTTTTTTCCAAATGAGAAATTTATTATATAAAATAACATTCTTTACATGGATTATACTCATTAGAATGTGTCAATGTGAAAAATTGAGTTCTATTATTATAGTTACATGATGGGACCAAAAATATTAAAGTGGACAACATTGTAACTAAACTCCATTATTTTAGTACCTTCATGGATATTTATGATTGAATTTAATATTTCTAGGAAAGGTTTATCCCTGATTATAGGTGACTAAGTAGAGTTCATATCCTCTTATATGATTAAAACATACAAAACCAACAAGGAAGATCAAATTATTCACTCCACATAAAAATATCTTCAAATACTCTTGCTTGGAATGTAGTAGATATGTTATGTAATTTTAAAACCACTCTAGTTTGTTTTACATGTACCATCTATAAAAAAGGAAAAATAGAATGTGACATATATGAATAGAATCTCTTAGATCACCACTTGTAATGCTAGTGAGTCATTATGTGACACACCCTCTAGATAGAGATGTGTTATAACTCTAAATCCACTACTATGGTGATTGAGAATTACTAGGTTCACCTAAAATTAGTGACCCTAGGGTGTTTCTACCCTGATGATTGTTTAAAATTAATGATTTTATGATTTTTATTTTTCTTCTATTTTATATAATACTATCCATGATTGATTTCATTTTTTTACTTTGACATTTTTAGTACTTATATAAATCTTCTTATAAGTACTTGGGTTGTTTTTTCACTTCCATTTATCTCTTTTTCAACTTAGTAATACTTATGTGTTTTAATTTTTTTTAATAAAGTGTAGGCACATTGTGATATATATATATATATATATAAGATGGATCACATTACCGAGGAACACACCTTAGTATGATAAGGGTTTAGAGGATTTAATAGATTTTTTCTATTAATAGTAGAATGAGATATCCATGTCCTAAATGTAAATTTAGAAGATGGTTGAATATGAATGAATTTTATGAACACTTGATATTCAATAAATTCCCTACTCAATATTTGTGTTGGATTTGGAATGGAGAATCAAACATTATCAAAAGTTTGAGCACTGATTTCAATCAACAGAATGAGCTCCCAACTTCATTGACAATGGAAAATGAAATGAAAAACCTTATAAATGATGCATTAGGTATTGAAAGACACCAAAATAAACATCAAAACATATCAAAACAACTAGTTGGGGGTTCTAAAAATAACAAATTGAAAAGTTATGTTTTTAAAAATATAGGACGATTACATCAAGATTGTAACATATAATTTTATCCTACTCTTGATTCTATGGATACAAATATAAGAGAAAACTTCACTTAACAAAAAAAATGTGTTTAGTGGTTTAGTTGATGATGGAAATTAAGATTTTTATTCTTTAGGTTTGAAATATTCAAAAATTTCTCTTCTATTAAAGTTGTACCATGTAAATTTCATGTTGAATGAAAAATAAGGAGATGAATATGATATTGGAATTTTTGTGTGACACATTCCTTGAAGAAAATATCCCTGAGTCTTTTTATGAAATTAAAAAAGTTGTTAACAATATTAGTCTGAATTATACAAAAATACATGTGTGTCACAATGATTATATGCTTTACTAGAGAGAGAATTCAAGGAGACAAGATTTCAAAAAAAATTCTTCTTCTAGATGGTATTCAATGGTGATTTTGGAAGTCTGAATTAACATAATACTATGAATTATAATAAAAGGAACACACCTATAAAGTTTTTGTGTTACTTTACTTTAAAGCCTCATTTGAGAATATTATTCATTTCATTGAAATCTTTTGAACTCATGAAGTGGAATTATATAGATAATAACAATTATGGGTTAAGGAGACATTTAAGAGATTCATAATCATGGAAGAAAATTGATTCATTGAATCCAGATTTCTCATCTAATCCTAGGAATGTTCGATTATGATTGGTTTCTGATGGATTCAACTCATTTGGGACTTTTAGCACCATTTATAGCATTTTGATGGTTGTTTTAATCCCTTAAAATCTTCTTATGTGTATGTGTATACAAAAAAATATTTTATCATTCTGATGATTATTCAAGGAAAAAAATGTCGAAATGATATTGATGTATACCTATAGCTTCTAATTGAAGAATTATAGAAGTTATGGAGAAATTGTATTGATATATATGATGCATCTTCTAGAACAATTTTCAAAATGAAATCTTCTCTAATTTGGACCATTATTGACTTCCCTAGACATGGGAATTAGCTGGTTGGAACACTTAAACAAGTTTGGGTTGTCATGTTTGTAACTTTGATTTTGAGCTTGAATAACTACCTCTAAGTAAAAAATGGTTCTTCTTGTGTCATAAAATATTTCTTGATGCATCTCGTAGATTTTGGTTGAATAAGTCAAAATTCAATGGTTATATTGATCATAGACCACCACCAAATTTGTTAATAGGTTCTAAAATATTGGAACAACTTATAAATGTTGAAAATAATTTGGGAAGGTGCGTCATTTGAATGATAATAAGAAATGAGTTTGAAGTGCATCATCAAGTGAAATCAGAACGAACCTATAGAAGAAAAAAATTATATTCTTCAAACATTCATATTGGGAATTTAATTTTTTACAGTATAATCTTGATTCCATGCATATTTAGAAGAATTTTTTTGACACTTTGATCTTTACATCGCTTAATGATCATGTAAAATAGAAGGACCATCTCAATGCTCAGAAATACTTACAAATAATGAACATAAAGTGTCATCTCTAGCTAGATGAGAATGGAAAGTATGTTCCATTAATTTTTGCAATGAAAAATATGGATAAGGATACATTCCTTCAAATTTTAAAACATGTGAATATATATTATGGGTATTCAAATAACAACCCAAGGTGTGTTGACTTAAATCAATCTTAGGATACATGGATAGAAAATTCATTATTCACATATTTTGTAGCAGTAGTTACTACCATTGGAATTGCATACATTATTACCTGAAAAGGTTACCATTATTGTACTCTAATTTTTCACATTCTTTAGAAAACTATGTGAGAAGAGTCTACAACCATTTGATTATTAAAACCTTCTGGAGAAATTTTTATTGACACTTTGTACAATGAATATGATATTCCTCCATCACTTTCTACTGTCATGATGCATTTAACTGTGCATTTGGTCAAGAAATCTAAATTAAGAGGATCTGTACATTATCGATGGATGTATCCAATTGAGATATACTTTATTTATATGTTTTTCATTTAAGTAAATGATTTTTTTCACTTCATTAAATACACAATTATGTTTTTTTGTTTTATTTCATAGGTATCTTGGTGATTTCAAATAAAATGTGAAAAATAAAGCTCAACCTAAAGGATCTATTTTGGAAGTCTATTTGGAATAGCAGTGTAATACCTTTTTTCTAGACACTTGGATGATATTGAGATAGTATTCAGTAGAGTTGGATCTGTTCATGACACATCGACTCAATATAAACTATATGAGAAATCAAAAATATTTCTTACTATTGGATGATTTGTTGGGAGGAGATCAACTGTTACACTGACAGAAATGGAATTATAATAGGCACATAGATATGTGCTGCTGAATAGTGAAATTGTAGATCCATTTATTGAATATTTTAGGATAAAAAAAAAGATATGAATAAGATTTTGAACATGAAATTAGAAAGATATAACAAAAGATGTTAATAAATAGCTTTTAGAATGGTATGCATGACATATATGTTCATAAATATTGCAATGAATATGAATATTATGTTGAAACATATATTTTTTAAATATAATAATGTATATTACTTTTTTAGATCATGAATATTAATACTCGATCTGATTTTTTAGAAGATTTTAAGTTTCTTACTTAAGTTCATCTAAAATAGGCTAGAAATTTCAACGCTTACAATGTGAATGGCTTTAAATTTCATACATTCGATCAGGAAGAGGGTTTGAAAACACGGAATAATGGTATATTTACATTTTCTAAAGTGGGATACTATGGAAAGTTGATTTATATTATCAAATTAAACTACCATGGGCATTTTTTCAGTTGTTTTATTCAAATTCAATTGGGTCTATATTATTAAGGGAATTAAAATATATTCTTTAAAATTTACTTCTATGAACTTATCTCTCTTGATGGATTTTTGTGACTGCGAACTACATGATATGTATATCTTATCATCGAAAGTGAAAATGGTATATTATGTGGAATATTTGATGGATGAAGGGTGAAGTGTAGTTACTCATGTAAAATAATGATACTTGTATAATATGGGTGATGAAGTGGAATATTTAAACTCTAACATTGAATCCTATAAAAAACAAGAAGCAAACTCACTTTTTCATCATTATATTTAGAATATTATTCCTAAAAGGCTAGATGAAGTAGATAAAGAAATGATAGACCAGGAAAACAACATGATTGAAGAAAAAAATGATTGTATGTGTATTCATCCATTCATTTATCAACCACTTATGTTATTTGTGTATTCATTCATTATCATAGCGATGTGAAAGGAATTTTTTTGGGTTCTTTAAAATGATGTTTAGATTCGGGTTATTTAGGTGTAGTAGAGTGGCTGACCAAGGTCATCTCTCAAATGAGAAAGTAAATTTAACAACATATTAAAGGTATTCTAAAAATAAACTAAAATATAAGAAACGCACTACTTGAAAACATGATGTTTTTTATCATTTATAAAACTATAAGAAGTTTTCTGAAAGTAGATTGCATTTTTTTTAAAATTAAGTTCGATTAAAAAACACAACAATAACATGTTTTTTAGAAAATATATTAAAAGGCGTAATCAATCAAACTCTACATATTAATTTACTTATTAATAACTATCATTTAAATTAATACCCACTTAATTTTTATCCTCTAATTTATTTACCCTTGAACCCTATGGGGTTAACATTACCAGAGAAATGAAAAGATTTAAACCCGAGGCTAGCTTCGGAACATACTATCATAGCACTCTGCATTGATTGGAATTCTAAATCTTACTTATGGTCAGTGGTAAATTAGGGCACATATCCATTCTGGAAAATTAAGATGAATTGTTTTTAGGTATTATATTTTAACTCTATAAATTTATCCCATGTTCTTTTGTTTCACTGGTTAAGTTGGCACTCTCACGATTTACACAAATCTCGACCTCACGTGTTTTTGTGTCAATTATTTAATTGCTTTATTAGTTTATTATAATTTTAAAACTCAATTAATGGATAATATTTTCTGAACTGAAGTATCTTAAAGATTAAAAATAAATAAATGAAGAAGTTAAGAGGTATATCAATTACTAAAAAGAACTACTCTTCCATGGGTAGTCTAGTCATCGTAAAAATGTTTTGCATGTGTAAAGGTTTAGAAAGGGTATAACCCAATCTTGTTTCTACTATTGATTCCAAAAAAAATTGGATGAGTAAATAAGAATATAACTGAAAAAAAATATAATAAAATGTAATAAATAAAAGAGGAACTAATAAGTTTATTACGCAAATAAAAACATTACAACATGAAGAAGAAGAAGAAGGCTTTAATGAGATGATCCTTGCTTCAAGATATTCCCCTCTTACAATGGTTATAAAATTTGATTGAAACAAATTCTATTCTTCCTTAAATATCCTAATGCACGTCCCAACCCCTCAAAATGATAAAAACACCAATTTATAGAGTGGGGGTGGCAAGGTTTAAAGTGTTTTAAAGTGTGAATGGGGAAATTCGTCCAAATAAATTAATCTAACTTGCGCTTCCTATTTGACCACCAAAACACGTATACCAGCTATCCTTAAAGAATAATTATTTGTGAAAAATGTTGTTATATATCTACTCTCCAAATTTTAATAGAATACAATCATGGGTGTATAAGTTAAGTCCCAAATATAGAACATATGTCCAATATGTTGAGTCTATCCCAACTTTGATTTCATGGACCATTTGAACCGACCAAATGCACGATTTAACTCAAATATCCTCAATAAAAGTTGTATAAAATTAAGTCAGTAACACATTTACAAAATATTAATTGCAAATAATTCAAAAAAAATTATTTATGTTTGAAATACTACAGTGAATATTTAAAGGGTAAAACTGGAATTTTCATCAAATTTTCAAATGAACGATCTAATCCCAAATATTGTATAAATAAACATATTAAACACAATTTTAGGAAAAAATTTCATTTATTATCAATAAAATATTCAAAAAAAAATATCAACTCCCCCATAATTACCCTTTTTCACTCCTAGATAAAACCTTATATCGTGTATTCCAAAAAAATGTAACAAGTAAACGTCAATATCAAATCAAAACAAATTTTAAAAAACATATCCTTGGGATCCAACAATTCCAAACCAAGAAACAAAAGATATAATTCCTAATAAAAACCCATTATTTCAAGTTCTCCATTTATATCATTCAATATATTTACACTTCATTCCTCCTATCATGCACACAAAACACTTACCTCGCTTGAATTTTCTCTTATCATACAAATGTAAATTTTTCAGTAATTTATTTCTCATCAAAACTCATACAAGGGTCACCATAGGCTTGATGAATTCCTATATCTCTATCCAATGTGATTCCAGTACATATGTTTATTATGAGTACTTTTTATGGTTTTTTTGTATTTTGGTTGGTAGAACTTAGATGTGAAAAATTAGGAGGCTGAATGAAGAGGGCTTAACTATTTTTAAAGAAAAATTGCATTATTCTAATTGTCACCCAATTATGGTATCCATATCACTCCCCTTATTATCAATTCATCTCCATCATTATGAAAACTTGTGTAAAGTTTAAACCTTTCATAATTTCAGCAACAAAAATGTTAATCTTCTCAAACATTGTTTTTTGTGAAAGATTCAGATAGGCACAACTTTCTTTATTTATTGGAAGATCTTGAAAGGAACAGCTTCTTTTATCTTGAAAGCTCTAGAAAGGAACAAATTTCAGCAGAATCATTTTTTTCAGTAACAAACACATTTCTTTGAAATTTAATTTTCCACCCAATGTATCACAAAATGTTGTATCATAACACAGGACAACTTCCCCCACCCTTAAGTTCAACTAGATTACGCAATTACACTTCGAGAGTTGGTTAGATATGGAAAATTGGATTATGATGTGGCTAACCTAATAGGTTGTTCATGACTTCTAAGGGATAAAAGGATTAAATGTTCAAGATAGTCCATATTAAAAAAAATAATTCTTTGAAATAGGGAATTTAATACCAAACAAATGCCTCAATCATTTAAAACACAAGTACCTCAAACCCTCAAGTTTTGATAGGAATAAATCAAATTCTGGTTAAATTAAGAATGGTCTAGTTCTCTTAAGAAGTGAGTTAAATGTAAATAATATGAAAATAATGGTTTAGAAGCCTCACAATAAATTGATTTCAAATATAAATATAGTGAGATGTGGCATGGGATTCAAGATTCAGAGTACTTTTCATGAAATTACAAAATATTTGAACATGAAACAAAGTAATTTTTAGCATTAATTTAAGCTCAGTTTTATGAGATAAATTTTTTCACTTATTGATATGGATTTGAAAATGGTGATGAGAATCATTTCAATTAAAAAGTTTCAAAAACAAAAAAAAATCATAAACACACAAAAATTTAAAAAAACAAAACACAATTGTTTTTTTGAAAGACAAAAAAAACTTAAAACTACTAAACTAAATGGTTACCTCTTACACACTTAAAATATACCATTTTACTCAAGGTGAACCCATGATATGATATATTCACATGAAATATATAATTTTAAATAGAAAAAAGCATATAAAAGTGAAAGGGTTAGGAACATCCTGACATGCTCAAGTAATGATGGGGTCATTCGGTGTGATGAAATCCACTACATCAGTAGGAATTCACTCAATGTATTTCATTAAATGTTTCCCGATGATTGTAAAGATCCTTCTAGTGTTATATTATTCAATCTTCACTGTACCATATGGGAAAAAATTAGATATAATATAAGGACCTATCCATCTGGAACACAACTTACCAGGCATCAACTTCAGTCGTGAACTGTGGAGAAGGACTTTCTATCAAACATGAAACTCCCTTTGTTGGATCATTATATCATGAGATGATTTTTATCTTTCCTTATAGTGCCTTGAGTTATCATATAAAGACAATAGAATCTCCTTAAGATCTTGAATTTTCATCTTCCTTTGGATTCTAACTTACTCCAAATCCATGTTGCATTTATTTATAGCCCAATAAGCTCGATACTCAACTTCCAAGGGGAGATGACAGTCTTTCCCAAAAACAATCTAAAATGGGAACATGCAAATGGGAGTTTCTTATGTTTATCTATAATCCCAAATCACATCATCTAAGTTCTTGCTTCAATTTTTCCTATTCGGCTGCGCATTTTTCTCCAAAAATTGTTTCAACTCCTGATTTGAAACCTCAGTTTGTTCATTTGTTTGGGGTGGTATGGTGTTGATGTTTTTTCTTTCACCCCATACTTCCGAAGGAGGGAATGCAAATTTATATTGAAAAAGTGTGTACCCTAATCACCGGTGATATCCTTTAGAACACCAAACCTACAAAAAATATGTGCCTTCACAAAATCCACAACAATATGTGAATCATCAGTCCAGGTGGCCTTGGCCTCTAACCATTTTCCCACATAATCAATAGAAACCAAAATCTACAAGAAACCATTTGAACTTGTAAAATGACCCATAAAATCAATTCCAAAAACATAAAAAATCTCACAAAATAATATGGTTGTTGGGTAATCTCATGTCTCTTATAAATTTTTCCAGTTTTTTCACAATGAGTGCATGACTTATAAAAAATGTGTGCAAAATGGAATAAGGTAAGACAATATAATCTAGAGTCTAAGAATTTTCTAGATATTAATTGGGGTCCAAAGTTTCCTCCACATGAAAGTGTATGGAAAAAGTTTAGAACATACTCAAACTTAGAATCAGGAACATACCTCCTAAAAACATGATCACTACACATGCACCATAGGTATGGATCATCCACAACATAAAATCTTGACTTTATTTTTAACTTTTGGACTTGATATTTATTTAAATTTGTAAGGATTTTATAGTAAATAGGGTAATTAACTAAATCAACATAACAAGGATGTGTACCTAAGATGGAATAAAGATAATCATCAAGGAACGTTTTCTGAAGTGGTACCTGGTCCATGGTGTCATCCTCTAATGTGTGATTAATCCTACTCATGTGGTCTTCCACAATGTTTTCTAAACCCTTCTTATCATTTATCTTGATATAGAAATCTTGATGAAGAAGCATCCATTGGATAAGCCTAGGTTTCACATTTGGCTTCTTTAAGAGGAACCTTAGAGCTGCATGGTCAGAAAAAACAACTATTTTAGAGCCCAGTAAATATAAAAAAAATTTATATAAAGAAAATACAACAGTAAGAAACTTGTTTTATTTGGTTGTGTAGTTTTATTGTTCTGAATCTAGTGTCCTCAATGCATAAGAAATCACATGTTAACATCCCTCCAACCTCTTAGATAAGACAGCTCCAACTGTGAAGTTGGAGGCATTACACATAATCTCAAAAGGAAGCTCCCACCGTGTGGGTTGTATGATTGGTGGAGTGGTCAGATACTTCTTTAGCTCATACAAGTAAGTATTTCAAGAATCATCAAACACAAAATAAGAATCCTTTTGAAGTAATCATGACATAGGAAGAGAATTCTTACTAAACTCTATGATTAAGTGCCGATAAAATCATGCTTGCCCTAGGAATATCTAACATCACACACACATGAAGGATAGGGTAAGAATGAAGTAATATCTACCTTAGATCTATCAACCTCTATCCCATGATTTGACACTACATTCCCTAATAAAATCCCAAGATCTACCATGAAATGACACTTTTCAAAGCTTAAGACCAGATTCCTTTCAATACAGTGATTTAACACCTTTCCCAATCTAGAGATAAAATCATAAAATGAGGACCCAAACACTGTAAAATAATCCATAAATACCTCCATGAATGCCTCAATAAAATTAAAAAAAATACTCACCATGCATCTATGGAAGGTACCCGGGGCATTGTAAAGTCCAAATGGCATCCTTCGGTAGGAAAATGTACAGAACAGACAAGTGAATGTTGTCTTCTCCTGGTCCTCTAAAGTAATAGGAACCTTAAAATATACAGAAAATCCATCCAGGAAACAATAGTGTGTTTTCCCAACTAGTCTCTCAAGAATTTGATCAATAAATTGGAGGGGAAATGGTCCTTGTGAGTTGATTTATTTAGTTTCTTATAATCAATACACACACACACCAACTATTTTGCACCCTCATTGGAACTAACTTTTCTTTATCATTTTTAGCAACAGTAACACCACTTTCCTTAGACACAACTTGAATATGACTCACCCACTGAAAATATGAAATGGAGTAAGTTATACATACCACAAGAAATTTTTCAACATCTTTTTTAACAGTATATAGAATGGTTGGATTGAGTCCCTTTTGTGGTTGTCTAACCAATTTAGCCCCATCCTCCAAAAGAATCATATTCATGAAAATAGAGGGTCTAATACTAGATATGTCAGCTAAGGTCCACCTTATTTCCCTAATGTTATCCTTCAAAATGTTCAAAAGTTTTTCTTCATATTCAGAAGGGATATTGTTAGTAATGATAACTGGTAATTTCTCACCACTTAACAAGTATGTGTATTTGAGATTATGTGTAAATGGATTGAGTTCCAATGTAGGGGGTGATGTATGGATGGAAAAATTAAAGGAACTGAAATATGTTCACAATGAACATTAGTATCAAAATATACATAAATAAAACTATAGAATAAAGCATCAAACTCATCAGCAAACTCAATAGCCATGTTATAATCAGAGTTCACATGATTGAAATAAGAATATGAATCCATTTCTAAATCAAATCTAAGAGAGTTTTTTGAATTAGAAATCATTTTGTAAGTACTCTTAGGCATCAAATTATAATAAATGATCATAATCTCCCTAAGAATAGGATAATCAAAATACTTGGGGTTTTTACTTGGTGGATCAAAATGGGAGATAAAAAAAGTTAAATGGTCCTGTGAGGGGTACTTCATGGAGTCTATAACATTAAATATCACAAATTCATCTCCAGACTCCGAGTAAATTGTACCCTCATGAACATTTATGGTAGTTTTTGTAGTTTTGAGGTATGAGAATACCTAAGATAATGGGAACATTAGAACTTACCTAATCATTA
Source organism: Viscum album (assembly GCA_963277665.1). Lineage (NCBI taxonomy): Eukaryota > Viridiplantae > Streptophyta > Magnoliopsida > Santalales > Viscaceae > Viscum > Viscum album. The sequence continues at coordinate 1,899,270,540 of OY728146.1, read as the reverse complement.
TCCATATTAAACATGTATAAATTTGTTGGTAAGATCATGTCACTTACCCAAACAAGTACATCTTCAAGGACTCCTGCTGGATATGATGTAGCTCTATTCACCAAATTTACCACTACTCTCATTGGTTTCAACTCAATAACTTGTAAAGAATAATATATTGAGTGAGTCATTACATTTATAGAAGCTCATAAATCACAAAGAGCATAAAAAAAGTGTAACTCCCCTATGGTGCATGGGATGGTGAATGTCCCCAGATCATTGTACTTTGTTGTCATTGCTAGAGTTGGTGTAATGAGTGCTAAAACATTCCATCCAAGATTGATCCTTTCATTTCCTTTAAGCCCTATTCTATTGGTATAAAGTTATTTTAAGAATTTGGCATAACTCATTTTTTTCTTAATGGTTTCAAGTAGAGGAATTTGGATCTCCACACACTTGAATGTGTCCAAAACCTCTTTTTTTATCACCTCCTTAGCCATATTCTTGATTTGTACAACCCTTTTGGGAAATGGAAGGGGTTTAAGAGGAATATCATTAATATTTTTCTTACCTTTATCTTTCTCCTTGGGTTACTCATCAGTTGGTATGGAGTGGGGCTTCTCTATAGTTGAGGTGAATCTTGGTGGAACAACAGGAGTATATTTTTCAGTTGTTTGCTTCTAAGTTCTCAATGTGATGGCATTGTAATTCCCCCTGGGATTTTGAGTAGCTTCAGAAGGAAGATTTCTAGAATTCTTATTTACCAGTTCATGGAGTGCAGTGGCAATCTGGCTCATTTGAGTCTTCAACTCTCTAAACTCTGAACCTTGACTCTTCAGGTCATTCTTTTGATTCAAAGAAATATTCTTGAAAAGGTCATAAATGTTATAATCTACCTTGGGTGGGGGATTCCCTTGTTGTTGTATTCCTGATTCTTGGGCTTCAAATCTTCTTTAAGGTTGTTAGAAACCCTACATGTCTGGTGAATTATGTTGGATGTTTTTTTGAAATGGGGGTCTTTATTGATGTCCAGAGTCATACCTCATGTCTGATTGATCCTTACACCCTTGTTTGTATATTTGTGCAAAGTAATCATACTTCTTTTGGGGATGTGGTTATTTTTTTGTTGATATGGTCTCCCTGGGAATACTATTTCACAATCCTCTGACTTTTATAATTTGTAGAAATAGTTAGTTGGGTGGTCTGTTTCAATGAAAATGCCACATGGACTCATAGGAGTGGGTTGGTATGTCTTTTGAGAAAAGTAAATCTACCTCACCATAGTGGTAAATTTTTTCAACTTAGTATCAATCAAATTATTTTTAATATAGGAAGGAATTACCAGATATACTTCCCTAACATGTGGTGTACCTCGATCGCTAAATTGTTGGTAGTTTTGTGTCATCTTGTAAATTGACGCATGTGCAGCTACTAGAGTTTTTTCCACCAATACCCCTCCAGCTGCAGCATCAACCATGATTCTCCCCATAGGTTTGATTCCTTCCTATTAGTTTTAGATGAGGATTTTATCATTGATTTGGTGATGTGAGAATCATGCACACAACTTCTTGAATCACTATCAGTAATCATACATTGACTTCCCTTGTGTTTTCTTGATCTGTGAGATCTCTTTAAGAATGGAAGTGGTACTTGGAGCTGGAAAAAATATCTGTAAGAAAAGACGTTTCAAATCAATCCAGCATGTTACATATTTAGGTTGTAAATAATACATCCAATCATTTTCAGCTCTATCAAGTGAAAATGGGAATTCTCTTAGTATTATTGGATCTTTAGAGACATTTCTTAGTTTAAGGGTTGATAAAACCACATTAAATTCTTTAAGGTGTTTTTTTGGGTCCTCATCAAATAATCCATGAAACTCTAGAAGAAGGTGAATTAACCCAGAATTCATTTAAAAGTTTGATTCAAGATTTGGGTATGCAATGTAATTTGGTTGATAATTAATATTAGGTGCATCCAACTCTCGAATGGTTATATTGAGTTCATTATTATTGTTTTTATCTATTTTTTCTTGTTTTATGATGGATTCAAAAGTGTTTCCAATTTTTTTGTTCCTAGAATGGAGAAATTGTCCAACTGGATGAATGTTGTAACTTCCCGTAGATGGAGAATGTCTGATTTGAACCCTAAGTCTATGTTCAATCTCAGGGTCAAGATTTAAGAGATATTTCAGATTAGTTTGTGCCATAAATCAAATAAAAATGATAAGAAGAAAATTTGACCATAATAAAATAAAAATGATATGTTTGAGTTAATGGTCCCAAAAGAATAAGAAGAAGAACAAAACAAAAGAAGAAGAAAAATTTAGATTGGGTAAATAAGGAAGAAAGAAGAGAAGAAGAGAATAAAATGAAAAATAAAAAGAATACCTCTAAATGTTTGAAATAATTACTTGGATCCCCAGAAATGGAGTCAATTTGAAAAGATTTTCCATGGGTGTTTCAAATGATGTTTGGATTTTGGTTATTTAGGTTAAGCAAATTGGCTGACCAAGGTCATCTCTCAAATGAATAAGTAAATTTAAAAACATATTAAAGGTATTATGAAAATAAAATAAAATATAAGAAACACGCTACTTGAAAGGATGGTGGGGTTGATTATCATTTATAAAAGTTGAATAATTTTTTTGGAATAAGATTGCATTTTTTGTTTTTGTTTTTAAAATGAAGTTGGATTAAAAAACACAACAAAATTATGTTTTTAGAATATATTTTATAAGGTGTAATCGATCTAAATCTACCTATTCATTTACTTATTAATAATTATCAATTAAATTAATACCCACTTGATTATGATCCCTTAATTTTTTAACCCTCAAACCCTATAAGAGTTAACATTACCACAAATATGAAAAGAGTTAAACCCAAGGCTAGCTTTAGAAAATACAATAGTAGCACCCTACTTTGATTGACATTATAAATCTAGCTTATCGTCAGTGGTAAATTAAGTAACATATCCATTCTGGAAAATGAGGAGGAATTTTTTTTTGGTAATATATTTTAACTATACAAATTTATCTTGTGTGCTTTTGTTTCACTGGTAAAGTTTTTGCTCTCACGATTTACACAAATCTCGACCTCACGTATTTTTGTGTCAATTGTTCAATTTCTTGATTAGTTTATTACGATTTTAAAACTAAATTCATGGATCATGTTTTTTTAATTATAGTATCTTAATGATTTAAAATAAATAAAATAATAAGTTAAGAGGTAGATAGATTACTAAAAATAACTACTCTTTTATGGGCGGTGTAGTCATTGTAGAGACGTTTTGTATGTGAAAATGTTTAGAAAGGGTATAACCCAATCTCATTTATACACTATATTCCAACCAAAATAGGATGAGTAAATAAGAATATAATTTATCAAAAGAATTGAATAAATAAAATATCAACTAAGAAGTTTATTACGCAAATGAAAACATTGCAATGTCCAGAAGAATAAGAAGAAGGTTTTGATGAGGGGATCCTTTATTCAAGAGATACCCCTCTTACAATGGTCGGAGAATTTGAGTAAAACCAATTATCCTATGACTTTAATATCATAATGCACTTAGAAACCCCTATAAATGATAAAAACACTAATTTATAGAGTATAGAGGAGGCTAGGATTAAAGAGATTTCAAGTGTGAATGGGGAAATTTAGCTAAATAAATTAATCAAAATTTTACCCCTATTTGACCACCAAATCTGGTGAACCAGCTATCCTTCTATAATAATTATTTGTGAGAAATTTTTTTCTTGATATTCTATTCAAATTTGAACCCAATACAATCAACGATATATAAGTCATTTCCCAAATACAGAACTGATTTCCAATCTGGAGAGTCCATCCCAACTTTGATTTCATGGTCCATTTACACCAACCAAATGCATGATTTAACTCAAATTCCATGAAAAAAATTATAAAATTAAGTCAAAAACGCATTTAAAAAATATTAAGTTCAAATAATTTAAATAAATTTATTTATGTTCGAAATACTATAGTGATGTTTTAAAGGGTAAAACTGTAATTTTCATCAAATTTTCAAATGAATGATTTAATACCAAATATTTTATAAATAAACATATTTAACATAATGTGAAGAAATTTTTCATTTAATATTATTAAAATATTCAAAAAAATTTGTTTTATCACAATTTATATTTTTTTATCAGTGTTGTGCATCTATTATCATTTCTATTTTTTTCTACATGAATTTTTTGAAATATGTGTTCAGAAGTTAATTTTATTTGATTAAATGAAAGGAATTCCAATGAGTAAGTGTTATACTAATTCAATAGATTCTGAGCTAATTTTCCTCAACCATACCAACAGATGATGATCCATCAGTCTCCCTCTCTATATAATCTAGGACACTCTTCTCTTGCCACTACACTCTCTCTCTCACCCTTCATCAGCATCCCACCAGTATCTCATCTAATTCCTCCCCATTCAGTAGCCTTAGTAGTGATGGAGTAGGTCACCACTCCTGGTTCTTCATGGGTATATTGGAGGGTGACAGTTATAGGCACAAATTTTAATATGAATAAAGTTATTGCACTTTTTATACTACTAACTATTTTTTCTTAAAATATGGAAACAATGCTACTACAGAGAGAAATATAAAAAATTTAGATGTCTATAATTTTAATGGATTGAAGATAGTTTTCCCATTTAACTATTATGGTGTCCCTATAGATAACATTGTGGGATTATTTTTTCAGATTCTAGGTCAGCTGGCGGTGGAGTTAGTTACCCTTCAGATTATGTACACTGATTTGAGGCTTATTCCTTCATCTTGGAAAAATAAAGTTCTTGATTCATAGATAAAGGTAATTTTAATACATTATGGTGTAATTTAATTTCATTATGTTGTTAAATTCAAATATTATAAAAATTAATCTCTTTGTATAGTTGTTTTTCCACTTTCCCATTACTGGTCTTATAACACGAAAGTGGTCATTGAAAAATTTAGGTAATAAATATAAGGTTTTTAAATGGATATTATGGAATGATTTCAATGATACTTCATTAATAACTCATCAAAAATATGATAAGGTACACAATGGGGTACCTAAAGAGAAATGTAATGTTTTTTTTAATATCCATCATCGTGATAACCACATGGTATTTAAATATATATTATTATATTAATCTAATTTTACATTTATACAGGCATATTACAAGGAGATGGAATTTCTTATATTACTATTAAATTTCATGTTATTTATTTTAGGATGTTTCAAGGAAGAATGCATCGAGTCGATCTAAGAAAATCATCCCTCACACTACCGAGTTAAATATATTTTTCAAAAACCAATTGACTCTGGTATTGTTTTCATTAGTTTAAATATTTATAATAAAATATTATCTATTTCATATATTAAATTTTTGATTTATCTTTTTTTAATTTAGTAACAAAATTTAGGGCAACAAGTCTCCCGAACAGAACTATGGTTGGATGTTCATAAAACATATGATGGGAGTTATGTTAATAAACCTTCCAAAGAAGATAGGGTATGAATTCATTTTTCATTATAATAAATTTTTACTAGTTGTCACTATGTTAATATATATTTCTTTAAATATGTCAGATATTTGATTTATAGGTAAAAATTAAAGAACTATGGGATACCAATTTTGTGTAGTCCTTCCTAGTCTCCTAGGATGACCCAATTGGTAAAGTCCTTGAAAAGGAGCATCCTGGTCGAGTGAATGGGATGGGTTTGGGACCATTACCATATGAGTTCTTTAGAAAACCATCTAGATTACAACTACATCTACTCTTATTTTAAGTCACTCCCTACCCCAATATGCTCAAAGAGAGTTTTTTTCTATGCATTGTACAATTTAGGAACAAGGGGCTCAGATATCCACTTTGTAAAAAGAATTGGTTAATTTATATCAGAAGATGACTGAATCTGTCTCTGATGATATTACATAGATGAATAGTAAGGAGCAAGTAAATCACACAACTTTAAAATCATTTAGTTCACAAACCTTTATTAGTTTTAATTTTAAATATAAATATATAAAACTGTTTAAATTTCAATATAATTGTCTTGTAGGTTCCTATAGTAGGGAGTAGAGACAAAGATGGATATGGTGACTAATAGATCTCATCATCGGGTAGTGATTAGTGGTCCCATTGATCTCTTATAAAAATATGGAATTAGAGGTTTTATTCATGTGTCATTTGTGGTATAGAGTATTCACATGAAATTTTCATGATTTACTATGTTTGAAGAGGCTAAAATCATTTATATCAGGTTTTTTGGTATAATTGTATGGTAGAATGTTTTGGTTCGTGTGAAATGGGAAGGTGTAAATATTATCTATGCCTTTGAATGGAATGTTTCGTGCATTGTTTTATTTTTTGTTTATTTCCAAGGTTGTTCTGGGGCTAAATATTCTACCATTGTGTGGCTTGATATAGCTATTCAGAAGTGTGGATGAGCTTGGATGAGGCTTAACAAAACATGGAAAAGGGTTAACACCATTTTAAAGTAGGTTTTCCATAAAATATAAATTAATATACTTGTTTATATATGATTACTTTCCTACAATAATGTTTTAGGGTACTATGTATATGAATATGGTCTAAGAAAACTATAGAGAAATACATAGGTTTTTTGGGCCTCATAAGCTCATAATAAGTTCACTTTTAAACTCTAGGTAATTATAATTGTTCGATGACCATGTCACTATGGTAAGAGGCTATTGTGTAAGTTGAAAAAAGATTTTGGGTTGTATCTAGATATGATACTTTATGTGGGTATCCTTGGTTGGTTTCTCTAAGGCAAGTCTGATATGTATTAGAGGATTAATAATAGTGAAAAAATGTTTAATATGACTATATGGATCAGGATTTGTGGGAAACACCCTCATAAGTTTGGGTTGAGGCTTAATGAGCACTATGAGTGGGATGAGTCTCTTGGGATGAGATGGTGCGTGATAGAGAAGGGTTATAAGTGGGTAGAAGGTTTAAATATCTTTATTAAGATATGTGAAATGGAACCTATGTGAGGGTCCTAGGGGTTATTCGATACATGGATTCATGTTTCCAATGGCTGTAGAGAATTATAGGTTAGGATAATATCAAGGTAGTAGGAATAGAAGAGATAAGGGATTTTGTATATTTGGACTAGGATCTGAGGTTTGGGTCAAGGGATATTATGGGTAGTGGTGTGACCGATAGGTGATAGGTATGAAATCATATCAATGAGCATACATCATGATGCGTATGGGGGATCTAGTCGGCGTCTTTATAGGAAAGTCATGATTTGAGATGAGGGGTTAGGTCTCAAGTGACTAGAACGTTGGGATTTTTTGGTGAGCTATCTGATTGGATTTGTGCCATATTTTTAATTTCATGTGTGTGGTTTTTTGTGCTTATGATAGGTGATAGACATAGTGGGGGAGAAGATATTATGTCCTACCTCAGTATGAATGGGATGGATCTCCCTAATCTACCAGTGGTGAGATGGATTCCTTATGTTCATGAAGTAATACCTTTCCCTAAGTAGTCTTGTGTTGGGATATTGGAACTTTCCTTGAGTAAGATTGGGTTTTTATAGTGGACCATGCCAAATGAGAGGGTTGGTTCATGGTATAAGTAGGTTCATGGATGATGTAAACTACCTTGATTGATGAGGTAGTAGGTAAGGATTCAAATGTAATATCATAGCATGATTTTTTATGTAGTGAGTCAAAGACATAGATGATGCCCACCCTGAGTATTCCGGTATGCACCGGGTTATGAGTATGATGGAACGAGGTGAGGTGATGATGAGATTTTTTTATGGAATCAATGTAGGTATTATAAGTTATAATATTTTCCGATTTAGCACATAATGAGCAAATGAAAATAGATTCCTGGTATCCAAGTCAGAAAATTACATTCAGGATCTTATGTGATATGTTTATTTTTTATAACGCCCAAACCCCAATTACCCAGATTCGGTGAATTATTTTAATACACTGACATGATTACAAGGAATCAATTCCCAAAGGACTAATCAGTTTAGTAGTCTTGGAAAATAGATTACATACATGAATGTTATATTGCACATTATAATATACAAAACAACATAAATAATTCTTTATGAATGCCATTATTCCCTTGGAGAATATCAATCAAAATACACTTCTTGGAATCCTGGGAAAAATAAATCATAGAAAGGGGTGATCTCAGATGCTCAGTAAGGATAAAAATATAATAGAAACTTTAATAAATAATCATAAACATTTAAGGCAATGTATAAATAAAACAAAAGCCTTTTAAACTTGAACATCAACATAATATGGAAAAAATAAAATAAAATAATGCCATTTACATATTCACATGGATATTCTACTAGTCGAATAACAGAATGAAATATCACTAACCACTTTCATAATGATGGAATTCATAATGTCAGACTATCATAACCACATAGTCAAGGCCTCGTGCCAAGACTACACATAAGATTTTGTCAAGGCCTTGTGCCAAAACACTAGTTTGTCTCATGAGACCTACCGATGCATAGAGAAGCTATAGAGGGCTCTACCCATCACTTATTAATTCCAATGAATTCCTCATATGAATAGGTTTCAACATAACATAATCATTCATATAAAAAATAGCATACGAAATGTCAATACTTTCTCCATAAACCATGAATGGTATAAAAATAACACATCCACAGTCAAACATATCACACAACCTTCAATACAATATGGAAGTTTTATATCATAATAAATCAACTTAAAATAATCTTAAAATCTATCAAAGTATGTTGACATAGATTAAATCAAAACTATTTGAGATAAATATATCCTTTTTGAAATCATTTTAAATTCACATATTTATTAAGGAAGTAATTTAAAAGAGATTTTTGAATCAATGTGCCTCATACCACTTTGAGACTTTTGAAAAGAAATATCATTTCAGAACATTCATGTCCATATAAATAAATCCTTAAAATCATTTTGAAAACATGTACATTAATTAAAAAGATCTAGAAAGATAAATCACTAAAACATTTAAAATTCTGATCTTGATAAACAATACCTTTTACAAATTCTTAAAATATTCATTTTGAAATCATTTTAAAAGTCACATATTTATAAAATAAAACATTTACATTTAAAATATTCTTATAATATTTCAAGCAAATCTTCTAATAGTTTATAATAGTAGAAAATAGTCACACCCTCCATATAAGTTTAAAAACATTTATACCTTAAATTTGTCGAAAAGGTCAAAAAGTACCTTGTTTGGAAAATGACGAAAAGATTCCTTTAAAAACACATAAGGGTATAAATGACTTTAACCCATTTTCTAGTAAATAGTAAAAATGTTTTGAAAAATATTTTTATGAAACATGTATGTGGATGATAAAGAGGTCCCAGTAGATAATTACTTATAAACAACCTCAGATAATGAAGAGATTGTGAAATAAACCCTTACATTGTACTTCTCCTTGGTTGAGGGTAGGTTCAACCCCTGTATAATGGTGAAATAATTGTTATTAAATTATTCAAGAATCATATACATTAATATGACATCATATATGATCTTTTAACATTGCTTTGTCAATAATAACTTAGTATTATCATCTTTTCGAGTGTTTAACTTACTCGTTTTCGTTTATATGTTTTGTTACATAAGTTGTGTTTGTTATGGATAGGTTGTATCTTATTCATATCTAGAATGATATCAAGTCATTAAAATTATTTTTAATCATAAAAATAGAATTATTCTTGAATGTATATGATGGGGAAATGAATCTCATCGCGTTCGTGGAGACGGTAATTCGTACGTACGCACGAACGCTACTTCCATTTCATTTTTCATTTTAAAAGGAATAAAACCCAAATGATACATAGGTATATTATTATTACAGTATAATATAATATCTTATATATGTTACTTAAGTTCATTAACACCATCCTCTATACGTTCCATTTATGGTAAGAACGAGTCATATCACTTTGAGGGGGCGGTAGTCCGCACTTCCTCAAATGAAATTATCGTATATATATACAACATGAAACAAATAATGGTATGATATAAAATGGAAATACAGAAGATTATATATAAAATAAATATCATTAATGTCATATTTAATTATAGTTCCATCATAATTTCCACCATGAGAGGTGGTAGGAGATAATTGAACAATCATCGTTTCGTGAGGCTTTTGGCTTCCATCCATAAAAACATTATGTTCTTCACCCATTAGATGGAGGTGTGTGTAAGTGTAGTTAAAATACATCCCATAACAATATCCTAGTATATTTAGGATATTGGTTTTGTTACAAAAGAAAATAATAATAAGATTTTAGGGGTTGGATAAGTAAAATAAAAGAAAAGAAACTAAGAGGAATTGTTACCTTTAATTTAGGTAACTCCCTTTGGTTTGAACCAAAAAGGACTCTTGATGTGCCTTATTCCTAAGGTAAGGCTTCTAGATGTAGTATAGGGGTGTAGGGAGATTAATTGGGCAGAGTTTTTATGAGCCAAAAGGCTTTAGAGGTGTGATAAATTGGTTATAATTGGTGTCCTTTTATAAGGGAGGGAAGGGGCTCTTTAGGAAAAACCTAAAGTATTATTTTATAATAAAATCATATTCGGTTTCTAATGGCTCCAAAGTATATTATTCAAAGTCTAAGGTGGTTATAGGTATAAAACAACTCAACCAATAGGTTTTATACAAGTTTGGGTCACTATTTTACCCTTAACATTTAGATTTAACTCTTAGTTAAATAGTTTGACATTTACCATATCTCTTTGTATTTTTAAATTATATGGTTAATAAACTTACTATAAAGTGCCAAGAGAACCCCAATTGGTTCATTAATGACATACCTATAATCATATAATTCCTTTTACCGAACCTTATATTTTTAGAAATATTATATCAATTAATAATATAATATTTTTTTTAAAAACCCTTTATGTCAATTTTGACACTATTCAATAATTGATTTTTTTAAAGTCATAAAAACTTTATTAATTCGAAAAAAATCATTTCAGAAATACTATCATGTCATATTAAGCAATAAAATTCATGGATGTCATAAAAACTTTAAATTTTATTTATTTTAACATTTATAATACCAATTATTTGATTCTTGCATTAATAAGGAAAATACTGCATCATTATTGTGTCATAAATAAATTTAATTATTAAATGACTAAAAATTATAAATAAAATACCATTACGTAGGAATTTATTTTATATTTATAATTAATATTTATAGTATAAAATCCAACATATATAACCTTATGTAAAAATTGGTTTTCTAAAAGATATATGCTTATGTCATTTTTAAATTTACTTTAACTTAATTAATATAAAGTGTCATTATCACTTACAAGTGGCTCTATGGAGTCCCAAAATCGACCCAAAGATTCCCATGGTCGGACATATATCAAAAAATAGGTTTTGGACACGTTTTAGGGTAATTTAGTATTATTATAATATTATTTTTTACCCTTATTTACCAGATTTACCCTTTAACCGTTGTAAATAAAATATTTACTGAAGTAATTATTCAAAATGTCTAAAAATAAAAGTTAGATATTTACACAATTTAGACCTCCTGATTCTAAATATGGAATTCATTTTTCTAAATTGAAAACACATAAGTGGAAGAAATTAATTTAAAATTAATTCTCATTGTCGAAACAAAAAGCGTGTTTTTAACAAATAATAACTATCAAAAGATTGACACTTTCTTATATCCAGTTTAAGTATGAAATTATGTCCAATGACCAAAATTGGATTAAATGTGAAAATTATAATCTAATTATACTTTAAAATCACTCAATTCATAATTTATCACTATTAATTATTTTGATTAAGAAATTTGTTTTTAATTAAAATTTAGTAATTTTCACTATTCATCAAATTATGAAAGTTATTAGAAAAGTACCAAAATTTCACCCTAAGATAATTTCGATATTTTGATTCCAAAAATGAATTCTATTTTACAAAATTAAAAATATAAAAGTTTCATTTATTAATTTAAAATTAATTCCCGCTATTAAAACCAAAAGGTGTATTTTTAAAAAATAATAACTATCAAAAGTTTGAGACTTGATTATGTCCAATTTTATAACGACCCATACTTTACATACATTGTTAATACTTCAAAACTGAAGCACACTTTTTACAACATATGCCAAAACCACAAAGGACTGTATAGGTATAGTGTCTTTAGAAACTGGGAAACATAAACAACTGGTTCATAAATCTTCTACAGTGTCTCCCATTTATTTCATCATATCTAGGGTCCCTTTTAGCATATTCTACTTAATATCCATCTTCCTGACCTGGGGAAAAGAAAAAATACAAAAAAGGGTGAGCTCAAATGCTCATCAAGGGAAAATAAAGGAAATAAAAATCATATCATATCTTTTTGAAAATCATAACCTGCAAAAGAGATCATAATATCTTAACATGGAATAAATCATAGAAGTGAAAATGAGATCCCCATAATCATAACATAAAACTTGAAACTTTGTGGCATGCACGCATAATCATGAAAAATCATTTCTTGTTAGTCATGACTCATTTCCAATACTATCTTAGCGGAAAAAGTCCATTTCTGAACTGAGTTCACTCCTCGTTTCAGTCCTGTATCACTGAACCGAAATAACCTTCCGTTCCAGCCATGTCAATATCATGAGATATAAATATTTACCCAATGCATTGGAGGGAGATATAGTTCCCACCCATCTCATAATGAAACCATTCTTATGTGTGCCACAAAAATCATAAATCATACATCATTGTATAACCCATGTAATACAAATGGGAATCTTAAACATCATGACATCATAAAACAATTCATATAAGATAAAGGAATTCATAAAAATAATTCCATCACAACATGATCAAATCAATGTAATAATAGGTATAAAAACAGAACCCTTTATTATCTTAGATGGAAAATAATTTTTATAAAACACTTGAACTCCATTCTTGAGGAAAATATCCTTTCTTCTTCAAAAACATTTTTCCTTTCTTAACATGTCATAAGACTTTAAACTAAAATAAGTTGATTAAAAATAAACTTGAAAACTTGTAAAGGAATCTTCTTGTAAATAATGTTTTAAAAATCCATTCATGCCGTATAAGTTAAAAAAAACATTCTTTGTACTTTTGTCGGAAAAGTCAAACAGTACCTCGTACGAAAAAAAACGACAAAAGATTCCTTTCATATTCTTTACTAAAAACTCACCGAAGGGTAAAATTGGATTTAAACTATTGTAAGTGGATGGAATAAATATTACATATTGAGGGAACATGGATGTGGATGATAAAATACACCCCAGTAAATACCAAATTATAAACAATCTCGGATAAAAATGAGATTGTGATATTTCCCCTTACCTTAAGTCCGATGTGATTTGTACGTGTCCAAAGCTCCTTTATAATGGTTTAAATAATGTTATTGACTTATTACAGAATCATACATATTGATATGATATCATATATTGTCATATTCTTAGCTTCTTATTAGTAATATTTTATTGTTACTTGTTACTCGGGTCTTTATTGCCTTTTGTTCTTATGCATGTTTTGCCGAATAAATTCTTATTCTTATTTTAAGGTTATAGATACCTTATACACAGAATGGTATTAGTGTAACATATATCATATTTATTCATTCAATTCATTTATATAATTACTATGTAATGATGATCATGTAGAACGAGTCGCATCACATCGGGGAGACGATATTTCGTACGTACGCAGGAGTGATGATATCGTTCCTATGATCATGGAATTATATTGGAGTGTATGTATACTATTTAAGAATAAATATCAATTTTTAATAGTCATATATAGTCATTATTTACACCATTATACCCATCCAAGTAAGTTGGTGGTGGAAAATAGATTACACCACGGCGTGGAGACGGTATTCTGTACGTACGCACGCGCGGTGATTTCATTTTCCGTAGGATGGATAGATGGTTAAATAGGGTTGTTTCATAATTATAATAACATATAAGTATATTATTGATACTGATGTTATTACTTCATAATGAAACAACTAAAGAAGAAGAAGTTGAAGAAGAAAGAAATTGGAAAGGATCGGTAATGGATATTACCTCTTCTTTGAAGTGCTTCTTTGAGACCTCCTTTTAGGGCACTAAAATTGGTATTTTAAGAATACCAGGACCTCTAGGATGTCTCTAGGGAAGTGGAGAGGAGAAATGGCAGGGTTTGTCTGAGATTGAAGGCTCAAAGTTGTGTGAGGAAGAGAGGGAGGAAGTGCCCTTTTATAAGGGAGGAGAGGGGCACCATTGGAATAACTAAAACTATTATTTTATTATAAAGTCAAGTTCGGTTTTAAATAGTTCCAAATTTATTTATTTCGAGGATAATGTGGGTATGGGTAGAAATCCTCTCATACAATAGAATTTAGACAAGTTTAGGTTCCTATTTTAACCTTATCATTTATATTTAACATTAAGTTAAATAATTTTACTTTTACCGTGTCTTTTTGTGTTCTTATACTATAAGGTTAATAAACTTACTATATCAAGAAAAACTAACCCCAAGTTGTTTATTATTAATATATATAACCTTATATAAGTTATTTGGCCGAACCTTAGATTTTTAGGAATAAAATAACAATTAATAATATAATATTTGTTTTAAAAACTATTTTATGTCAATTTTAACACTATTTAGTAATTGATTTTTTTGAAAATCATAACAGAATGATAAGTTCGAAAAAAGTTAATTAAATAAATACTAACATGTCATATTAACCTATAAAATTATTGGAATTCATAATAAGTCTCAAATTATACTTATTTATGTGTTTATAATATCAATTATTCTATTTTTTTCACTATTATGGTATTTACTGCATCATCATTGTGTCATAAATAAATTAAATTATTTAAAGTCTAAAAATTACAAATAAAATATCATTATTTATGAAATCTTTTTAGCTTTCTAAGAAATATTTATAGTCGAATTTATCGTATGTATAACCCTATATTAAAAATTATTTAGTTATTAAACTTTGATTTTAACTATTTTAACCCTTCTTTAAATAAATTAATAATAAATGTCCTAATCTAATCCAAGTGGGCCTAAATGGTCATATTTTATTCCTAAGTTTGTTTTTGGTCGAATTACACTTGTCCAATAGAATTAGGACATGTGTTAGGGTAATAATAATATCATTTTTACCCTTAATTACCCTATTTAATTTTAACCGTGGTAAAAAAAAGTAAAAAGTTACTATTCACCAAAAAATTATTTTCATCTCATTGAACCACATTTTACTTATTTACATCAACCGTGTCCCTCAAATTTTTGAAATTCCACTCACAGAAGCGGTAAAATTAAGTTTTATGAAAAAATTCAATTTTTTTAACACCCACTTAGTAGTTTCACTATTCATCAAAAATTGAAAGTTTTCAGAAAAATACCAAAATTTCACCCTAGGCTAATTTTGATATTCTGAGTCCAAAAATAAAGTCCATTTTGAAAAATAAAATTTATAAAATTTTAAAAAGTGGTTATTACTATTCATAACGGCTAGTTTTAATAATATTTTAATAGTATATCGTTGTTTGGTGAAACTCAGTATTGCGTACGATGCAAGCTATCAAGGAAGGTCGTGATTTCGTGTAAAGTAATCCAAGCAAGTGTTGTGTGTAGAAAAAGATTCCTTTGATAATTTATATTACATAAAAATCTCAGGTGTTACATTCTACCCCCCTTAAAATGAATTTCGCCCTCGAAATTCATCACTTTGTAACAAACATATGAGGATACCTCTCCCTCATCATATCCTCAAGCTCCCATGTAGCTTCTTCTAATTGGTGGTTCCTCGATAAAACTTTCACCAATCGAGTGGTCTTGTTTCGTAGGACTTTTTCGCTACGATCCAGAATCTCTATCGGTTGTTCTTCATAAGAAAGATCTTTCTCCAGTGGTACAACTTCTGAGCTGAGTACATGTGAAGGATCAGGTATGTACTTTCTCAGGAGAGATACATGGAACACATCGTGAACTTGAGAGAGATTCGGTGGAAGCGCCAATCGGTAATCTACCTTTCCAACATGATCCAGTATTTCGAAAGGACCGATATATCTAGGGATCAACTTCCCCTTCCTTCCAAATCTCATAACCTTCTTCCAGGGAGAGATTCATAAGAAAACTTTATCACCCACTTCAAACTCTAGGTCTTTTCTTCGGTTGTCAGCATAACTTTTCTGTCGACTCTGAGCTGCTCTTATGTGTTGTTGAATAGATCTGACCTTTTCTGCCATTTCATCAACGAGATCAAGTCCTAATAGCTTTCTTTCCCCAACTTCATCCCAGCAAGTTGGAGTCCTGCATTTCTTTCCATAGAGAGCTTCATAAGGAGCCATCTAAATACTGGAGTGAAAGCTATTATTATAAGAAAATTCCACCAAAGGTAGGTGTTGATCCCAACCTCCTTTGAAATCCATAGAGCAAGCGCTCAACATATCTTCTAGGGTTTGAATTGTTCTCTCAGACTGACCATCTGTCTGAGGATGATAAGCAGTGCTGAAACTCAACTCTGTATCCAGAGTATGTTGAAGACTTCGCCAGAACTTCGAGGTAAATCTCGGATCCCGATCAGATATAATAGAAAGTGGTACTACATGCAATCTTACCACTTCCTTTACATATATCCTGGCAATCTAATCTAGAGAGAAATCCTCTCTAATAGCAATGAAGTGTGCAGACTTTTTAAGACGATCAACTATGACCCAGATAGCATTATTGCCTTCGTATGTTTTAGGAAGTCCTGTGACAAAGTCCATAGTGATGTTTTCCCATTTCCATTCGGGTATGAGTAATGGTTGTAACATCCCCTTAGACTTCTGTCTCTCAGCTTTAACTTGTTGACAAACCAAGCATCGAGAGACATATTCAGCAACATCTCTTTTCATGCCATCCCACTAGAAGTACTCTTTCAGGTCCCTATACATCTTCGTGCTTCCAGGATGAATAGAGAATGAAGAACTATGAGCCTCATCCAGCAGCTCCTTCTTTAATTTGGGGATGGGAGGAACACAAGCCCGATTCCTGAACTTTATTATCCCATCACAATCAAGGTTGAATTCAGGAACATTTCTCACCTTCTTTTGTAACTCTACATCTTCTTTTTTTGCCTCTTTAATCTTCACATGTATGAATGGTTGAACATTCATTTGAGAAAGATAAGATTTTTCCCCTTCCATTATAATTCCACGATCCATCCTTTGTAAATCCATAAATATTGGATCTTTTGTGATCCTCATTATGGATAAACTAGCATGGTCTTGTCGACTTAATACATCTGCCACCTTGTTTTCTTTCCCAGGGTGGTAATGGATTGACCAGTCATAATCCTTAATCAGCTCCAACCATCTTCTTTGACGCATATTCAGCTCCTTTTGTGTGAAAATATACTTTAAAATTTTATGATCAGTATAAATATCACACCTTTCACCATAAAGATAATGCCTCCAAATCTTTAATGCAAAGATTACCGCAGCTAACTCCAAATCATGTGTTGGGTAATCTTTCTCATGGATTTTCAATTGTCGTGAGGCATAAGCTATCACCATATCATTTTGCATAAGAACACACCCTAATCCCTTCTTGGATGCATCACTGTAGATCACAAACCATTCTCCACTACAAGGTAGTGTGAGTACAGGTGCACTGGATAACCTTCTTTTCAACTCCTTGAAATTCTCTTCACATTCCTCTGTCCAAACAAACTTAACTCCTTTCCGAGTCAACTTGGTGAGTGGATTAGATAATCGTGAAAAATCTTTTACAAAACGTCGATAATATCCAGACAAACCAAGAAAACTTCGGATCTCGGTTACTGTTGTTGGTCTCGACCATCTTTTGATAACCTATGTTTTTGCTGGATCCACAGGTATCCCCTCTTTTGAGATTATGTGACCCAAAAATGCAACTTTTTGAAGCCAAAATTCACATTTGGTAAATTTGGCATAAAGCTTCTCCTTTCTCAAGGTCTTCAATATAATTCTCAAGTTATCTTCATGCTCTTCCTTTCTCTTTGAATAGAGAAGAATATCGTCTATAAAGACTATCACAAATTGATCAAGATAGTCTCTAAATACTCTATTCATTAGATCCATGAAGATAGAAGGGGCATTAGTAAGACCAAATGGAATCACTATAAATTCATAGTGTCCATACCTTGTACGGAAAGTCGTCTTTGGTATATCCTCCCTTTTGACCCTTAATTAATGATACCCTGAACGAAGATCAATCTTGGAAAAGTATTGAGCTCCGCGTAGTTGGTCAAATAAGTCATCAATGCGTGGGAGAGGATATTTGTTCTTGATAGTGATCTTGTTAAGTTCTCGATAATCAATGCAGAGTCTCATTGATCCATCTTTCTTCTTAACAAATAGAATAGGTGCTCCCCAAGGTGACACACTAGGGCATATGAATCCCTTATCAAGATTCTATTGGAGTTGCTTCTTCAATTCCTGCAACTCAATTGGGTTCATTCTATAAGGTGTCTTTGAAATAGGCAAAGTACCCGGTACAAGTTCTATTGAAAACTCAACTTCACGATTTGGTGGAAGACCCGGTAATTCCTCAGGAAAGACATCATCAAACTCTCATACGATGGGAATATTCTTAATCGTGAGTTTCTCACCAACCATTTGAGATAAATAACCTTCATTTAGTGGAATCAAGACCCATAAGATGGAAGGAATTTCCACTAGAATGTTATATTCATCCTTGAATCGATAGACGATCATAGATTGATCTGGAATATGAAATTTGACTTCCCTTCTTTGTCAATTGATATGAGCTCCATGTAGAGAAAGCCAATCCATGCCAAGAATCACATCAAATTCCACTATAGGAAGGATCACAAGATTTGCAGGAAGCACTTTCCCACAAACTTCAATCGGAGAAGAATTATAAACTTTTGATGTGACTGTTGTGCCATTAGGTGTTGTCACAGCTAACTCAACATCTAATTGTTGAGGTAATACGGTGATACCCTTAGAAAATTTTTCAAAAATAAAAGAGTGGGTGGATCCAGAATCAAATAAAACATTTTCTACTTTAGAGTGGATGGTAAGTGTACCTTTCACCACATCGTTATCGTACTCAACATCGCTAATAGAAATTTCATGTGACTTTCCTTTGTATTTAGCCTTAAGAGTTTGTTGACGTCGACCATCATCATCAACCCTTGGATTTGGGCATTGATTGGCATAATGCCCCATCTCCTTGCACTTGAAACATTAAAGTGTAGTAGGTTCATTCTGTGCATCCCTTCCTTTGTTTGCATCATTAGACATCTTCTTCCCATCATTGCGGCATTCAAATGCCCGATGACCTTCCTTCCCACATTTGAAACATTTACTTGTCCCTTTAAGACAACTCCCTCCATGTTTATTTCCACACTTTGTGCATAAGGGAATGTTCATCTTCTTTCCAGTGTGCTCTTTAGATTTTCCTTTGAATTCCATTTTCCTCTTCTTATCAAACCCATATGATTGATGGGTTACTCCAATCTCCATCTCAACTTTGAGATCACATCGAACGATTTCCTCGTAGCTATTGAAGTCCCTTATGGCTAAGGCCCTTCGAAGACTTGGTTTTAAGCCACTAAAGAATCGATCGATCTTACTCTCAGGTTGGATAATAATACCAGAAGCGTACCTTGAAATTCATGTAAAATTTGCTTCATAGGTACCAACAGATTCATCATCCTTTTGCTTCAGTTCGAGAAACTCTTTCTCCATCTTTGTTCGGAGAATACGAGCGAAGTACTTATTGAAAAATAAGTTATTGAACTCGTCCCATTCCATGGACTCAATTTCATCCCTTTTCCTCGTATTCTTAATAAGATTCCACCATTGATCAACATCACCTTCCAAACGATACACTACTAAGATGAATTTATCATGCTCAGAACATTGAAGAACTGAAAATATCTTTTCATTAGTACTAATCCATTTTTCAGCAACTAATGGATTAGTAGACCCGCTGAATGAAGGTGGACGCTGTCTCATGAAGGATTCAACAGAATGTTGCTCCTTCCTTTTCTCGTTTGGAAATCCTGCATTATTCATAGCTTGAGAAAGTTGTGTGAGCATGGCTACAAGATTTTTCATTCCATCTCCCATAACGTTTGGTTGCTCAGGGGGACAATCATTGCATTACCCGTCACATTCCGCATTAACACGGTTCCTCTGGGTTCCAGCCATTGACTAAAACCAAGAAGAATAGTGTGAGAAACACTAATTATAATAGGAAAACCACATAATAAAGAAGAAAATTTCACACTTACGGTCTTATCCTAGGGTATTCATGTCCATTTCTAAAACACTAAGATTGTGTTCTATGCTTAGAATTATCCTTAGGGTTCTTACGAAGGCTTTCACATCCTAGTTTTCAAAGGTTGACTATACCTTTCCTCTGATACCAACTATAACGACCCATACTTTATATACATTGTTAATACTTCAAACCTAAAGAAAACTTATTACAACATATGCCAAAACCACAAAGGACCGTATAGGTATAGTGTCTTTAGAAACTGGGAAACATAAACAACTGGTTCATAAATCTTCTACAGTGTCTCCCAATTATTTCATCATATCTAGGGTCCCTTTTAGCATATTCTACTTAATATCCATCTTCCTGACCTGGGGAAAAGAAAACATACAAAAAATGGTGAGCTCAAATTCTCAGCAAGGGCAAATAAAGGAAATAAAAATCATATCATATCTTTTTGAAAATCATAACCTGCAAAAGAGATCATAATATCTTAACATGGAATAAATCATAGAAGTGAAAATGAGATCCCCATAATCATAAAATAAAACTTGAAACTTTGTGGCATGCACACATAATCATGGAAAATCATTTCTTGTTAGTCATGACGCATTTCCAAGACTATCTTAGCGAACAAAGTCCATTTCTGAACCGAGTTCACTCCTCGTTTCAGTCCTGTATCACTGAACCGAAATAACCTTCCGTTCCATCCATGTCTATCTCATGAGATATAAATCTTTACCCAATGCACTGGAGGGAGATATAGGTCCCACCCATCTCTTAATGAAACCATTCTTATGTGTGCCACAAAAATCATAAATCATACATCATTGCATAACCCATGTAATACAAATGGGAATCTTAAACATCATGACATCATAAAACAATTCATATAAGATAAAGGAATTCATAAAAATAATTCCATCACAACATGATCAAATCAATGTAATAATAGGGATAAAAACAGAACCCTTTATTATCTTAGATGGAAAATAATTTTGATAAAACACTTGAACTCTATTCTTGAGGAAAATATCCTTTCTTCTTCAAAAACATTTTTCCTTTCTTAACATGTCATACGAATTTAAACTAAAAGAAGTTGATTAAAAATAAACTTGAAAACTTGTAATGGAATCTTCTTGGAAATAATGTTTTAAAAATCCATTCATGCCGTATAAGTTAAAAAAACATTCTTTGTACTTTTGTCGGAAAAGTCAAAAAGTACCTCGTACGAAAAAAAACGACAAAAGATTCCTTTCATATTCTTTACTAAAAACTCACCGAAGGGTAAAATTAGATTTAAACTATTGTAAGTGGATGGAAACAATATTACATATTGAGGGAACATGGATGTGGATAATAAAATACACCCCAGTAAATACCAAAGTATAAACAATCTCGGATAAAAATGAGATTGTGATATTTCCCCTTACCTTAGGTCTGATTTGCTTTGTACGTGTCCGAAGCTCCTATATAATGGTTTAAATAATGTTATTGACTTATTACAGAATCATACATATTGATATGATATCATATATGGTCATATTCTTAGCTTCTTATTAGTAATATTTTATTGTTACTTATTACTCGGTTCTTTATTGCCTTTTGTTCTTATGCATGTTTTGCCGAATAAATTATTATTCTTCTTTCAAGGTTATATATACCTTATATCCAGAATGGTATTAGTGTAACATATATCATATTTATTCATTCAATTCATTTATATAATTACTATGTAATGATGATCATGTAGAACGAGTCGCATCACATCGTGGAGACGGTATTCCGTACGTACGCATGAGTGATGATATCGTTCCTATGATCGTGGAATTGTGTTGGAGTGTATGTATACTATTTCAGAATCAATATCACTTTTTAATAGTCATATATAGTCATTATTTACACCATTATACCCATCTAAGTAAGGTGGTGGTGGAAAATAGATTACACCACGGCGTGGAGATGGTATTCTGTACGTACGCACGCGCGGTGATTTCATTTTCCGTAGGATGGATAGATGGTTAAATAGGGTTGTTTCATAATTATAATAACATATCAGTATATGAGTGATACTGATGTTATTACTTCATAATGAAACAACTAAAGAAGAAGAAGTTGAAGAAGAAAGAAATTGGAAAGGATCGGTAATGGATATTACCTCTTCTTTGAAATGCTTCTTTGATACCTCCTTTTAGGGCACTAAAATTGGTCTTTTAAGAAAACCCGGACCTCTAGGATGTCTCTAGGGAAGTGGAGAGGAGAAAATTTCAGGGGTTGGCCGAGCTTGAAGGCTCAAAGTTGTGTTAGGAAGAGAGGGAGGAGGTGCCCTTTTATAAGGGAGGAGAGGGGCACCTTTGGAATAACTAAAACTATTATTTTATTATAAAGTCAAGTTCGGTTTTAAATAGCTCCAAATTGATTTATTTCGAGGCTAAGGTGGGGATGGGTCTAAATCCTCTCATCCAATAGAATTTAGACAAGTTTATGTTCCTATTTTAACCTTATCATTTAGATTTAACATTAAGTTAAATAATTTTACTTTTACCGTGTCTTTTTGTGTTCTTATACTATAAGGTTAATAAACTTACTATATCAAGACAAACGAACCCCAAGTTGTTTATTATTAATATATATAACCTTATCTAAGTCATTTGGCCAAACCTTAGATTTTTAGGAATAAAATAACAATTAATAATATAATATTTGTTTTAAAAACTATTTTATGTCAATTTTGACACTATTTAGTAATTGATTTTTGTGAAACTCATAACAGAATGATAAGTTCAAACAAAGTTAAATAAATCAATATTAACATGGTATATTAACCTATAAAATTATTGTAATTCATAAAAAGTCTCAAATTATACTTATTTAGGTATTTATAATATCAATTATTCTATTTTTTCACTATTATGGTATTTACTGCATCATCATTGTGTCATAAATAAATTAAATTATTTAAAGTCTAAAAATTACAAATAAACTACCATTATGTAGGAAATCTTTTTAGCTTTCTAATGAATATTTATAGTCGAATTTATCTTATGTATAACCCTATATTAAAAATGATTTAGTTATTAAACATTGATTTTAACTATTTTAACCCTTCTTTAAATAAATTAATAATAAATGTCCTAATCTAATCCAAGTGGGCCTAAATGGTCATATTTTACTCCTAAGTCTGTTTTTGGTTGAATTACACTTGTCCAATAGAATTAGGACATGTGTTAGGGTAATAATAATATCATTTTTGTCCTTAAATACCCTATTTACTTTTAACCCTGGTAAAAAAAAAGTAAAAAGTTACTATTCACCAGAAAATTATTTTCATCTCATTGAACCACATTTTACTCACTGACATCAACCGTGTCTCTCAGATTTTTGAAATTCCACTCACAGAAGCGGTAAAATTAAGTTTTATGAAAAATTCAATTTTTTTAACAGCCACTTAGTAGTTTCACTATTCATCAAAAATTGAAAGTTTTCAGAAAAATACCAAAATTTCACCCTAGGCTAATTTCGATATTCAGAGTCCAAAAATGAAGTCCATTTTAAAAAATAAAATTTATAAAATTTTAGAAAGTGGTTATTACTATTCATAACGGCTAGTTTTAATAATATTTTAATAGTATATCGTTGTTTAGTGAAACTCAGTATTGCGTACGATGCAAGCTATCAAGGAAGGTTGTGATTTCGTGTAAAGGAAGCCAAGTAAGTGTTGTGTGTAGAAAAAGATTCCTTTGATGATTTATATTACATAAAAGTCTCAGCTGTTACAAATTTCAAAGTGAAATTACTTACAATGAACATCATTGTATTAAATGGGAAAATATAATCTATTTATAATTCCATACCATTAAAATGTATAATTTAACAATATAGATTATTTTGATTAAAAAAGTTTTTTTCAGTTAAAATATATTATTTTTCACTATTCACTCAAATATGAAAGTTATCATAAAAACCCCAAAACTTTATTGAAACTAAATTCTTATGTCCCAATTATAAAGAATAATTTTATTTTGTCAAGTTTAATATATAAAAGTTTCAAATATTGTATTTAAAAAGGCTTCACCATTAAAAGGCGGTAAAATTGAATTTTTTTTAAATACTTCTTTTATCTGAAAAAATGTATTTGTTCTTAAATTATGTCTAATAAACTCATAATATGGATTCTAAATTTATAAGGATTATATAAAGTTCAAAATTCAATTAATACTATTCATACCCGCTTTTGAACGGCTTGTTTGGTAAGTCATGGTGCGCTATAACCCAGTGTTCCGTGTAGTGAAAGTTATTGAATTACTTTGAAGAAATGACATACTATGAATCCTTGAGGTGTTACATTCTTCCCTCCTTCAATAAATTGCATCCTCACAATTTGAAATTATTTTTTGAAAATAAAAGGTTTAAAATAAAAACTTTCTTTGGGAAAACCCACATCAGAAATTAGGTTAATAAAATTTGGTCTTAATAAGAGGAAAATGGAAATGAAAGGGTCACCACCATATTATGATCTCGATTGGGATAACATTGGTGGAAATTAAAGACATATAATTGGATGAAAAATTAAAATATTTATAGGTAGTGATTGAGGTTATCAATCACAAAAAAATGTTAAATTGGGGGCCTTAAATTCATCAATCTATGATGATTTAAAATACCATCGGTTCAATAAAACATATGGTATTAGGATAACACATTTTTTGTCTTAAGATCCCTTCACTAATGTATAAGAATTAATTTCTTCATTGAATAAGAGAAGAAGAAAAATATATACTTGACAAGTAGAGTCTCATCCTTTAACGAAGTTCTACCACAAACTCATCTTTCACTCTAAAAGACAATAGAACATAAAAATAATATTCTTTTTATCCTATTCGTATAGGGTTAAAACATTTAATTTATAATTCATCTACAATAACCATAAAAAATACATTATTCAATCCAGGACATCACATGGGTCAGTGGTAGGTGATACACCCTTGTCACCCTTCGGTTGGGGGTTCATGTCTCACGGCCTTATCGGACGGGACGGGTTGCCGCCCGACCTCCGGGTTATCCTTTTTATGGAAATACAAAAATAATCTCAAAGTAGACTTATCTAAAATACTTCTTTCTAAACTCACAGTCCAAAATTTATATGTTAGGTAAACACAATGAAGATCTTTTTTTCCACATAATAGCATGTGAACACCTTCATCATGTATTCTTTTAAAACACTACAACATCATGAAATACCACAAAACCTTATTGATTACATTCATGATACCTTATTACTTATAGAATACTCGATATACTCCTTCTATCCAAAAATTTTGTAAACTCCAAAAATGATGGAATATATTAATCATTAATCAGTTTCAAGGTAGTCAAGAATATCCAATATAATTTATCTAAATCAATCATGTATTATTCCAAAATCACTACCTCGGTATCAGAACCATATTATGGTTTATCTTTCTCTCAACCATATATTTTCCAAAAATTTAACCTGCTATTGAGTCACTTTTCTTTGTTCCACCCAATTTCAAATCCTTAATGAAATAGTACTGCAGTACAATCCTTATATACCCATAATTATTATAACCAGTATATTATTGATACAACACTCAAATGACATAATTCTCTAATAACAACATAAGAACTCTATTCATTCCTCCTCATCTTTTGTTGTATCATAACTTGATTATTATCCAATAGCATCATTTGGGGCATACTCTGATGATTTGGACATTGGTTCGCGTAGTGTCCCAACTCCTTGCAGATGAAGCATTGTACATTTGAAACCTTTTTCTTACCCTTGCAGTCACGTACATGGTGTCCTTTTTCTCCACACTTATAACAAACTCTCATTCCTTTCAGGAAAGGTCCAGGGTGTTTCTTCCCACAGTTACCACATATGGAAAAAAATTTCTTTTCCCTCTTCCCTTTATCCATATTTCTCTCTTCCATCCTTTTCTTCTCTTGCTTCCCTTCAAATCCATAGGACTCGGAGAATTCTTTACTTATCTTATTAACACATGATACTATTTCCTCATATGTTGAGAATACATGGAAGACTATTTCCCTTCTAAATGATGGCTTAATACCGTGAGAGATATGATCCTTCTTACTCTTTGGATCATACGTATTGTTGGAGTTCACATTCCTTCTACTGGGCGCAATTTCTATATGATAGCATAAATTAGGACAGTTTATGAATTACAATGAATAATTCCAAACTTGTAAAATACCTAACGTAAATTCAACATTTTATAGATATAATCTATAATCATAAAAATGTTTTCATTGAGTAATTATATACTCATAAGCCCTTCATAATGGTTTGTAAAGAAAATGAGAATTATCCTAAGCATATCCCCGGGAGTGTCGTAACCAAGAGTGTAGCAAGGCCCATTGTCGTTCACCAGTTCCCGTTGGAGTCTAGCTCAAAGCAGTGTTTTTTGGTTTTACCCTTAGGTACATCTGTTCCAGAGCCGCCTCTACCTTCTCGTATCCAGATAGGGATGTATTGCTCAGAAAACTGACAAAATCTTTACAATACCAAAATTCTAGGAAGTTCTTCTATTCTAATCCTCAAAGTCTATATTATGGCTATTTGCAATAATAAGAGTTTATCTAAATCTAGTTTCCAAGGTTATTGCTAAACTTCCTCTGATACCAACTGTAACGCCCTAACCCCAATTACCCAGATTCGGTGCATTATTTTAATACAATGGAA
Organism: Viscum album; assembly: GCA_963277665.1. Classification (NCBI taxonomy): domain Eukaryota; kingdom Viridiplantae; phylum Streptophyta; class Magnoliopsida; order Santalales; family Viscaceae; genus Viscum; species Viscum album. The sequence continues at coordinate 1,899,243,514 of OY728146.1, read as the reverse complement.
TGATTACAAGGAATCATGTCCCGAATGACTGATTGTTTTAGCAGTCTTGTAAAATAGATTACATACATGAATGTTATATTACACTTTATAACATACAAAACAACATAAATAATCCTTTATTAATTCCATTATTCCCTTGGTTTAACCCTGCATATCAATCACAATACACTTCTTAGAATCCTGGGAAAAATAAATCATAGAAAGGGGTAAGCTCAGATTCTTAGTAAGGATAAAAATATAGCTGAAACTTTAATAAATAATCATAAAAATTTAAGGCAATGTATAACTAAAACAAAAGCTTTTTAAACTTGAACTTCATCATAATATGGAAGAAATAAAATAAAATAATTCCATTTACATATTCACATGGATATTCTACAAGTCGAATAACTGCATGCAATATCACTAACCACTTTCATAATGATGGAATGCATATTTCCAGACTATCATAACCACATAGTCAAGGCCTTGTTCCAAGACTACAAAAAAGATTTTGTCAAGGCCTTGTGACAAGACACTACTTTGTCTCATGAGACCTACCGATGCATCGAGGAGCTATAGTGGGCTCCAGCCGTCACTTATTAAGTCCAATTCATTCCTCATATGAATATGTTTAAACATAACATAAACATTCTTATTAAAACTATCTTACAAAATGTCAATACTTTCTCCATAAACCATGAATGGGATAAAAATAACACATCCACAGTCAAACAAATCACAAAACCTTCAATACAATATGGAAGTTTTTTATCACAATAAATCAACTTCAAATAATCTTAAAATCCATCAAACGATGTTTAAATAGATGAAATCAAAACTATTTGAGAGAAATATATCCTTTTTGAAATCATTTTAATGTCACACATTTATTAAGGAAATAATTTAAAATAGATTTTTGAATCAAAGTGTCTCATACCACTTTGAAACATTTGAAAAGAAATATCATTTCAAAACATTCATGTCCTTATAAATAAATCCTTAAAATCATTTTGACAACATGGACATTAATTAAAAAGATTTAGAAAGATAAATCACTAAAACATTTAATATTCTGATCTTGATAAAGAGTACCTTTCACAAATTCTTAAAATATTCATTTTGAAATCATTTTAAAAGTCACATAATTATAAAATAAAACATTTAAATTTAAAATATTCTTATAAGCTTTTAAGGTAAGATTTGAAGAGTTTATAATAGTATAAAATAGCCACACCCGCTGTATAATTTAAAAAACATTCATACCATAAATTTGTCGAAAAGGTCAAAAAGTACCTTGTTTGGAAAACGATGGAAAGATTCCTTTCAAAACACATAAGGGTATAAATTAATTTAACCCATTGTCTCGTAAATAGTAAAAAAATTGAAGTATATTTTTATGAAACATGGATGTGGATGATAAATAGATCCCAGTAGATAATTACGTATAAACAACCTCGGATAATGAAGAGATTGTGAAATAAACCCTTACCTTGTACTTTTCCTTGGTTGAGGGTAGGTTGAAATCTTGTATAATGGTGAAATAATTTTTATTAAATTATACAAGAATCATATACATTAATATGACATCATATATGATCTTTTAACATTACTTTGTTAATAATATCTTAGTATTATCATCGTTTCAATTGTTTAACTTACTCGTTTTCTTTTATATATTTTGTTACATAAGTGATGTTTGTTATGGATAGGTTTTATATTATTCATATCCAGAATGATATAAAGTCCTTAAAATTATTTTTAATCATCAAATGAGAATTAGTCTTGAATTGATATGATGGGGAAATGAATCACATCGCGTTCGTGGAGACGGTAATCCGTACGTATGCACGAACGCTACTTCCATTTCATTTTTCAATTTAAAAGGAATCAAAACCAAATGATAAATATATATATTATTATTCCAGTATAATATAATATCTTATATATGTTACTTAATTTCATTAACACCATACTTTATACGTTCCATGTATGGTATGAACGAGTCATATCACTTTGAGGGGGCGGTAGTCCGCACTTCCTCAAATGAAATTATTGTATATATATACAACATGAAATGAATAATGGTATGATATAAAATGGAATTAAAGAAGCTTATATATAAAATAAAAATAATTAATATAATATTTAATTATATTTCCATCATAATGGACACCATTTAATGTGGTAAGAGATAATTGAAAAATCATCGTTTCGTGAGGCGTTTGGTTACCATCCACAGAAACATTATGTTATTCACCCATTAGATGGAGGTTTGTCTAAGTTTAGTTCAAATAAATCTCATAAAAATATCATAGTATATTTATTATACAGTTTTTGTTTCAAAAGAAAATAATAATAAGAGTTTATGGGTTGGATAAGTAAAATAAAAAAAAGAAGCTAAGAGAAATCGTTACCTTTAATTTGGGTAACTCCCTTTGGTTTGAACCAAAAAGGACTCTTGAAGTGCCTTCTTACTAAGGTAATTCTTCTAAGAGGAGGATAGGGATTTAGGAATATTAATTGGGTTGTGGTTTTATGATCCAAAAGGCTTGAGAGTTGTGAGTAATTGGTTATAATTGGTGTCCTTTTATAAGGGGGAGGAGGGGCTCTTTAGGAAAAACTTAAAGTATTATTTTATAATAAAAACATATTCGGTTTATAATGGATCTAAATTAGATTATTAAAAGTATAAGGTGTGGATAGGTCGAAAAAAACTCAACCAATAGGTTTTAGACAAGTTTGGGTCACTATTTTACCCTTATCTTTTAGATTTAACTCTTAGTTAAATAGTTTGACATTTACAATGTCTCTTTGTATTTTTATATTATATGGTTAATAAACTTACTATAAACTGCCAAGAGAACCCCAAGTGGTTTATTAATGACATACCTATCATCATATAAGTCCTTTTGCCGAACCTTAGATTTTTAGGAATCTTATATCAATTAATAATATATTATTTGTTTTAAAAACTTCTTTATGTCAATTTTGACACTATTCAATAATTTATTTTTTTTAAAGTCATAACAACTTTATTAATTAGAAAAAAATTTATTTAATAAATCCTATAATGTTATATTAACAAATAAAATTCATGTATGTCATCAAAACTTTTAAATGATATTTATTTTAACATTTATAATACCAATTATTTGATTCTTGCATTAATAAAGAAAAATATTGCATCATTATTGTGTCATAAATAAATTTAATTATTAAATGTCTAAAAATTATAAATACAATACCATTATGTAGGAAATCTTTTTATATTTCTAATTAATATTTATAGTTTAAAATACAACATATATAACCCTATGTAAAAATTGTTTTTCTAAAAGATATATGCTTATGTCATTTTTGCATTTACTTTAACTTAATTAATATAAAGTGTCATTATCACTTAAAAGTGGCTCCATGGGGTCCCAAAATCAACCCAAATATGCCCATGGTCTGAAATGTATCGAAAAATAGAGTTAGGACACGTTTTATGGTAATTTAGTATTATTGTAATATTATTTCTTACCATTATTTACCGGATATACCCTTTAACCATGGTAAATAAAAGATTTACTGAAGTAATTATTCAAAATGTCTAAAACTAAAAGTTACCTATTTACACAATTTGGACCTCCTGATTCTAAATATGGAATCCATTTTTCTAAATTCAAAACACATAAGTGGTAGAAATTAATTTAAAATTAATTCCTATTGTCGAAACAAAAAGCGTGTTTTTAACAAATAATAACTATCAAAAACTTTACACTTTCTTATGTCCAGTTTAAATATGAAATTATGTCCAATGAACAAAATTAGATTAAATGTCAAAATTATAATCTAATTATACTTTAAAATAACTCAAATTCATAATTTATCACTATTAATTATTTTTATTAAAAAATTTGTTTTTAATTAAAATTTAGTAATTTTCACTATTCATCAAAATATGAAAGTTATCAGAAAAGTACCAAAATTTCATCCTAAAATAATTTTGATGTCCCAAATCTAAAAATGCAGCCTATTTTACCAAATTAAAAATATAGAAGTTTCATTTATTAATTTAAAATCAATTCCCGCTATTAAAACCATAAGGCGTATTTTTAATAAATAATAATTATCAAAAGTTTGACACTTGATTATGTCCAATTTCAAAGTGAAATTACATACAATGACCAACATTGGATTAAATGGTAAAAATATAATCTATTTATAATTCAATACCATTAAAATTTATAATTTAACAATATAAATTATTTTGATTAAAAAAGTTTTTTCAGTTAAAATATAGTATTTTTCACTATTCACCCAAATATGAAAGTTATCAGAAAAACACCAAAACTTTATTGAAACTAAATTCTTATGTCCCGATTATAAAGAAAAAGTTTATTTTGTCAAATTTAATATATAAAAGCATCAAATATTGGATTGAAAAATGCTTCCCCATTAAAAGGTGGTAAAATTGCATTTTTTGAAAAATACTTCTTTTATCTGAAAAAATGTATTTATTCTGACATTATGTCTAAGAAACTCATAATGTGGATTCTAAAATTATAAGGATTATATAATGTTTGAAATTCAGTTAATACTATTCATAACCACTTTTGAACGGCTTGTTTGGTAAGTCATGGTGCGCTAGAACTCGGTGTTGCGTGTAGTGAAAACTATTGAATTACTTTGAAGAAATGACATACTATGAAATCTTGGGGTGTTACATTTTTTCCTTGTTCATACATGTATATGATATTTTGTGCATTGTTAGTTTTTTTATAGGGTTGTTCTGGGGATGCATTTTTTTATTTTCTTTTTTTTGTAAATCATTATATATAGGTAGTTTAAACTTCCTCTAAATATGCCTTTCATCATAGAGGCTTAAACTGCTGCTATATAAGGATGTTTTTCTTATAGGTGGTGGTTAAAAGTGCCACTAAATATTCCATACTATAATTTAGTGGTAGTTTTATTCATTTTAGTGGTGTTTTGTGGTCATAAAATATTTAGAATTTTGCGGTGATTTTAACCACTGGTAAATTATCATTATTTTTTTACTAGAAAAGAGCCTCTGAAATGAAGGAAACATTAACTAAATATACATTCTATAACACTTACTGGAAACCTATACTAAATAGAAGAAATATCTACATTTTGGATTCCAACACAAACTTTATCAGTGGTTTTTTGAAACTGTCACATAAACATTTGGTGGTGGTTTAAACTGCCACAAAATGGTGATTTTCTTATAGTGGCACCCAACCACCTTCATGAAGAAGTGAAGAAGAATAATAATAAAAGATGGAACATCTAGATAATAAATCATGCACATTAAACATCTAGAGTATAAAAGAGTACAAAAACATAATCCTAAAAGAAAAATTGGGAAAATACACACCCAACTAGAAATATGTCTCAACCTGACAAAATTAGAAAAGTAAAATGCTGAGAGATCTCAACTACAAATATCCATTCCTTGACCACCATATGTGGTCAAATTCACAAAGGTATCACTATAATCCTCTATAATCACTTCCGATCAGTCTATAATCTTTATAAGACATGACACGTGTAGGAAAATCCCATATAAAGGTGAGTATATATTTACCCAGTAGGATTCCTCGAAAGCTAAAGGGGGATGTAAGAGACATGATAGGAATAGAAAACTCAACCCATAGAAATAGAGTAAAAAAAATAAAACAACATGGATATATATATATATAATCATAAAATAAACTCAAGCAATAGATAAAGTAGATCTGCATCTCATAACCTAGCCCAGGAAAATAGTTTGTCATCAGTTCCAAGGGTTCTATCAATGATGTAAAACATCTCTCATGTTTGTCTATAGGAATAACAATGTTGAGGACCCATGCCTCACCACTATGTCATACAGTTTACGAGGCATAATATCAATATAGATTACCCATTATTTAGTGCATTAGGGGGTGCCACTAAGCATAAGGAGGACTCACACCCTATCTAATAGGGGGTACTGCTCAGTAAATAGAAGAATTGTGACATAGTTCCCTAGGGGCTACCACTCAGAAGATAGAGGAACCACAACCTATTTGATATGGGTTGTCACTCAGTGGGTATAGAATGTATACCTTAATTCCATAGGGGGTTCCACTCAGTAGTTAGAGGACATGTGCACTAGTTTCATAGGGGGATACCACTTAGTAGGTAGCATACGTACTCCCTAATGTTATAAGAGAGTACCACTTAGTAAGTAGAGGAACTACACCCTAATTTCATAGGTGGGGTACCATTACATAGGTTGAGTAACCGCACCATAATGACATAGTGGTACCACTTATTAGTTAGAGTACCCACACCCTATTTCCAAAGGGGGCACCACTTAGTAGGTAGAGGACTCACACTATAATTCCTTAGTGGGTACCACTCAATAGGTAGAGGACTTGTGCACTAATTTCATAGGGGTAAAAATCTATAGGTAGAGGACATGTTCCCTAATTCTATAGGGGGTACCACTTAGAAGGTAGTGTACCCACACCCTAATCCATCGGTGGGTAACACTCTAATAATTCTACTTGATCACTATTGTTGTCGAGTGACACCTAAAGAAGCATCATCCAAGAACATCTCACATTGTATCTCAAAATCCACCAAAAAGTACACCATCACGTTCTATATAGAAAACACTTAATAAAGGATACCCATAGTTCAAAATATGAGTCCAAAAAATAGAGATATAAGAGGTATAATTTATTAAAAAGGAGGGTACACAGTGCGTAAGGGGACCCACACAGTGTGTGGTCCCGCTCTATTACCTAGATGTGTCCTTTTCTATTACATGGATCACTACCTATATATCCCTACGTTACATGTAAGGGGACTACACAACATGCCTCAGCCACCTGGGGTCCTTCTCATGCTCTTGTTCATGTCTGTGTACCTTAGTTGTGTCGTGTACCTTAGCTAGATACTTTGACCGTGTACTCTAGTCGTGTACTTTAGCCATGTATTATGGGCATGTCTATGTACAATATCCATGTTACTAGTCATGAACATGTCTATTTACTCCCATAGTACACTCTAGGATTCCATCACTAAGTCACATGGCATGTGAGTGTCCCACACAATGTGTAGTATTTATAATCCTTTGAAAACCCCAGCACCACAGATTTTTAAAGAACACATCGTGTGTTCTTCCGAAATACACTGTCTGTTGTCGCAATTTTCACAAAACCCTAGATCCACTGTGTATTCCTCTAGATCTACTAATTCCACTTTTAATTGTACTTATAGGCTTCCTAAAATCATAGGAAGTCTTCCTTCATCATTTCTTATCATCTGGTCGATGGAAATCGGATTCTCATCTGTCTGTTCAACACCCATACACGCCCCCCACACCTCCTGTACTACAGCCAACTCAAATTAGGATCTTAAATCCAAACAGAAATCAACTAAAACCTACAAATCATCCTAATCCATCCTATAATCATCTATTAATTCATCTCATGTGAATATTATGTGAATCTTGGGGGGTTTGATTGCACTTGGTCTCACCCAGTAATAGTTGAATCATGACCTCATGGTCCAATAATGAAGAACATAAAGAGATATTGGGATAAAATTATGATAAAAAAGTTTGAAACAATCATTGGCCAATAGTTATTGGAAAATTAAATAGACTAATGATATATGGGGTGAGAAATCATGGCACAATGAGGATTAAACAAATTAAATAATAGATTTAATTTGACAGAGTTCATGTCATGGTTTCAAGAATAACATATCAATATGAAGATTGATATTACATTATTAAACAGTTCAATCAAGATCGATACAACCACAATTGATAAGTCCTACCTCGATTCAAAATATTTTTTGATTAATAATGAATTTTCCAATAAAGGAGGAAGGTCGGTTGTATTTTTTGTACCTCAATTCACCTTGATCCATAGGCGGATTGTCATCTGATCTCAATTAACCAATGAAATGTGGTGGAATACACTTCTGAACGATTCCAAGTTTATTAATATAACTATGTAGATCCTCTATAATAGCCTATTTATAAAGGATTTTAGTTTAGTACATTTAAATTAAATTCACCCTCCAACGGTCACTCTATCTGAATGCCTTGTGTTGACCAACTATAGGTTTCACTTAGGATAAACCTCATATTATGGATTCATCCATGATATCATATTTTTGATTCAAGACTCTATTTATGATTCATTAAATTTTTATTTAAAACCTATGAACACAGTATTAAATAAATTTAATGTTTTTATGAAATTAATTACGGGAACATCGTGCCTCAAAATCGTGTGTTAGTGCCTGGATATAAAAATATTTATAGATATATCTTAGTGTCTTAAAAGAGTAAACAATTTCTCTACATTATTTCCCTTTTCAATATTTTAGTTTCATCTCTGTGCCTGGATCTAAAAATATTTATTGATATATCTATGTGTCTTAAAAGAGTAAAAAAGTTCTCTACATTATTTCCCCTTCTAATATTTTTTTACTAGAAAAGAAAAACTAAAAAAAAAGTTACGATACTAAGCCTGCATCTAGCTCTCCACTCCCATGAGCTCGCTTACATACTTACGTTCTACCACAACATAAGAACCAAGGGGATGGTTCATCTATAGAGGATCCCCTTCTTCTGATCCTTTATCGCTACTGGGTGCTCCATAAAAGTGGATCTATCCTTGATGTCTAGCTCACCCAAGTCAATGAAGTGTGTGGGTTCATGCATGTATCTCCTAAGTTACGACATATGGAATACATCATGCACCTTCTCCATTTATGGGGATAGGGAGAGGTGGTAAGAAACCTCACCTATCCTATTCAATATCTTGATCATCTCAATGAACTTCTAAGATATATTATCTCCTCATTAAAACCTCCACAATCCTCATTATGGGGCGAGTCTTCAGAAAACATGGTCACCCTTCTTGAACTCCAAGGGCCTAAGATGTTAGTCAGAATAAGATTTATACCATCTCTAGGATGTTCATATATGCTCGTGGATCACCTGGACCTTCACCATTATTTTCTACACCATCTCTTTCCCAATAAGATATGTATTTCCAACATTTTTCCAATATAAGGGTAACCTACAAGGTCTCTCATATAGGGCCTCAAAATCTGTCATGCCAATAATAGAGTGGTATCTATTATTTTACACAAACTCTACTAATAGAATATGATCCTCCTAACTCCAGTCGAAGTCTAACACATAATACATCATCATATCAGGAAATACTTGGATAGTGTTCTTGGTTTTATTATCTTTCTAGGGGTGAAAGGTTGTACTCATCCTCATCTGGGTCCTAAATGCCTCCTAAAGGCCTCTCCACAACTATTATTGAACCACACATCACGGTTCGATACAATCATCAAGGGAACCCCATGAAGGAAAACAATATCCCATATTTACAACTATCTTAAACTTTCCATCAAACTCTACTATTAGATAATAAGGAAGCATGTTGACTTCAAAAGATAGTCAACTATCACCTATATGACACCATGGCCTCTCATTGTCCATGTAATACTTGTCATAAATTCCATGGATATTCCATCTCATTTCCACTTCAAGATCTCAAGGGGATTCAACAATCCTTATGGAACCTAGTTCTCATCCTTAACCTACTGACAAGTGATACACCGAGATATGAAATCAATCATGATATGTCTCATGCCTACCCACAAAAATTTCTACCAAAGGTCTCTATATGTATTCCCCATAGTAGGATGTATATCCAAAGGAGAAGTGTGAAACTCTCTCCTCAACTCTTCTCACATCATGACTGGGACCACTATCCATGCCTAGTAAAGGATGAGGTTATTCCCACCTTCAAAAAATCTATCTGGTAAATGTACTGAGAATATCTAGTAACATAAGACCCTAAAGTTTATTTATTTCAACTAGGTCTCTCTCACATAGTAGAGGATTGGAGGATTCAACACAATTTACTGAAGAAAATATCGAACATCCTCCTTAACTAAGGTTAACTGCAAGGAAGATAACTACTTAGATGTCTCTTCTACTAAGAGATCCTGGAACTTCCATCTAATTGAATCTACCACCACATTTACCTTCCTAGGAGTACAGACAATCTCAAAGTCATAGTCTTTTAGGAACTCTAACTAGTGCCTCTACCTCAAGTTTGAGACTCTCTATGTGAAGACATACCTAATACTATGATGGTCTGATTAAACAAAAAAAGTTATCTCCTAAAAGATAGTGCCTCCACATCCTTAGACTAAAGACTACCTTTTCTAAATCTAGGATGTGAGTTTCATTGTTCTGATTATGGGGTTTCAGCTACCTCAACCCATATTCAATATCTTCCAATCACTACATCAACATGCAATCAAGGATCACTCTTGAGGAATCATAATATAATACATACTCCACACCATCCTTTGGTTGTCCAAAAATAAGAGCACTCATCATCCTTAGTATCAACTACTTGAAGGACCTCTATTACTTCTCAGTATAGATAAATGGTTTCCCATTCCATGTTATGTTGGTCAAAGGGGATACAATCCTGAATAATTATTACACAAACCTCTGGTAGTACCCTCTAAATTCAAGAAGACTTTACACCTCAGACACTCTCTTGGGTGGATTCCAAGAAAATATTTTATCAATCTTCACTGGGACCATAGCTAATAAATGATCAGAAATAAAATTCCATATAAAGTGAAGCTCATGGATCCATAACTAGACCTTTGAGAGCTTACCATTAATTTGGCACTCCCAAAAAAATCCAGAACCATCCTTAGGTGTTATACATGATCCTCCTCTGATTCAGAGTATATGAGTATGTCATCAATGAACATAATAAAAAATCAGTTTAAGTATGGCTGGAAGATCTGGTTCATCAAATCCATAAACACTACAAGGTAATTCATCGCCCCAAAAGGCATCACTAATAATTCATAGTGTCTATAGTGACATAAACACTATAGGGGTACTTTTTCTTTATTATTTCCTAGTTTAGGAGATGATAATTCACAAAAATCCACAAGATCTCATCCACCTTTATCACGAAGAACACCATAGCTACCTAAGAGGACACACTAGGCCTAATAAAACTCTCTTTCTGAAGGACCTCAATAGCAATTACATCTCCCAAATATCTGGAGGGGCCATATGATATGCCAAATAAGATATTGTGGTAGTTTGGAATGCAAGTTGATGAAAAACTCCATCTCTCGCCTCAAAGTTAGTATAAGAATATCCTAGGAGAATATGTCTATAAAATACTCAATGACTGAAGGAATCTAGATGTTTAAAGATATTTCTGCACCAAGGGATAAACTCACCAACTGATGGGTAATGGTTTGTCGCCTTTTACACAAAAAAAACCACTCATCCCACCATGATGTCTCTCTCACCTGCAATGAAGAATCCCATCCCATCAGTGTGAAGGAATTTGACTCATCTATAGTGGAAATAAATCTGGGATAGGACCAAGGAAAACCAATTTATACCCAGTATTACATCATTAGGTTTCATCATGATGACCAAAATGTCCCACGAGAAACTATCTCCACCAAGAGATATCTCTCACTATCAGTAGATAAAATATATCGAAGAATTATTCCTTGTAGGAACCTCAAGGAAAATCTTTTGAGCTAACATCTCAACTAGAAGCTCCATATCTCGCATCAAGAGTTATGAGATTAGGTAATCACTTTCACCTATGTATACTAGTACTGAATCAATAGTATAATAAAAACCTATAATACCTCTAATAATCTCATGTTCCACAAGTTTATATGCCTCCATATCATGCAGCTACCCACGACCTAAATTTCCATCTCCCTAAGGTTGATGTTTGTTATCTAGTGGTGGATGTGTAAGGGTCTCATCCTATCTTACATCTCCAAAAACTCCTCCTCACAGAGCCCCGACTTCTCCTATTCCATCTCTATCTCTCTCAGGGCTACCCTCCCCTCCCCTAGGAGATCTTTGATCATGGAACTAACTCTTACATGGTGGTTCATCTACTATCATCCTTCCCTCCTCATCATGTCAGATTGGGAAATCACATTCCATGTGACCTATCCCATCACATGCATAACATCGCCCCTCTCCAGGCTACCCTGGCACTCTACACGGTCTCTATGCTACATGACCATGTGTCTAATTTTGGTCATGGGGAGTTATCTTATGCCAAGATCCTATCAAATGGTGCCTAGTTGGTACTGTAAATGATTCATCCCTGTAATGACCACTTCCAAATCCAACTACATGGCCTCCCTCTAATAGGAAGTTCTTTATCACCAATAAATTCTCTGACACTTCAGTATAAGTGGTAATGCATAGGGTACCACATTGGCACATATGTCTCAATATAGACCCTACTCAAACTTCTATACCCATAATTATCCATCTTGAATCATGTTGAGGGAGTACCATATAATATTTGTGAACCTTTCATCATACTCAGTAACTATCATCCCTTCCCACTACAGCTCTAAAGGCTCCTAAATATGAACTAAGTGAAAGGATGAGGGATATTAATCCTCAAAAAATAGATTCTATAAGTCATACAATAATATTTTTTAATCCTCATGCATCTACGTAACTAGGATCCACCCACACCCAATTGGTCCATGGAAAAGGTTGGTTGTCAGCATAACCACATGATCAATCGGTGTCTGGAGAAGTCTGAAAACTCAAATTACAAAATCTAGCTAGTCCTCCATTACCTAGGTATCTAACTCACCACTAAACCTTAGCGGCCTCTAGTGATGGAAATCTTATAGTTCACTAATCTTGCACATGTCCTCAACTAGCTCTGTTGTAATGATCTGCTACTCGATTAGTGGGTGTGCTACTACCTATCCACCTGGAGTAAGGATCTCGCGGGATGTCCCCTGACTAAAGGGATTGACACTCATCATATCATCTTCATGATACATAATTGGTAAGCTGGACAGTTTTTTTTCATAGATGCATATTGGAAATTTAATCAAGATGTATCACAATCAGATGAGAATTTATATAGGGAGCTAAATCAATAACGAAAATCAAAGACTCAATCCAATAAGATGAATGTATCAAATTTTCCCATAACCAATTTCATGGTATTCTATTTTGACAATAATGTATTTAGATTCATGTTATATGGATACTTTGGTCATTTCACCAACATTGGGTTCCTTGGCCAAGGAGCCACACTTGAGACACCTTCACATTGTTTCCTTAAATCCTAATTGAATCATTATAAATGGAAAACTCCAAAATTCATCCCATGTAATGAACCACCATTGAAAAAAATATATCATGAATTGAACCAATGGGGCTTGAGCTGTAACTATCTCAATATTTCCTATATAGGATAGAGGCTAGCAACAAAATATGAAAGGCATAACTAACATTGGAGTCCTTAGACTAGTGTACTTGTATAGATATATACAACCTCCTCCATTCATAAGTGTATATGAATAATAATAAAAGATGAAAAATTTATATAATAAACCATGCATGAAAAAAAATATGGAATATAAGAGTATGATAGTGATATCAGAAAAAAGGAGAAAATACACACCCAACAAGAAAGATGTTCCAACCTGAAAAAACTAGAAAAGTAAAGTGCTATGATAGATTGAATATGAATCTTTAATCCTCAACCACTATAAATGGTCAAATTTACCATGGTATCCCTATAATCCTTTGTAATCACTGTTGGACTATACTTTATCTTCATAAGACACAACACATATGAGAAAATCCCATACAGGTGTGATTATATATATAACTAGTAGGATGAACCAAAAAATAAAGGAGGGAAGTAGTATAAATGATAGTAATAGACAGTTTAACCCATATAAATATAGTAACAAATTCCAAAAACATGGATATATATATATATATTCTTCCAAAATAAACTCAAACAATAGATAAAGGGGATCTCCATCTCATAGCCCAATCTAGGGGAAAATTCTTCCATCAGTTCCAAGGGGTCCTTCAATGATGCCCATCATCTCATGTGTCTATCCATAGGAGTAAATGTGTGGATGACCCACATGTATGCATTGTGATACATAGTTAATGGGGAATAATCTCTAGAGAGAGGACTTATTCCCTATTTCATCAGGGGGTTCCACTCAGTATAAGGAAGAACTTCTCCCTATCTAATAGGGGTACCACTCAGTAGATAAAGAACCTTTACCCTAGTGCCATAGGGGGTACCACTCAATTCGTAGAGGACCCACTCCTTATCATATAGTGGGTAACACTAAAAATGTAGAGGACCCTTGCCCTAATTCTATATGGGGTACCACTCATGATTTCGAGGACCCTCTCACTAATTTCATAGGGGGTACCACTCAGTAGATAGAGGACTCATGCCCTAATTCCATAGTAGGGTACCATTCAGTAGATAGAGGAACCAAGATCTAATTCCATAGGGAGTACCACTCAATAGGTACATGAATCATTCCCTAATTCTATAGGGGTACCACTTAGTAGTTAGAGGACTTGTTCTTTAATTATATATGGGTTATCACTCAGTAGGTAAAGGACACACTCTCTAATGGCATAGGGGGTTCCACTCAGTAGGTAGAGGACTTGTGCCCTAATTCCATCAGGGGTAGTACTCTGTGGGTAGAGGAATATCCACCTAATACATCATTGGGTACTACTCTAATGATCATATATGATCACTTCCATCGTCTAGTGCTACCTAAAGAAGCATCATGCATAGAACATCTCAGGTCATATCTAATAAACCACCAAAAATTCCACCATAATGTTCTATATGGGAGAAAATATGGATAGGGTACTCATGGGACAAAATATGAGTCCAATAAAAGGAGATATGAGTGGTAGAAGTTTCTTCAAAATAAGGGTACACAATATGTAAGGGGACCCACACGGCAGGTGTTCTCGCTCTGCTACCTAGTCGTGTCCTTCACCAGTACATGTCTCACTTACCATGTGTTCCTAAATGGAATGTATGGGGACTACATGGTATTACTCAACCACCAAGGTTCCTACTAATGCTTTTGAACGTGTTTTTGTACCTTAGCAGTGTTGTGTACCTTGGTTTTATACCTTGGTCACATACCCTAGACATGTACTCTAGTTGTGTCTATGTACACTGGTCATATTCCTAGTCATTCTTATGTTAATTTACTTCTAGAGTACATTTCAAGTCTCTAGCACCAATTAAAATAGTGTGTGGATGTCCCACAAAACATGTGATATTTATAATCCTCTAGAAACTAGAGAATTATGGATTTTCTCAGAACACATTGTGTGTTCTTCCAAACCAGACGATGTGTAGTTATGAATTTCATAGAAGCCTAGATCCAATATGTGTTCATCTATATCTTACTCCTATACTTTGAATCATGCCTCTAGGATTCCAAAAATAAAAGTAGGAAGGCTCTATTCATTATTTCTAGTAATCTAGTGGTTGTAAATTGGATTCTCGTTAGTCCATTGAACACTCGTACATGCATCTCATGTCTCCCATATTATAGACAACTCCTCTTAAAATCCTAAGACCACAAATAAATAACCCACAACCCAAAAATAATCCCAATATGTCCCTTGATCTTTGATCCATTCATCACGTGAAAATATTCATTGAATCTGGGGGGGTTTGATTTCACTTAATACCACCTAGAAATAGTCTATTCATGACCATGTGGTCTAATGATGAATAATGCAAAGAATGGTTAGGATAAAAACACAAGAATAAGGTTGAAACAATAATTGGTGGAGAATTATTTTCCAATCAACTTGTTGAGGGATATCCCTTTTGATAAATCACAAAAAAACATGGATTAAACAAATTAAATAATTAGTTTAATTTTATAGGTATCAGGAAAAGGTTTCAAGAATCATAGATCAATAAGAAAATTTATAATCTATGATTTAATAGATTAATAAAGAGGTTAAAAACAAAAATTTACAAGTCCTAACTCAATTCAGATTCAATCGTGATATCATATTTATAACATGAGACTCTATTTAAGAGTTATCCCATTTTCTTCAAAAATCACGTGCACGCAATAAAAAATATATTTATTTTTTTATGAAATCAATTTTAAGAACACTGGGCTTTAAAATAACTCTTTGTCATAGTACCTAGGTCTAAAAATATTTCTAGATATATTTAAAATAATTACAAAGAAAAAATATGGTCTCTAAAATAAAATTTACATAATATCCAAACTCTTTAAATTTTGTGAAGATGACACTATTTTGTGTTTTCACACATTCTTCATAATAAATTTCCTAAAACATAAATTTGTTAATATTTTTGGTATTTAATTCCCTATAGTACTTCAAATTTACTTGAGATAAATATTTTAAATAATTTTATAATTCAACTTGATTATCAAAATTAATGGTTTTTAGGGAATACATGTTATGATGTATGTCCCAAGGTATACTTAGAGTTGGATGGATTAGGTTGATAACCAAATTAAACTTTTACTCACTTTACCCCATACTTATCATTAGATCATGTTATTGTGTGAGAAGAAACATGTTCAATCTATCTCTACCTTGAGTATTCTATCACTAAATAATAATCACATATACAAAACTTTAAATCATAGTGATACATATATTTTACATTTTTCACTCAAAATAGTCTATATCCAAGGAGTATAAACATGATGATTTATTAGTGTACCAAAATATACTATTAAAATTTTTTAATAGATACAATGTTTTGATCATTGTCACTCCCTACCAAGGCACACTATCTTTATAATGGTCTTGTGTAGTGCGCTGCCCAAAAGGTAACTCTCTATTCTTCCATATTTATACACTTCTTCAAGGAAGTATTCAATAGTTTATTGTCATTACTGTCTCTCTACGATCAATATATGAATTTGAATTAGTATGAATCCATAAACAATATATTTCATGCTTTATTGAAACCCATTTCAATCCACATTTCTTCTCTAGAGAAAAATGTGATCAACTCCTTATTGAGAATTGAATTTATATCTTCTATATGATCACTATTGTAACCAATAACTCATATAGATCTAAATAATTCTATATTATAATTATCTTGATACACTCTATATTTTTATATAAATTCATATGTAATCAATGATTATCTATAAACATCAATCCTTCTATTAATCAACTAGATGTAATTATAATGATCTCTAAATTATTGGATATACCACTCTATGAAACCATATTTTTTAATATTCTTATTCTTTATATAGAACATCCATAGTATTTTCAATATATCTACTCAATATCTAACTCTTCATGTAATAGTTAGGATCAATTATCATTCATCCACATCTCCAAGATCATTTTGTGTAAACTTCATGTTTTAATGTTGTAAAATTTATCCAATTATATTGATTCATCCTTCCAAAACATGAACATTATATTCATAATTTGAATTTAAACAAAAAATATATAAAAAAATTGGTTTTGATTAAATCCTAATGTCATTTCTAATATTGTAGTGTGATGTGCTTCTATTGTGGAATCCTAAAAAACACAATATTATAAGAATTAAAATCACTTAAAATCAAAGGGTAAATCACTTTAGTTATTTATAGATAGAAAATATTGTGACATGAATTAATTATTCATCATGCAATTTTCCATTCTAGGGAAATATTAAAATTTAATAGCTTCCTATTTCACTATATAATTTTCCCTATAATGGTGCAACTCCTATTCATGCATCATGAAATTCAAGATCTATAAAATATCATAAACCAATATTTATATGGGTCATCCTCAGGGTAAAAACATTTTCTTAATTGTGAAATGCATTTATTTTGGTATGAAACATTCCTCATAATCATCACCACTGTGAAGATTTATTTTTATCAACTATCACAATGTAATTACACCCTTCACAGTTCAATCATTCATCCTTAACAATATAGCATTGCACCAATTTATCATGAGTTCATCTCATTATACACTGATTCCATATTATTAATTATTATATATATTAAATTTATTCATAAAAAATAATCACTACATTACCATGTCTATTATGTCATGGTTTTTATTAAATAACTAAAATCACATCACTATAAATTTGACCACAACATATTCATATACCTTCATGGTGTAGTTGATTTTTCCTTCACTAAAAAACTTATAAACCTATCAAAATTCGAACATGAATTCTCTATATTCTTATAAATTCATTCAATGCTCTTCTATATATACTTATTCCATATATTCAATGTTATGTGGTCCATGGTTGCAACATTATCCTTTCACAAACACACAACCTTTGGTTTACCACATTTCTCCCTCTTTTAGAGTTAATTCCAACTATCATCGTGATCATATTCACATTCCATAAAAAACCTCTCAACACTTCCTCCTTCTTATGACAAAAATTAACATTAATTTAAAATAAATTCATAACACAAACTTTAGTTGCAACATTCTTCCCTTTTTTATTTTGTTGTAAGTTATTCAAAAAATCCATCACTATAGTTTAGCTCTAAATATTCCAAAGTATTGTATAGATTTATATTTTATATGATGATAAAATAAAAAGGGTCACTTTACCAAATTTTCCATATCTCTTTTTTCTCCCCCATTATCACTAAAATATGGAGAGTCTCACTATTATCTCTTATCCCCCATTTTCAATCCCAAACTTGGACCTAATATTAAAATAAAAATATTATCCCCATATTATGTCATGTGAAAATACAAATATATAGAGTCTAAGTTTCCCCATTTGACATACGCTTTAAGAATTCATCAATCTATTTCTTATCTTTGGTTTCATCACATCGTGTCCCTATAATAAACATAATTTGAACTTCTAACTCTGTAAAAAAAAATCAAAAAAACTATATTTTTAATGTTTAGTATTTTCCTAGTTCATATAACCTCTTTACATACTTCAAATCATTCAACTACTTTATTTATCTTAAATAAATTTAATCTCTATCAACATCTTATAAAACATCTTAATATATGACTTTCGCTTGTTAATTCTCTATCCCTTTCTCCTCAACCTGTAGTGATCTAAGTTTTATCAATCAAGCCTTATCTCAATTTTGAATTTCAGAGTCTATATACCTCCTCATGGGTAAAATAGTAAAATTACCCTATAATAATTCATTAAAATATTTTATAATGGTTCTACTAATTTTGGGGTGTAGTGTTTACCCCTAAGAAATGTTTTGGTGAAATTTATAGGGTAATGAAATATAAGATATTTTTAATATTTATTAATTAAATATTTATCTATCTTATGAGTTTAAATAGTGAAATATTCAAGATAAAATCTAAAATGAAAATTACAACATTTATACTATATATGAAATAGAAAATTTACCTTGGGAGTGATGTAATCATAGCTAACATTTCGGGCCTCGGGATGTCTCATCGCTAGTGCATTATTTAATCAAATTAATTAATATTTAAAAAATTAGTGATCTAGTAGGGAAAACCTAAAAGCACATATATATATATCATCTCTAGGGTTATCAAATATTTTCATCAACATAACCCTGGATCGAGAGAGAGGAGAGGGGTTGGGTCTTGGGGAGCTAGCGTCAGATCTAGGGAATGAAACTAGATCCACAGTGGCATCAACAATCGGATCATATTGCAATGACCAAAAAAATCCTAATATTGATAATGTATTTAGGAGATATTCATTGTTATGTGAGGTAGGGTTTCATTCAAATATCCATGCCTCATTATTAATGATTGATTATTTGTGAAGTCCCCCTTATTATAGATTGTTTCTTCCATATTAATTATTATGGATAGATTGCTTTGAATTTATAGTGATTGTCATTCAAGAATCAGATTTCTCAAATATTTTAATTTATTCATGTAATGAATATCTATGGAATTTATCTTCCATACTCTTTATGTTTTCCTATTTTAAGGATTCCTCCTTTTTTATCATGCCATATAGTATATTGTGAATAATTTTTTGGGTGGTTGGTATTCGCACCAGCCACTATTAATCGATTATCCTATTTATGTGAAAAACATCACCATTGAACATTTCTTAGGCAAGTGGTTCATCTCTATGGTGATCTAAAGATTAAACTTAGTGATTTATAGTTGTTGTGGAAATTTTTCTAGGCTTGTAATAAATGATTGGATGAGTTATGGGCAGTACAATGGGGTTCAAGGTGTAATTGTTCGATCTAATTCCATGGAATATGGTATAAGGTGGTGAATTAAGTGCCTATAAGGACCCTCAATGGCTCTAGATGGTGATCTATGGAAAAAAAGTTATATTATGAGGGAATGAATATGGAGTTAGGGAAAATATGAATAATATACATCCTAGGAAAAGAATATAACTACACATCATGTAGTTTAGAATAACACACAACTTTTAGCTTTGAAGTTATGGCTTCCAGGTTTTGAAATTTAAAAATATCACATGTTTTGTGTTATAGACTCACACACAATGTGGTTTGATTTGGTTGGTTGATTACACAACTGGATTCATAGTCTGTAGTTTCGATATGTACTATATATTTTCTACACAACATATCTTGGGAAATAGTACATTCTATGGTGACATATGTGGACCACATATCTTGTTTCATTGAAGAAAAATGATGTATCTATTGAATACAAGACTCGAATGACTGGTGGAACATATAAAGTTCTATTGTATCCACTACACATCATGTACTTGTTTAGACACGACATATTCCATGATACGATAGGAAACCATGTATTATAATTATATGATGAGTGCGCAGTTTGTACCATATTCCATTTAGTACATGTTGTATAATTTTATATACTTAGTGAAATTTAATATCTCCTTTTTTATGACTCATATTTGGTCATGTGAGCAGATCATCTTGTGCAGTATCCCACATCGAAAATGGTGATACATTAATCTTTAGAATCATAGGTGAGACATGAGGTGATATATAAATATTATTCTATTTATCTTTGTATGGTTTAAATTGGGGTTTAGTCATGGTGATTAGATAGTTCTCAGGGTAGATACACCTCAGAGGTGAGTTTATATTAGGTAATGGGTCCCCAAGCACATCACATATAGGGTTAGTTACCCCCCCCCCCCCCCACACACACACACACACATAGACGTATATATAGAGTGAGGGTCCTCTATCTATAGAGTCAGTTACTCTCATAAATGATATTTATCCCTCAATGAGGTATGGTTCCTCCACTATTATTATATATATGTGACATAGGTTTGTTCATATCTAGGTAGTTATGACCATGGGGGTTATTACTCCCTTAGATTCCATCTATCCTTGCTAAAAGTGTTAGTTTCCATATAAGTTTCAATAATAATGAAATAGTCTTAATGGAAAATGAGGTGTGGTACTTCCTCAACTAATGATAAAACTTTAGTTGGGATTTGTTTCCCTTAACTAGATTTTGGTGGTAGTGAAAATAAAGGTCTGATAAAATAAAAAGCTTCAAGACTTATAACTCCTCAGGAATACCTTAGTTTCCTTCGAGATATTACATATGACTATATATTATGTTTATACTACATGGTATTTTCAATACTCTGAGCATCACTAGTTTTTCATAAGTCATAACCTTCAAGGATTCAAGCTGAGATGATTAAGACTTCTTTTCATCCCAGAGACTTTTAGTGATAAAACATATCTAGATCTTCCTTTATCTTACTCCCAGGTACATTTTAATCCTAGAGTTTAAGATGAATTATTTATTTACACTCTATTTTTTAGGGAATCCTACTATGTATGTTTATACTCACCCCAACATAGTCATTGTTCTCACATGTGTTGCATCTATAAATATTATAAAAGGTTTAGAGGAGGTCTTGGTGGATGTGGAGATGGTGTTTCTTGTTTGAAGATAGTGTCTGGTGATTCTTAATGGCACATGATAGATCATGAAGGTTCATGATAGTGGTGGTGTTTGTTTCATTTAAAGATTATTTCTAGAGTCTTATTCCTATTAGGATAGGAGGGTTTTGTGGTGTAAAGTTCCTTTGATATTTCCCAATGTGGAATTTTACATGTATTTAATGGATCATTCATGCGTTTTATGAGATTTGGTTATATATATATATATATATATTGTTGGTATTGTTGATTATTTTATGCATTAAAGCTATGTGTATATCCTAGGTTGATATAGGTTAAAGCCTACCATATTGTGTGATATGACTAATTATTTCTAATCACTAGCCCATAACTAAGGATCTATTTGGGGTGAGTATAGGAGGTGTAAGAGAAGATTGATATGGACCACACTTTCATCCCCTCCCATCATCATCATCATCCATGGTTATATCTTATCATGCATAGAGTGTAGATAGTTATATCTATAGAAATAGGTGTACAGATAATGGTTTTGGTTAAGCATCAGTGGATGTAGTTTGATGTTTGAATAATTTCCTCTCTTTGTGGACCTTTATATTGGATGGAATGGGAATGATCTATTATTTCTTCACCATATGTTTGAGATCTTGATATAATAGTGGATCCCTTATCTAGAATATTATCAAAAAAAAGAATCCTTATTAATTGTAATCATTTTTCACTCACCCCATATTTTGTTTTCATTTTATACTTAGTGGATATAGAGGTATTTCAAGATTTGACTTTAGGGAAGTGATGAGATCCATTGGTGCCTATATCAGAACTGATTTGTTACCAATTCTAGTATTGTGTGGTGATGTTTATTTGAGTAAATGAGTTTATATCTACCCCAAAATAGTGATTAAAATCTCCTTAGGTGTAGTGAGTGGATCCCACAATCTAGAAAATAAAGTCATATTCCCATCATAAAGTGGTTGTGGATTTATGCACTATATGGATTGATGATATTTCACCTCCCATTAATGTGAAGGAATGCATGAATGCTTCCAAAGTATGACCCATGGATATCCCTCAATAGGAGACTGATGAATACATAATATTTAATTATGGGTATGTAATTAAACTGTTTTGGGGAAGAGTAATGAACACCCTAGCTGTATTTATGGATTATATAGTTCAAATCATTTCTTGTGTTGATTTGAGGAGGATATTGTTAGGAATTCGGGAATACTCTAGTCTCACCATTAGAATAAAATCTTCACAATAAACCAATTTAGTGTGAGTTCTAAATTCATGGAGTTTTTTTAACATTGTGAGTTTGAAAATAATGAATTATAAGAGATGTTAGTGGTATAGTAGTGGAATAGTTGCAGAGAAATGTATTTTTGGGTGATGGAGTAGGCACATAATTCTCTAGATTCAGATTAGTTTATTCTATCATGGAGAGGTATATATTTATCACCATTTATTGATGGTGATATCCCCATACTCATCATTTCTATGAGAGATACCCATGGTCATGATTCCAACTTAGTATCTCTATCTAACCAGAATTTGTTTGGGGATAGACCTAAAGAGCTTTCTAGAAGGTGGGGTGAATGTTGTCTACTTATCCAGGAAGATTTTGGTTTTCCCTTGGTGTTTGTATTTAATATTATGATATACATTATAAGTGGTACCATCTTTAGAGATGTGCTATTATTAGTGTTTTATGTTTCTTGTACCCTTATGAGTGTACCCATCATATAGTAACTCTTATTATGCAGTAGAGGAGGACTTTTTCCTATGGATGTTTTGGTTTTAAATTACTCTATCTGGGTGAGTTTTATCCCATAATCTATTGATATAAGATCTAGTTTATCTAAATAGGTGGGACCTTCCACATTGGATTATGGAATATTGAGACACCCAATGTAAAGTAGAGTGATGTTGAGTCATTTATTTATGGTGTTTTTATTCCCAATGTTCTTTTTAGTAGATTTAATAAAAGATAAATGAAAACCCAACCAATCTATCTTTGACAGTGAGTGAAAACTTGTTAGAGATTAGGACATTGATGGAGGATTCTCATAGATGACGAGGTTAGGAAAGAAGGGCCATGACACCTTATTCTATAAGATAGGGACACTATTTTTTAAAATATTCCAAGTAGATTGTGGGTGATGGGAAAACTAAAAAGGTCTAAAGAAGAATGTTTCCATGGAACTCTTCAAGTGTTAGTGAAAAATATTTTTTTAGTGCTTAGTAGTGGAGTGTGGTGTAGAAGTTATGTTCTCCTATAAAAACATCAATAATTATCTTTAAAGTTGGGGAGTAAAGTTCTTCCACCATATATAACATTGGTAATGAACTATTTCAATATTGATTTCAGTGGTTTATGGATTCACTTCATCCCATGTGGTGGTATAACCTTTGGAAGAGAAAGAGTTTTTTTTTGTAGAGTGTTAGAAAGACTCACATAGATTATATCTATGCTTACTCTAAGGTATTGTTTCAATATAAGATAAAGTCTATAGTCTTGTATATTGGAAATGGATTTCTTTTCCTAAGTGGTGGTTCACTAACCTATACTATGGTCAAACCCCTAGAGATGAAGGAAGAGTGTACAAATGTGGGATGTTTTGGAATGAATTTTTTTTATATTCCTTTAGGACATTCATTTTTTTTAATTTTTAGGCATGAAAAAGGTTTAAAAGTGGGTAGGAGATATATATCCATGTTTTTCTAATCAAAAAATATTTCAATTTTTAGTTTTAGAGTCTTAGGACCTTCTCGGGGGTAAAATGGTAAATTTACACTAGAAAATGACCATAGAAAATTTTATAATTATTCCATTGATCATGCAGTGAAGTGCTTACCCCTAAGATGGTTTTTCGTGAAATTTGTATGGTGGTAAAGTTTGAGAGATTTTAAATATTTATTAATTAAATATTTATCTATCCCTTGAGTGTGAATGGAAATATCATCTAGAAGATAGCTCAGATTGAAATTATGACATCATGGATTTTTTTGGATTAGGAGATTTTCCATGGGTGTGATCTAATCTTTACTTACATTTTGGGCCTCAATGTGGCTATTGTAGGTTTATCTTTTAATGAAATTAAACAATGTCAAATTAATTAATAGGTTAATAGAGAAACCAAAAAACCCCTTATAAATCCCTCCTTATTGATCCTCTCTAGGGTAAGTAATTATTATCATCTATATAACCCTGGATATATATATATATATATAGGTGAGGGGATAGATCTTAGAAGAGTTGAAATTGGATCGAGAGAACATGACTAGATCTACGGAAGCATCAATGATTAGATCATATGATGATGACAAATGAAACCCTACCATCAAAAATGGATTTTGTAGATATACTCTATGCCATGAGGTAGGGATATTTTCTTGTATTCATGCCTCTTTATCTATTATTTTAAGTTTATGAATCCCCCCCCCCCATTTATATATTTTTTTATACCAATTTAACTATTATGGATTGATGGATTCAAATTTATAGTGATTTTCCTTTGAGAATTTTGTTTCTAAAATATTGGATTTTTTAATGTAATGAATATCTAAGGCATTTATATTTGATCCTATATGTCTTCCCATTTTGAGGTTTTTTTATATTTCATTCCCTATGATGTATTGTGGATAAATTATTAGGTGGTTGGTATTCACATCAACTTCCATTATTTGGTTCCCTTTATTTATGGGATAAATGATAACCATCATAAATATCAGGTTTTAGTGTCTCAAACTTAAGGTGATTGAAAGGAAAAAATCAGCAACATCTTATGGTGATGTAAATCGGTTCAATCCAAAGGAAGTGATGGGAAAAACTTTGGGGTGTAATGATGAGGCTCAAGGAATAATGGTTTGATCTAATTCTTTGATAGATGTTATATTGAGATATATTGAGTGTTAATAAGTACACCTGGTGGTATTTGATTGTGATGGATACTAGAACAACATGATTAGGGAATAATTTGACTGATTGTTGTGTGAAATCTAAAGAACCCATATTCTAGGTCAAAGAAACAAATACATAGAATGTCGTTTAAAATAACACACATAATATGCCTTCTTATCTATAGTGATAGGGTTAGAGAATTTATAAATATCACATGGTGTGTGTTAAAGTTTTAGACACCATGTGGTTTGATTTTTGTGGCTAAGTGCATGCCCAAATGGGGTGTAGTGTAGATACTCTATATGTATGGACTACATGACATGACAATAGTAGTATTGTATGCCCAAGTAGCATTTGTGAACCACATGCCATGTTTCCACAGTGACACATCATATAGTCAGGGACTAAATGACTCATATAGCTAGTGGTACATTCCTTGTTATATCACCAACACCACACACTATGTCCAACTTTAGACATTTCATGTATGCTAATACGGCAATGAATCATGTATTAGAGATACACATTGAGTAGCTAATTGGTCCCACCATACATGTACGCCATGGTACATGTCATTTAGGTCAGCTCCACATTCCATGTGGAAGAGAAGTATATGATGAAGCTTTCCTAGATAAGTTGTACACCATGTACCCATATAGTACATGCAATGTTTTTTTCTAGCCTTAATAACTTTTTATATCTCCTTACTCGGGACTCAAATTTGGGAATTTAAGTAGTCCACCCTAATAATTTTTTCATATATAATTTGATGGAACATTTCACCTCAACATAAAAGGTGAGATATGAGTTGATATATACAGTTTAGTCTCAATGATAATATTTAGGCTTTGTGATTAGAGCATTATCAATTTAGCTACCCCCTAGTGGTGGTTTTATATTATGTGGTGAGTCCCAATCACATCACAGGTAGGGAAAATTACCCACCCATCCCCTATACATGGGGAGAGGTTCCTAAATTTGTGGACTCAGTTACCCCCCCCCCCCCACACACACACACACACACCTATTAACCGATACTCACTAGTTTAGAAATGGGTTTTTCACATCTTCTTTCTTAAAATTTTAACATCAGATAAGAGAATCTTAGAAAATGAAGTTGTAAATACTTTTTTTCATTGGTTAATCTAATCAACATTGAACATAATTTTTAATATTTATTCTTTTAAAAATTGACATTGAAAACACATTAATATTATTAATAGATGATGGATTTTCAACACTAGTTATTAAATAACCTATTTTGAAATTAATTTTTTTTAAATATGACATGAAACCAATAACCCAAAACCATAGTAGTAGAAAAAAATATTACCACTAGAATAATATTAGTAGGACCAAAAAAAATAATTTACTTCAAATATTTCTTTAAATTACAATAAGCTTACACTTTGAAATTAAACTTCAAAATATATATTACAAACTTAAATTAAATAAAACCCATAAAATATTCGGTCCATATTCATTGAACATGATTCAAATCATATTTTTTTGTAATAATGAGGTTTATTAAGAATCTAAAAATATAAATTAAGGTATATTTGATAAATTGTTTCCATATAATTATAAGATAAATAAAAAGGTTATAATAATATCTAACCTTGTGTAATTTTGTAATTGTTTTGGTTGAAATTATTTCTAAAATATATCTCATAATGAAATAACAACATTTTTTACTCCTTGTTGATAATGAAAATTTTGTTTGAAAAGAAGTTTTCAATTAAAAAAATATTTGAGGAATATATAAAATTATAGAAATCATAAATGAATTTACCTTTGAATGAACATAGTTGATCTTTATATTCATCTTTCCTATCAAAACTCTACTAAACTTGTGTGCTCTTTCAAAATGATGTTTTTGAAATAAAATATATATTCATTATAAAAAATAATTAATCATATAATAAAACATACGTCTCTAAAACTTCTTTCAAGAATGATTACACATCACCTTTTAAGGAACATAACTAGTAAAGTTTATTCTCTTTTGAAAAAAAGATACCCAACATCAAGTGGCCACTAATATTCAAAAAATATAATATAATTGAATTTTGAATTAAGATAAAAAATCAAAATACATGTTTTATACCTACCAAGATAATGAAACATCCAACACTGAATTGTATCATTCCTTAATTTTTCAAAAATATATATTTTTTCTCATATTCATCATTCTTGACTATGGATAAATAAATTGGGTGTCCAAGAAACTAAAAAATTATTATTTATCATTTTTAAAACAAATTTTATAAACATAAATATAAAAAATAGTTATTATATTAGATAAATAAAATTAAAATAACTATAAAAAATATAACAATTGACTTACATTAAAAATATTTATAGTACTGTGAGGATAAAAATATAGGAAGTAACAATCTTAATTATATATCTTCTACAAATTTTTACAATAATAATGAATGAAAACATTTTATAATTTTTTGAAATCTCATAAGAATCCAACAACTGAGATTCATTTATTGATAATCTAGAAATCATGGTTGTATCCAATGTCAAAGTTTCCTCAATTTCTTTCTCTTTAAATATAAGATTTATTTTCCTTTGATGTATTCTTTTGAATATATATATATATATATATGTATTAAAATAATAAAACAAAATTTAACACCAATATGAAATAAAGTTTATAATATACTCATACATTAATGGTAAGTTATCTTACAAGTCAAGATGGCCATGATAAAAAATTTCTAGCATTGTGTCTAACTATTAAAGCCTTTCCTGTAGGGAATAGTACTCTAGATGATTTATCTATAATATCCAGTATTGTTAACCTAATTTGATTCATCTCTATCTAATGATGATACATAATATACCCAATATAATATATCATCCCATAAGATACAATATTATACTGGGGATCCTCAAAATACAACTCATGGTATATGGGAAGATGAGGATAGGGTATAGAAGTTGGATATATAATTAGAGGTGGGTGAGTGGGATCTGAAGGTAGGGGTTGAGGAGAGGGATATATAACAAGTAGTGGAGGAGTGGAATATACATCCAAAAACTTCCTATACATATCAAAAAAATCAATTGTATTGAAGCATTAATCCTCTCCCCAACTATAGCTCTGATCATCTCCTCTATTTTTTGAACCATCTTTTGAACCTTAGCTTATAATTTCATAATTTTTCCTTTATATACATCCTCCCTTTATTATTTTCTAGAATTACCAAACAATTTTTTAATTGAAACACTTGCCTCAAATCCATTTGTGTGGCCTTGGTGTCTTGGATTTCCCAATGAAATAGATAAAATATCCTTCCCACCCTCATTATGAAGGTCACCTATATGGTTTTTACCTCAAGGAATTACTTTATATAATATTTGAATTATTTATTAGTAAATTAAAAAATATAAAGAGTTTCAAAAAAACCTAAATAACTTAAATAAATCCTTATATAACTCTCAATTATAACCCTCAATTCATCACTAAGATATGTCTGCTTTTTTAATCCAATAAATCTTAAATTTTTCAATTCTAGGAGGTGGGGAAGGAAGATCAATCTCTATTGATGTTGAAGACTCTTCTCTCACATTTTTAATTTTTTAATTCATAAATTTATCTTCTAATAATGAATACCCTCCATGAGATAAATTATGAAGATATATTTTTTAGGTTTAGATCTCCTGAAGAGATCTTCTCAATTCTTATTAATTAAGGAAAAAATACATTAATATGTTAATTATAGTAATATAATGAACTTCCAAAATATGAAATTACACTTACAAAAATGAATCGTTTTGCCTAATTTCAAAAAAAAAATCCAGGTATCTTTATCTAGAAAGGGATATATTTGAAAATTATTTTCATTCTATCTTATTTAAAAAATGAAATCACTTGTTAGGGTTGATTTATTATCATTTAATATCCTTTCACTAATAGATAAACATCTCTTCCTAACTTATTTATTGTTTGTAATATCATATGTAATTTGATGAAATGAAAAAATAACATATATTAATAAAAACATGAAATGATAACTAAAATAAAAATAAATTACAATACCAAAATTGTCTACCACAGTAGAACTAGTGTCATCCTGGGGAAATTTCTCCAATAAAAAATCTAAATTATGATATTTTATCGATCCTATATTACCATAAATATCTTAAATTGGGTCGAATTTGGACCTATGGGATTTCCATTATCATCAAACTGAATAGATATCCTCTATTCATGGCTATGAGAAACTAAAGATTTAGGTAAATATATGCAACCACGTTTACCTACCCTTGAAGCCTTATTTGTATCAATGGTAGTAGATGGAAATTATACAATAAAATGAGGACCCTCATTAATGGTATGTGTAGGGTCCTCACTAGAAGAACGAGGTGAATCAAGAGTATGATCTGAAATTATTTTATAAATAAAATTAAAAAACAATCAGTTAAATAATACAATAGTTATATATAAAGATAAATATATATTTAAAAAAATATTAGACAAAAATTAAAGTAATCTAAACAATTTATAAAATAAATATAAATTTAAAAAAATCCAATAGTTTTTAGCTCATGTTAACTTAATAATCAACATTTATATAAGGATCCAAGTGATTAGTGTTTTTTTAATTCATTTAACACACTTTTTAATTCCATTAATCTCATTGTTTTCTTTTATAATCATTGATTTTTCCTCTATATTTTGAGAATATCTAGTATTAAATTCATGTATGGTTTGTTTGAAAATTCCATAAATGAAATAAAAATGATTTATAATTTAAAAAAACAATCACTTGAACATTATATTTATCTAGAATCTTTGACTCATGCATGTTTTATTCTTATATTTTACCAACAATTAGAGATGACTTGTTCTATAATTTCAAGAAACAATTTCTACATGAAAACATTTTTTTATCACTTTACACTTTTTATACACTTAAAAAATAATATTAATGATTAAAAAATAATTTTGATCAAATATAATATTTATGAAGTTGTATTTTATTTTTAATTAAAGGTCAAATAAAATGATATAAAAATATATATAGATTGATAAAAAACTAGAAATATTATATCTAACATTTCAAAAAAATTAAATGCAAAACAATATATAAATATATGTTACCTATAATATCAGGGTATTATTAAAGGATTATTTTCCCATATTTCTTATTCATGATTGTTCCATATATCACAAACCATGATTTTAACATCGTTATCAATACACTTTGATAATTTAACCATAGAAGTAGGAATCTCACATAATTCATTATCATTTCCATGTTTTTCATCATTAAAATAATGCTTTATTCCTTGAAAAGTGATAGATCAGTGGATATTTAATGGGTTGAGAATAAAAAAATTGAATATATTTACATTATAAAATGTTAATTTTTATATTCCAATATATATATATACCAGCATCATACCAATTTCATCATGTTTACCACTACTGTTACTGAGAACCCATTTATAGTAAAACATAGGAACTCAAAATTTAATATAATAAATCTCCTATATTTATTTAATGACTAAATAATTTTCACTTGAAGTAGAGATTGGGTTATATTATTTTTCACTTGAAAAATGTGTTTCTTCAGAAAACAATAATACACTACTATTCTAAACAGAATTTCTATTTTCCTAATATTTTTTGAAAAATGTATAGCCATTAATTTCATACCTTGATGATGTAACCACATTTAGACTTGTAATGTCCAATAACCATTTCAATGTTACTAATGCATTTGATCTACCAATCATAGTTTCTTTAAATCATGGTATTGAAGTTTTTTTATGCTCATTCAATGCCCACATGGTCTTAATCTTTATAAAATACAATTTTAACACATTAATATGGATTTTTTTGTATGGTTGAGCATCATCTATGTTATTAATGATGTATAATTTTGGTTTTATTATTTTTTAACTAGTAAATGATTTAATTATCAATAAAAAGATCCATGTTCCCCAAAAATTGACTGAATTGTGGAAATAGGTAGGCAAATCAATATGCTCCACTACAGATAAGTAGTTTGTACAAAACTCTAAATCCTCCTTAGAAATTTACTTATTAACAATATAGGCTTTTATTCACTATGGATTCTTAACATACCCCTTCAACATCTTTATATACCTTTCAAAATAATACATCTAACATAAATATAAATAACCACACGACCTAATTTCGCACACTAAATGAACCATTAAATACACCATTATATCAAAAAAAATTGTAGAAAGAATGTTTTTGATGGAAAAAGTAAATATATTATATCATTATACAACTTGTTCAATTAATTTAGGTCCATAACTTTGTTATATATGGAATTGAAAAAATAACACACCTCTATGATAGTCATTTTGACACAGTTGGATAATATTCCAGGTAATGTAACTGGTAAAATTTATTGCATCATAACTTGAAATTCATGATATTTCATGTTGTATAACTTCTAATATTTCATAGACATAAAATATTATACATTTTAAGAATAAATGTCAAAAAATTTGATACCATGGAGAAACTAGAAAAAAATTTATCACCCTTGGATAATGCATAACAAGTAGGAGGAAAGTCAGTTTATTTCCCTTTAGAAGTATGAGTTGACTTCAAATATATCCCACTAAAAGTAAATCCAATCTTTCATTCAAACCATAATTTATCTTTCCTTTAATATCTAATAATGTTCCAATCAGACTTTCACATATATTATCCTCAACATGCATCACATTGATGTTATCTTTTATCTCATAAGATCTTAAATATGGAATCTCAACAAGTATTGATCATTTCTTCCATATATATTTTTTAGTTACAGTTTTTTCTTCCTTTCCAAATTTGAAATTAATGTTTTTCACTCTCTCAAAGTATTGTTTAGTTGTCAAGTGATTTGGAGAGATATCAAATTCTATTAATCCATTTAATTCCTTTTTAATCTTAAATAAGAGTGATCCATATACAAAAAAACATCAATGGGATATGTACACTATTTTCCTCTCATATTGTATTTTGAAAAATTGAAGTACCTTATTTATAAATTGGATAATATTTATAGACATTAAAAATATATCCTGAAAAAATCCAAATATTGGGAATCCATTTATAGTAAACAAAAATAATTCATTAAATTAGAAAATATTAAATTTTTATAATAATCATAAACTTTGATACCTTCATTCAATAAGTGTTTCAAATTATCAATTAATGGTGAAAAGTAAACATTAATATTGTATCCAGGTTGTTTCACTCTATAAATTATTAAACTTGACATGATATATTTATACTTCATACCAAATTATATTGATAAATTTTAAATTACCAAAAAAACTATCCATGAACTATATTTTCTACTAAGGCTCCAATATGGATTCATTTCATCTATGAATAGCCTAAATTATAGATTTATAGGTTCATTTATAAATTTTTGGAAATTATGAATCAATATTCTTCTATTGTTGAAAATCATCTAGATGGTGTGATTTTCTACTAGATATTTTTTCATATACAATCCATCTTAACAATTTTTTATTATTTTAATTTGTAAACAAATGGTTCATATGGGTAATTATAGGAAGATACCAAATTTCATTAGCCAAAATTTTGGTACATGGAATAATGAATGAATCAAGTTCTAATTTTTATTTCAATATATATTCTGATGCCTGGTATTTAGGACACTCTAAAAAACCATAATATTTATTCTAAAATAAAAAATAGTCATTGGGGAGACATGTATCTTTGTTTACCTCAATACCATTGGGCATAATTTATTTTTTTCAACATAATTTGAAATTTGAATACCATTGTCTTCAAGAAGTATGTCCTTCAACTACTGTATAAGTTTTATAAAACTCTTATCACTCCATCCATTTTTTACTTTTAAGTTCATCAATCCTAACATTATTTATAAAACTATGAATTTTTCACAACATGGATACAATGTTTTTTCTGAATCACCATATAATTTCTCATTCTATAACATTTTTGTTGTTGTCTCTACTTTAATATCATGAATCATTTATTCAATTTGATCCAAAATTTCATTTTGAAAATCACCATCATCATTAGATATTAAATCCTACCCAGTTTCACCATGTTAAATCCAATGACTATAATTCCGATTATGACCTTGGAATATTAAATGATCTTTTATATCTTTTCTTTATAGCTTTCTCATATTTAAACATTTCCAGAATAGATAAAAAATAGTCATTGTTTCAAATATTTCATTTGTAAAATTATAAAAAAGAATAAACTCCATCATATTCATCACTTTTTCGACATGTAGTAATCCAATTACGATCCTTTATCACCTATACAGAATTTGAATTATTAAATATAAGTTATTGTATTTTGAAACATAAATTCTAATTTACTTTTATAAATAATAATATAAAGAAAAGAATGTTTACTTTTATCATCATTGTTTATTGTGTAATAAAATATTTCAAAAACCAATTTGTTTTATTAAAAAACTTAAATAAAAAAACTCAATATAAAATAAATAAA
The DNA here is from genome assembly GCA_963277665.1 of Viscum album. NCBI lineage: Eukaryota > Viridiplantae > Streptophyta > Magnoliopsida > Santalales > Viscaceae > Viscum > Viscum album. The sequence continues at coordinate 1,899,209,354 of OY728146.1, read as the reverse complement.
TGATTGAAAAATAATAAAAATTTAAAATACATAATAAAAACCTATAAAGTAAACAATGTTAGTTTTTTATAAATAAAAGATACATTTTTAATATATAATTTTTGTGTACAAATGAAAACAATAAATACACACATATTAAATGACATATAAATTCCTAAAAGAATGATAAATACAGGAATCTATTGAATATTATAATTATAGTATATTATAAAAATAAACTATATTAAAATTATATATTTTAGAGTAGTTATAAAAGACACAAACGTAAACTTATCAAACCATTTATAAATATAAAATAACTAATAAACACATAGAAATTTTCTTAAAAATTATGATTATATTAGATTCTCAACTACATAAATAGAAATAATTCACAAACATAACCAAACATATATGAACTTCAATAATTTTTTCCTTTAAAATGAAAAAGTTATTTATTTTCCCTATGAAATAATTCTCAAACCAAACTTATTCCTATTAAATCTATTTTTTTGTATCACATTTATTATAAAAATGTGATACATGATTCATATATGAAACTAAAAAATGTCTCTTATTATTATTTATTTATAACTAAGACATTGTGAAACATATTTTGTAATCCCCTTTCTTATTATTAACCACCAAAAATAGTTTTAAAGTCATGATATTTCAATGAAGCCCCGATCAAACTCATATAATCATTATACAGAATAATTTTTTCAAAAACAATTTAATACCTCTTCAAAGCGGAAACATAAGTAGTTAAATATAAATTTTATGAAGGATTGTTCTTTTTATGGGTTCATAGTTTCCTATACCCATAAACCATCACTTTTCTTCCCTGGACTAGAGAAAATTCTATGGCCACACTAGATGCATCACAATGTAAATCAAAAGTTACCCCTAATAAATGAAAACAAAAATAAATTTATTTAATAGTGATTCAATCAATCATGGTACTATTAGTAACCCTGTTGAAAACACAAATAATTAATCCAAAAATAAAAAAAATTAAGGGATGAGGAAGATAAAAAATAGTGATGAAAAAATCCCAGGTAGGATTAAAGTTTAAGATAACGGTGGGTGAGGGATGACAATGGGGTTAAAAATGGTGGTTGATGGTGTATGATGTTGGGTGATGATACATGAGGTTGGATAATGTTCATTGGTTTGAAGAATGAGAGTTTTGGTCACTCTAGTAGGAAAATCCAAAACCCTTTCATGTGAATCAATAAAACAAAAATTAGGGATCTAGAATTTGAATAAAAAATTAAAGGTTTTTAACATTTGTTATTTGATAACCAACATTAAAATATGGTGTTCAATATCAATTTTTTCATTTATGTTGAATACAAAAAAATTATTTCCAACATTAATTATAAAATAATTAATGTTGAAAATAAATCATGACATTTTTATATAGCTGTGATGAATAAAAAGACTTAAATAATTGATTTTTCACAAGTGAATTATCCCTTGGTGAGGCATGATTTCTCTACTACTATTCTAGATAAGTGACATGGTATTTTTCATATTTGGGTATTTATGATTTTGGGGGTCACCACTCCCTCCACCAATATATATCATTGCTTAAGTTGTGACTTTCCCAATAATTTTTGAGAATGGTGACATGGTTTTGATAAAAAGTGAGGTGTTATACTTACTTTATTAACATGTATACTTTTACTGGGAGTAGGTATACATTACTAGATTATATTGGTGTTTTGGATGAAGGTATTAGAATATAATATGATTCGAGACTTGTGACTCCTTAGTCACCCCTTGGTTTCCTTCAAGATGTATCGTATAGCTGGTTATCAAATTTAAAATTTGTATGATTTTTGATACTCTGGTCATCCCTATTTATTAATGAGTCATGAACTTTGAGTATTTAATCCAAAATTAATGTAACCTCTTCACAACCCTCATACTTCTAGCGATATAGTATATTTGGATATTTTCTTATTTTTCTCCCTACTACCTTCTTGTTCCAGAGTTTGAGTTGGCTTGTTTCTTACCTTTCATTTTGAGTTTTAGTGAATCCTAATGAGTATGTTTATACTCACTACTGCACTTAAATTATACCCACATGTATTGTGCCTAAACATATGATGTGGTTAAATAGTGGTCTTGGTAGACCTGGAACTAGTGTTACTACTTCAAAGCTAACACTTGGTGATGTATGGTGATGCATAGTGGATCATGGTGGTTTGTGATGGTGATGGTGTCTATTGTATTTATAGATTGATCCAGGTGTACATGATATGATAAAAATAATTCTATAGTCTTATGTCTATCAAATTCATAGTATTATGGTATGTATAGTTCCTTTTGTATTTCTCTATGTGGGTTTGTACTTTTATTTGATATCTCATACATGGGTTTTATATAGTTCATTTGTTTATTTATATTCTAATGGTGTTGTTAGTTTTTTTTTCATTGTATATATGTGTGTAATGAAGGTTTATATAGGCTAAGTACTCTCATATTATGTGATATGTTGACTCATTAATAGTCACCAGTCCCTAACCTATTGGAGATAGTCTTAAAGTGGAACACTCAACTTACTATTATCCCAAACAGGGCTTCGGTGGGTTGGTTCATGTTAGAGTGGTATCCGACTAGTCAAGTCCTAGTGATAGAGTTTTTAGTTAGGAGTCATATGAGGACTAGTTTGAGAATTTAGGTCAATAATGTTAACAGGGTATTGAGTTTGTTTATAAAACTAAGGATTTCAGTGTAGGTGTGATGACCACCATATCCTTTCACCAAAACTCTGATAACAAGTTACTCGACCCAGACTAGTAATAAATCATTATAGGGTAAAATAAAGTGGTATATAGATCATATAGTGATCATTTATAATCATTAATTTCCTTTATGTGTCATCTCATCTTTTTATTATATAACACTTATGGGTTCCTACTATCAAATGTTGGGTGATACCCTCTGATATCTTACTTATGTGCATAGATATGGTCATGAAGATATCATTCCTGTAGTTAGGGATCTCACCACCAGTTAGTGAGCGGTGATGCATTTCTTTCAAGACTCAGTTGAGATACATCCATGCCCCATGATTGGTGTCAAATTCTCTCTCCTTATATGTTAGTTTGTAAATTCATGTAGAGTGAATGTTAGTTCCTGCTAAGTTGTATAATACTAACCATTTTCTTGATATGTTTCATATATTCCAATAATAGAGGCCTCATGGATTTTTGAGGATATCCAGAACCTTTGGTGGTATAGGTTTAGTTGTAGTCAAAAACTCACATATCCAACTTGTTTATACCTTTACTGGTAAAATGAAAATTTACACATTAACCTATCTATATGTAATGGTGAACCATTAGTGGATGATATTTTACTCAAAATCACGATGGGACTACACTAAAATGGTTGGATTTTGATCCTTTTTTTAGTATGGGGTATTATCTAAGGGCGTTGGACCCTCTATAAGGTAGCATGATCATGTCTAGGTATGCATTGAGATCCATTAAATTCATGATGTGTTCTATGGAGATGTTTTATGGTGGAATTATCCAATATAATTCATTTGGATGAAGACTTTGGTGAAATATATTTCTATCTAGGGTTGTACCTTCATGAAACACCACTTATACCAGAGTCCCCTGACCAAACATTAAAAATTGAGTATTCTTGATAGGGATACAACCTAAATTTTTGGGTAGGGTGGTGTTTAACATAAAGATATATCAAGATGTATCATAAAAGGATATCCATGTGGGATAGAGTTAATATAAGATACTTCCCTATTATATTCCTAGTTTTATATTGGGGATCTATTCCGTAGAAGTGTAAGTGGTGCGGGAGCATAAAGATATGGAGGAAAATTTGATCCTATAATATCATCACTTCTAATCATTAGATACTATCACACATGTATTGGTTGTATTTAGAGTTATGGTAAGAGGTGTATGATGGTTGTTTATGGTCATAAATTGATGAATTTAGTTTGAAGTGAAATTCTTATCCTCTCTTCATAGACCATCACACTAGATGGTGAAGGATAAAATTATTCTTCCTTAAACATATATTCAATAGGTTAAGAATCCAGTGGATCCCTTAGCTAGAATTTTATTATATAGAGAATCCCCATTAATAGATAATATCATTCACTCGCCCCTTCAAGTGATGTTATTTTCTCCTTAACTGAGAAACGAGTCTTTTAAGAGATTTCTTCATCGTGGAGATGAGATTGAATAGTTTATACCTTAGAACGGATTGCATACTAGTTCTAGTATTAAATAAATATGAATATTTTAGTAAATAAGGAAATACCTTCCCCTCGATAGTGAGTAGGTTTCCCTTAGGTATGGATATTGGAAACCACTATCAAAAAATTGAAGTCAAATACCCACTATATAATGAGAATGACTTTATGTGCTATGTGTATAAATGATAATTTTCTTACCAAGAATATAAAGAAATGTGTTTATGATTCTAATGGGTGACCTATGGTTTTCCATCAATGTGATACCAACATATTCATTTGTGTGTATTTAGGATATGGAGTTCAAGTATTTATGGGTGAAGTGATGAACACCCTTATGGAATTCATGTAGAATGCATACTGAATGATTCCTTATGTCAATTCAATGAGGGTCTTGTTGGGAATTTAGAGACACTCTTGTCTTACCATGAGAGTATCAACTATATAATAACTCATCATTGTATGAGTTCCAAATTCATGGAGTAGTATTTGGACTTAATGAAGTTTAAATTGTGGAGTTTGATGATATCTTAGTGGTATAGGAGTGGTTTAGTGGTTGATTCTTCTAGAAGGGGACTATATGACCAGATGAAGGAGGAGGTTCATGAGTAGATAGTTTTGAATAATTTGATTATTATGTAAAGATATATATATTTTTATCTTTTGATCAATTGTGGAAGCCCCATACTCTTAGATTTTATAAGATATCCCCATGGTGGTGATGTCAACTTAGTGGCCCTGTATAACCAAACATTCTCAAATGATGGAGATAAAGTAATCTAAATAATTTGGTAAGCACATCATCTAATTCCCTATAAGAATAATGGTTTCCCTTTGGTGGTTGTATTGAGTATCATGATAAAAATTTAGAGTGGGGATCACCCTAGCAGAGAAGTAACCTCAATGTGGTATGTCTAGAATACCCTTATGGGTGTACCCATTACATAGAAACTCTCTCTATGTAGTGGAGGTGGTGGTTTTCTCAAGTGGTTTTAGTTTTTAATTTATTTATTTTGGTGAGTTTTATGCTAGGGCATGGTGATGATAGAGTAGGTTAATCTAAATGGGAAAGAATATCCACTTCATTTTATGGTGGATTGGTCCACCCAATGAATAGTGGTGTGGTTTTAAATAGTTTTTTGAGGTTGGTGTTGCTTAAAATGTACTCATTGGTAGCTTTCATGAAAGAGAGACAAACAAAACCATGTTATCATTGATAATGGATATGAACTTGTTTTATATTAGGATATTGTTGGAAGATTATTATGGATGTTGAGGTTGATAAATAAGGTTCATTCCACCTTATGTCATGAACTAGTGACATCAGTTATTATACACATTCCCTATGGGAAGAAGGTAAAACAGATATAGGTCTATAGGATCTTACTTCCTTATAACTCTTTATGAGTTAATGAGAAATACTTTTAGAGTGCTTAGTGATAGAGTGCAGTGTAGATGGTTCATTATTCTATGAAAACCATCAAGAATGTTCATTAAAGGTGGGGAATAGGGTTCTACCACCATATGTAACTTTGGTAATGAACTATTTTAAGTTGGATGTCAGTGGTTCATGGGTTCACTTTGTCTTATGTAATTGAATAACCTATGGATGAGAAAATGTTTTGGGTGTAGAGTCTTGGAAAGACTCACATAGAGAGAATGTGTGTTTCTACTAAGTTATTTTTTTAAGATAAGCTTATACAAATAGTATTGGTGATGGAAAATGGAGTTATTTTCCTAAGTGGGGGTTTATCGAACTCATTTAGGGTTAGAACCCAGGAGACAAACAAAAGTTCATTTAAAGGTGGGTTGTTTTTACATGAGTTTGTTTTTGTGAGCTTTTTTATGGAGCACTAGATGTTTCCGTTTTGGTGATGAATTGTTTTAGAAGTGGGAAGATTTAGAGATTTGGGTTTTTCTTTACTGAGACATAGATAAATTTCAATTTTCAGAGTCCTATGACCTCCTAGGGAGTAAAATGAAAAATTTAACCTAATAGATGAGCACAAAAAATTGATGGATTTCTTAATATTAGGGTGTGATTTTTACCCTTAATTTATGTTTTTGTGAAATTAAGAGGGTGGTGATTTTCAAAATATTTTTAATATTTATTAGTTAAATATTTATCTATCCCATGAGTTTGGGTGGTGATATATTCTTACAACAACTCAATTGGAAATTATGACACCTCATCTATGTCACTCCAATCCATTTTTTGGGTATTTTCTAAAAAAACTTTTATGGGTTCAGTGTAAACCCTGAAAAAAAAAATTAACCCTCCTACAAACAAATAACAACAAAACATACAACCATCCCAACATTAAAACCAAAAATAAAAAATATAGATCCCAACTTTCAAATTTCAAAATCAAACCACAAATTTAAAATTTAAAACACAACACCACATCATTTTATTTCCATAACAATTTTCATTTTCCTTCTCCACTACACCTAGATATATAATCCCCTTGATCTGTGTGCCCTAAATATTGATTAAAATATTAATAGCTTCATCAATAAAAAACCATCAAAATGGTGAAAATTAAAATTTTCAATTGAAAATCATAACCAACCATCAAGCTAAACACCTTCAAATTGATCAAACCATAATCACCTTCACCTCACTAATGAGAACCACTCAAATAGAAAACTGATAGCATATTGAGCCACCAAAAATAAAAAATAAAAATTGGGAGACAAATGATAATAATATCATGCCAGTCATGCTTCCTGGAATTTCATCAACCACTGAAACAAAAACTCCTGAATCCTCATTCAGAACCATTACACCAGACTGACTTTGAATGGGGAGATGGACATTGAAGTCAGGGTAGAGTTGATTAGGTGAAGGCCTCGACTGTGATTTGAACCCTAAAAGAACCTTATACCTTCTATGGGTCTAACTCATAGAGAACACTATAAATAACATCAAATGCACTGGATCCATGATTTGTGATCTAATGTCTCATCTTCCATCATCATTACAAAACCATCCACCATTGTCAATGTCAGAACCATCATCTTCAGGAAGAGTATAAAATCCAAATAACCGTCATAGAACCATATCTCCCCAAGAAAAATTATAAATAACAAAAATAAATTCAATCTATAACCACACCACTATGATTAGAAGACCACCAAAAAATATAAAAGGCATATAACACAACTAGGTTGAAAAATCAAAAGGAACAAAAAAGAACCAACATGGTTCATGACTATAGGAACACCAGTTAATGGATAAAAAACATCCAAAAAACCCATGGAACATAGTTCATCAAACTAAAATGGAGCCTTATATAAGAGATATGAAAGTTAGCGTAGAGGTTGAACCATAAAAGTGCCCCGAAAATGAGTCATAACCACGAAGAGAACTGAAAAAACACAAACATCACCTCCCCCAAAAAAACCAACCAAAACCACTAAAACATCCTGAACCAGCATGAAGAATAATGAATAATACCAGAAATGGGGTATTCCATGGTGAGTATGTTTGGCAGAATAGTTGTGGTTCACGTTCGAAGTCCCGAAATTAGGATTCATAATCCTAAAGAAAGAAAGATAAACAAGTGGATACCCTATGAGGATATCCAAGGAATAAGGGATATGGAGTCCTATATAAGAGTTCTTAATCATCAAATAAGTGCATTGGAAACCCTAGGAGAGTGTGATTCCAAGAGAGATAAATAAGTTAGAGTAGTGGGGTGCCATCTCTCCTTATGTATTGTTTCTATAAATATTCAATACAGATTAAGACTATTTTTTCACCTCATATTTTTCTAGAATAAAGGATTTACCCTTGGGGTGATGTAATCTCCTCTCATATTTCAAGCCCTAAGATGGCCCATCATGGGTTATTTATTTAATAAATTCAATTAATATCTAATTAATTAGTTAGTTAATTGTGAAACCTTAAACACATTCTATAAATCCTTCCTTATGTAACACTATGACTCTAGTACCCCAAATCCATTAGTTATTTTATTACAATGGTACATAATATATACATTCTAATAAATAGGATCCAACAGTTTAAGAATATTATTAAACTAGATATATATATTTACATTATATTGCATTGAAATATTAATATACATCAATAGAATTCATGAAAATTTATTATTCCTCCTTCAAAATTCATATATCACACAAATTAATCTCTATGGTTTCCTAGGGAAAAAGGGAAACAATATAAAGGGGTGAGCTCAAATAATAAGTAAGGGGTTAGTATACAATAGAAGCTATCATACATAAGCATGCAATTAATAATGTGATGGGAATAAAAAAATACCATTATAAATAATATATCCATGGGTTTAATAATAATAAATAAATTAATGTAAAAGAATAATTGATCTCAGTGTGATGGAATGAATAATTATAGAAATCATAAATATTCCATCTAGTCCTCATTCAAATATATAATACATAAATAGTTATGGATTTATACCAAATACCTAAATAGTTTCTTGCATAAAATCTATTAGCATATTGAGGGGCTATATAATTTTAGATACCACCTGTCACATAAAAAATCCAATACATCCATCATATGAAGGGAATGGATAAAAAACATAATTTTCCATAATAATCACTATAAAAAACCATGGATAAGTAATTAATAGTTTTTAATATATGAATATGGATATATGGAATACCAATATTTATCCATCCAATGGAATAATATGGTTATCTAGGTGAATATCTCACAATCAACATAGAAACAATAGTATATTCACAATGTAATGGAATATACCTTTATCAAAGGAATGATGAAAAGGCAGCAGTGAAGTGTATTTTTATAGTGTAGAGATATCAATAGAAAACAATCCTTTATTATGGTTTGTAAAGATCTAGCGAATCATCCAAGTCATATCCCCAGGGCTTTTCAAACCAAGTGTGTTATTAGGCCCATAAGTTGTGCACTAAGAAAAGATAAAGTTAATATCCAGCCAAAAATTTTCATGTTTATTAACCCTTGGTGAATCTCATATAGTTCTTGTATCCACTTGGTTTTATCAAGAGAAGGATTTTTTTGGTATAAAACACACTCTCTTTAAAAAACCAAGTTGTATTATGGTTACAAAAAAGTTTGTGCATTATATTAGACTATAAAGGTAGTATAATGAGAGGGAATATATATATATATATATATATATATATATATCATTGATAATATAATAATTAATTTATAATATTGAATCATAATAACATTTCTCATTGAAAAGGAAATGAAATGTATGGATTAAAAAAATAAAGGAGGAGGAGAGTTTAGGAACCCTTACCTTGCAAAGTAGCTTCTTAATGCTTGATATAAACTTCTTAAAACCTTATAAACTCTTTATAGAGTCTCTAGAGAGGGAAAATGGGAGGGAATTTATGATCAATGTCTGTGTAGTGGATTTGAATGGGAGAATATTTGAGGGGGATTTTTTTATTAATTTCAAAGCATGGGTCTTGGACCATATGTTATAAAAAATAGAAAAAATTTGATCTTCCCATGGTTTTAGCCCATAGTATTCAATATATAAGGACTGTTTTTGGCTTATAATTATTTAATAAATAAACCCATTTAAGATATACAATTTTGGGTGTGGAAAAAATTCTTCTTCACAAATAATTTGTTTTTGATGCCCGAATGGCCCGAAGGCCTTCATTTTTATTGATTTTTGATAACCCCCCTTTCAAGGGATGAGGGGGAACCCTTACAAGGACCATAGGCTCATAGATTACAAGGCCCGTAGGTATTGGAAGATTATTTATTGGTTTGTAAAATTAATTTTATTATTCAAAAATACATTATTTTATTTGATAAACCATTTTTTATTAATAATTTATATTATTTATTATATCAATTTTAATTCATTATGATGAAATAATACTTACAGTATATGTATACCATATTTTTCTTTTTACCCAAAAAATTCAATTATCTCAAAAAATTATAAAAAAATTAACTATTTGATAATTTTGGAATGATGATTCCAAATTAAAATCCCTTTTTATATAAATAATTTTCTATCTATATGAAATTTAATTATTAAAAAAATACTATTTCTTTTCAAAATCATGCATTTGGTGCCTAAAATTCAAAAACTCTTCTTCTAGTAAATTTAATTTCATTATAATACATATATGTGTATCTATATCACTATTAATTTATTATTATATATTTTTAATAATTATTAATTAAATTATTTAACACATTTTATTAGACACTTGAATAAATAATAGTAATTTTACTATAGTTGAATATCATGTCTTGCACCATATTACTCCTCTCTAAGGTTAGATATTATTTTCATCTACATAACCCTAGATAGAGAGAGAGGATATTGGTTAGATCTTATAGGATCTAATTTTTTATTAGGGTAAAATAATCAAATATATGGAAACAAAGACAATCAAATCATGTAGCAATGAAAAATGAAACCCTAACATCGAAAATAGATTACGGTGACAGACATTATTCTATGAGGTAGAGATTCTTTCTTAGATTCATGCCACATTTTTGTGATTTAATTTTTATATGTACTTCCCACTCTATTAAAAATTGTAACATGATTAAAATTATTATTTAAAAGAATATTTTTCTCTATAGTTTACTTAACATGCAACACCGAGCTTTAATTGAATTGTGAGACATAATAAAAAAATATTAATATTTAAATTTGATTATTATATACTATTCATTAAATTTCTAGTATGAATAATAATAACTAAATTAATAAAAAAATACATACATTTTTTAAATAATTTATTGATTAATTCATAAGAACCCAATTTTCAGTAAAGTTAATTTATTCTTTAAAATGGGTTTTTATTACATTTTATGAATGGAAATTATAATTAATTTATACCATTTTTAGAAATATTATTTGAGTAAATAGATATAAATTTTTAAACCACCATGATAATATATATTAGGGTGAATTTTTTTATTTTTATGAAAATATTTATTTTTAAGTGAATATTGAAAAATACCATTTTTTGTAAAACTATCATTTATTTTCATTAAATACAATATTTTAAAAAGTATTATTATGTTTCTAATTTGATATTAAAGTAAAATAAGTCTAATTTACTTAAATATAATCTAATTAGTTACATAAGAAACACCATTATAATATATTTTTTTATAAAGTCATTTTTTGGATTAAAAATGCATTTTCCTAAAAAAACATTCTGTTTTACGTAGTTATATTAAAAATTGATTTATAAAACTTTTAAAAATTGAATATTTAAAAATAGATTTAATATTTTCAATCATTTTTTTTTAAATTTGGTAAATATATAACTTTTATTTTTTCTCATTGTGAATAGTAATTATAGTAAATATTTGTCACCATGGTAAAGGTGAAACAGGTAAAAAAAGATTAAAACTATGGGATAAGAATTTATAATCTACCAAAAAACTTAATTTATGTCATTAGATGAGTTTTTTTCGAACATATCTGCCCAATATTTTAGAATTTGTTAATTACTTTGCACTTTACTTTAATTAAAAAAATTAAATTATTTTAAGTAAAGGATAAATTCAAAATGTCACTCTCTTGCTTTTAATATATATAATATTTTATGAATGGGATAAAAATGAGTTATGTTAAATTATAAATTTTTATTTTAAATATTAATTAATTTTTTATAATGGAATTTATTTTTAATATTTAGTGATGGAATAATTACATTAAATGTTTATGGAACGTCGACAAAGTGCTTGTTCAAGTAATAGAAAAACCAAATAAATGATTTTAAAGAAATTAAAAGTAATATATTTTGGATGAATTATTATTTTTACATATATTTTTATAAAATTATAAAATATTATTAATGTATTAAAATTTTATATTTTAATTACATAATGGTCTTCTTTTTAAAGACAAATTATGTAAATACCCTTGAAAATAACATTAAGGGCATCTAAAGTTAAATAATATTTTATTAAATTATATAAAATACATAAAAATATTATATTTGGAAAATTTAATGGTATATGGTGTATTATATAAACCATTTTCCACTTATTAGAAATTTTCCATTTTTTGTAACTTTCTTGATCCTTAAAGAGTAAAAAACATTATTATCATGGTAACCATTAAAAGGGTTGGTAGGAGGTTAAAAATAAGAGTTAAGGGTTAAAAAAATCACCTAAACTTGTATAAATTTTATTTTATGTTATTTTTTAGACTAATATATATACTATAGTATAAATATATCAATTTTGACCCATGATAAAATGAAAATTAATTTATATTAATTTAGTGCTTTAAGTAATTCTAAGGGTTTCTCTCTTCTCTCTTATATAAGGACACTACCTCTCCTCTATTCCTCACACATCTTGAGACAATTATATCAATAAAACCATAATAAAATATTATTAAATTAATTATATACATTCTATAGTTGGATATATTCTTATAATACCATCCTTATGGTCCTTAAGGAGATATCAAAAGGAGTTTCTTTAAAGAGGAGTTCTTCATCTCAATCAGGAATTTTCATTTTACTTATTCTTATACAACCTTCAATTTTAGCCAAACCATTTAAATACAATTACATCATTATATTACATATAATAATATTTTATTATGTTAGTTTCATAACCTTATTCATATCATTTTTCTGTCAAAAGTGGAATAAAAACATCATTTGTGCGTACATATGGACTACCACCACCATGAAGCGTTGTGTTTAATTTTCCATCACTATCTCTCATGAATATTAATAATGATGGATTAAATTTATATATATATATATATATGAAATTTATATAAATTTTATTATTCTATAAATATCTTATATCATATATTTTATTACCCTTTCATCTGTTGGAAAATATTAATAATGTTAATGTGTACGTGTAGGTTACCACCTCCACGAAGTGAGGTGATTCATTTTTCATGTATTTCTTTCATGGATAATTTTTAAATCATATTTTACATAAAATATTTATTATTATTTCATGATTATTATTATTTTTATTATGTAACAATGACCCATTTGACAATAGTCAACCTACCAAAGTCATTTTTCAATTATAAACCAGACATCTACAAAATACTCAGCGTGGACTTGACGAATTATGTAAAAAAAATATGTCATTGAAATAAATTAAATTAATGGTTTAATGACATATTAATAAACCTATAAAGGTTTAAAATCAATTAAATAATTAATATTAGTTTATTATAAATGATTTTAATTATATACATGGGAAATATGGACTCGAAGTAATGGATTTCTTAACTCAATTTCCTTTTATTGGGTTATAACACTTATTCATTAACATTGTTTAGCCATAATTATGTGTAAAATAACCTATTATTTTTTTGTGATTTATTTAAAAAAAATATTTAGATTTATTTATGTTTACAAAATCACTTCCTGGATTAATTATTAGGTCAAATGTTATAATCTTTCCAAGTGTCTTTGTTTTCTCAACATCATTTTCTTAAGACATATTTCATGTTATTCACCATTATTTACTTGTATATTATACCTAAAAACCCATGAATTAATAATAAAATATTATGCATTCTAATTCATGGGATATATAGAGCTATTTTACATCATTTCGTTTGATGGTTTTTTATTCGAATGCTTCTAAAATGGTAAAGACTTTATGTTGCAATCTAATTTCTCTTAAGGATTGTTTATGTCCATGGTTCCTTTGGGGAAAATTGTATGTTATTAATTTATTTGACAATATATATATTATTCTCTTACGGTTATTTATGTTATTTACTTGATTTCATTTCATTTTCTTCTCATTGGAACTTAAGAAGATCAAATGAACGTTTTTAAGAAAAATAGGATTTATTTCCCCTTTAGGTCAGAAATATTTTCTCTTCCATATCTATATCCTTAAAAATATTTTAAATAATGTTATTTAATATGATCCAATTATTGGTTTTTTTATTTCTTATAAAAGGATTAAAAATAATATTTAATATGTCAGTAAGTCGTGTTATTTATAAAATTTTATAATATGTGTGAAAGGTGTCTTTATTTTTAAATTTACCAAATAAATGGATTTTACTACCATCATAAATACTAATTTATTTAAATAATAAAATAAAAAATTACATGGTTATTTTAAAATAAAATCCTTTTTAAAATATTTTAATAAAATTAGTTTTTAAAGGTATCGAAAAAAAGGTATTTTCCCTTATTTTCAAAACAAATGTTTTAAATGTTCTTTTAAAGGTATTTTCATCAATTTAAACATCCTTTAATTATTACTATACTTCACTGAGATTATTATATTATGATTCAATCCATATTATTTCCCTATATGGATTATAATTATTGTTCTATAGAGATGATCATGAAGCTCATTTATTTTCCACAGGTAAAACAAACTATAAAGAAAATCAAGATGTTTTTAAAATTTGGATGATGAAAATACAAGCTTACATGTGTTATATTTATGTATGGTTCATGGAAATTATTAATTATTATAGTTGAGACCTATATATCTCAATATGATGGGTGATCCCAATATAGATCTCTAATGCATTGGGTAATATTACCTATCTTTAAAGTCAAAAACTGTGGAGTTAAGAAAGGAGGTTTCTTTTATAGATTTAAAAAAGGATAAAATTATTTCTGAAATTATTAAACACAAGTGATGATGATATTGTTACAAGATACCAATATATTTTCTCTATGCTTATTATAAGTTTTTAATGGTTCCTTTTATCAAGATTTCCATAAAATGGCTCTTGATTATATATTATCATTACTCTTGAATTTTTTAAAGATTTATTCTATGTAACATGTTTAATGAATTGATTTTTTATGGGTAAAATATCTTATATTATGATCGTTCACTTTTATTATTCCATTATAACTTTATGATAATCTTATTCACACTGATAACATTCAATTGTTAGCAACTATATTTACCCTTACTGAACATTCGAGATCACCCTTATTATGTTTCCTTTTCACTAAGGTATGAATAATAATGTTAAATGACTTATGTCAACAAAGTTTTCCGGTGTAAATATTTTTATGGGATGTGCTGAAGAATTTTTTTGAAATAAGAAAATATAGTCAGAGTAGGAAAAATTATCACTTGAAGACATTGGTATTTTTATGTAAGAGTTTTCTCTAATTCTATAAAACTATAAACCTAAAATTTCATTGGGTATTTAAGTGATATAGTATTTATTTATAATTTTGTATGTTTTGGTTGAATAAATTTGGGTTATGTTTATTGGTATCAAATCCATAGATGTGAAGATTGTTTTTTTAGCACTAGATATGGGAGTGTGGGTTTGGAGCTGCTATAGTTGGTATCAGTTTAAGGGTTTAGATAACTTTGGATATTAAGATGTTTTCATATGATGTTAACTTAAGAGTTATAGATGCCATTATGGGTTTATAAGTTTATGGTTTATCATAAGTTTAAAATCATAGATACCACTTTGAGGTATTATGTAATGGTAGTATTTTGGGAGATATTTATTTAATTTTCAAAAATGTTTGAGGTATTTTTAATCCCTATGTTTAACTTGTGTTTTGTAGACATAAGTTAAAATCTATTGATAAACTTTATAGTTAATATTATCTCTAATGATAAGGTAATTATTGTTAATTGGGATAAAAGGGTTATTATTTTTTCAGAATGTATGATTTATAATGTATATAACCATGGTATTGAAATGTTATTTGGTGATTAAGTGATTAAAGTTATTTTTGAAGAATTTTACTATATTGGTAACATTATATGATAAAGTAAAATAGAATTTTTTTTTGGATAATACAAGAGTTTATTTAAGTAATAAACATTAAATTATATTTTAGAAGAATATATTATTTTATTGTGGATTTATTATGATCTAAGTTATTCATGTAAATGATTAGCGTATTTTAGAGATTATGTGATAAGGTAAAATACATTTTTGGTATGTCAATTTATGAGTAATTAATGTTATTTGGATATAAATGTTAATTTTATCATGGAAGAATATGTGATCAAATCATTCTAATATTTGGGTTTCAATCTTAGACAGGTATATTTTGAAGTGTTTTAAGGTCAAAATGTTATAAAATGATTTAAGTTTAAATTTTGGTGTTATTGTTAAGGAATTAGAGATTAATGTGATATTTATTCATATAGATGTTTAAAAATATTGAATATTATCTTATGTTAACTATTTTATCATTGATTAATGTCTAAAGATAGGAGTAATGACTTGTTATACTATTGTGGATCTTGTGATCCATGAAAAGTTAATTTCAGTGATTCAGGCATAAAAAATCCACCGTCAATATTAATTTCATGGATTTAGAGATAAGATAGAATTATAATTTGATCGACGCACAACTAAATTATGAAATTGGGATTTTGGAATGGAAATAAATCGAGTAATTATATTTTATTTTTTTCTCTAACTTGATAGTAAAATAGTCCCTCAACTCTAAGAAAGGGATCTTGAAATATAAGTATTATCTTATTACCTTTATTTCAAATGAATTTATGGTCTTATTATCCCCAACCAATTATAATTTTGTGTTCATTAACATCTTCATGACCACGTTCTCTATCACTATCAATTATTCCTTGGATTTTAATTTTTCTCTCCCACTCTATATTTTCACTTCCCACTAATGTTCCCCTTATCAAGTAGCCCAATTATGTATTAATCTATATGACCTTCATATTTATCTTTTATTATTTTCAAAAGTATGTTTTATTATCCCTTTTTATGATTTTTTTTTCAATATGGTATTTTTAAATATTAAAAATTGTTTTCATTTCATGATCATATGTTTTATCTTTCACTCCATGGAATGTATTTTAAAAAAATGGTTTAAAAACTATTTTTATCAAGAAAAAGTTAAAATTTTGAGGTAGAAATTTTATTAAGGGTATAGAATGTAACACCAAAAAAATTATTTTAAAATAATTCTATACTCGATAGCTTGTTTAACATGCAAAATTTAGCTTCAAGGAAATTTTGATAGACTATAAAAATAATACTATTTAAATGTGATCATTATAACATAACTGTTAAATCGATGGTATTAATAATGGAAACTAGATTTTTAAAAATATGTATACTTTTTTCATTTAAGGTATTAATTAATGTATAGGGACTAGATTTTTAGTAAAGTTAATTTATACATGAAAAATACATTTTCTTCAAAAATGGTTTTTTATTTTATTTCATATATGAACATTATAATTAATTTAAAAAAATTTTAAAAATTTTATTTTATGAAATTAATATAATTTTTGAAATCATCATGTTAATATTATACTAGGTTAATTGTTTGAAATTTTTATAAAAATATTTATTTTTAAGTGAAGAGTGAAAAACACCGATTTTTGAAATACTTCCATTTGTTTTCATTACATTGATTAATTTAAAAAGTAACATTATTCTTTAAATTTAATATTAAAGTAACATAAGTCTTATATAATTATATAAAATCTAATTAATTACATATTAATCATCTTTATACTTGATTTTGGTATGAGTTCATTTTTGGGCTTAAAAATATTTTTTTTTAAATAGTTTTTTTTATGTTTTATGCATTTATATTAAAATTGATTCTTGAAATTTTTAGAAATTGAATCTTGAAAAATGAATTCCATATTTGAAATCATAAGGTTAAAATTTGGTAAATAGAACCATTTTATTTTTTTCATTATGAATAGTAATCATTGTAAATATTTATCACCTTGGTAAGGGTAAAGTGATTAAAACAAGATTAAAAATATGGGATAAGACTTTAAAATCACCCAAAAACTTTAATTTATTCCATTTTAGGTGTTTTTTTCAAGTATAACCATCTAATAATTGAAAATTTTTCAATTTTGTGCGGCATTCCATTGATTTTAATATTTATATTATTTTAAGTGACGGATAAATTGAAAATGTCACACTATTAAATTTAATATATATAATATTTTGTGATAGGAATAAAAACAAGTTATTTTATGTTATAAATTTTTATTTTAAATATTAATTTATTTTTTTATCATGGTATTTTATTTTTAATTTTTAGTGGTGGTATAAGGACCCAGCCTTAAAACGTTTCTTAATCTTGAATATTAGTCAAGAATATACATTATTACATATTGAGGATATTTTTGAGTTTATATTTCTAGATAATTAGGATACCTTACATACATAACATACCACAATCATACAAGAGGATACTATTAAAAACATTTTCTATTTTTTAAAAAATATAAAACATTAAAACATAAAGAATGATTTCTTTGACAACACTTAATATCAAACATCAAGAATCCCTTATTTCTATTACCCATCCTTATATACTTTGAAAAAAAATTTAAAAACATGGTATGAGTATAAAACTCAGTAAGTTATATAAATATAGAAAGTGTTAGTCATGTGATAACATAAAACCCAATAAAACCATAATCATAACAACTCATATTCATAAAAACATCATGTAGTCTTTTTGGGACATATTTATCATATCAATCTTACATTCACCCTTACAAATGGAATAACCCTTTTTTAAACTTCCATATCCAGAGTAACCAATGCATTGGAGAGCTATAATGGGGCTCACCTATCATATATTGAGTTATAATGGGCTCAACCCAACATATCTTGAGGTATAAAGGGTCTCAACCCAACTTATCCTGAGTTATAATGGGCTCAACACAACATAAATAATGTCCAAGGAACATATCATGGTAATAAATTATCTTTAAATCGGGAGAAACTACTCATCCCATACACATAAAAAACTATCTTTTTGTAATTTATTAAAGAGAGTTTTAAAAAGGATTTTAAAAGGAAAGTCCATTAAAATATAATTAGAGAGAGAATTAATATAATTGAAAGGATATGTGTACAGACTATAAATAAACATAATAAAACATAATATAAACAAAAATTCATCACACCAATAATCTTAATACCACATAATGAATAAAGAAGAAGGTTAACCCAAATAATGGAAAAAGGGTTAAGAATTGCCTTACCTCAGGTTCTTCTTGATTCAAATGTGTTTAAACCTTCTGTATAATGGTTATAATAGTGTTATTATTATATTAAAGAAACATATACATATTTATAATATCTTATATGATCATTTAATTACATAATTTCACCCTTTATTTGTTAGTATTTTGTTCCCTGCATTGTTTTGGGGTGTTTTCTTTACATGTTGTCCATGATTGGTTCATGATGGGTATTCTTGTCGATTGGAAGTGAAACTCCAGAATTGGAATGGAAAGGTATTTACATATTTTAAGTACCATAATTTTTACCATTTCTCATTTTTAAGTTTTATATGAGGATGATTCATAGGTTAAAACATTAATGATGTTCGTTTGGATCATTTTAGTGGTTCTCTGATAATAAAGACCTCATTTTGTCTTATAAATTAAAATCATGTGTAAAAAAGAATTAAAGAAAAATTTATATGTCATAATACATATATTATAACCTTTTTAAATAATAAAAATTGTTTCATGACCAGACTTGAAATAATTAATGCAAATTTAAATCACATCATCCACGATGTCAGTAATTCGACACATCACAGACAATGTTTTTATTCCTTGAATAAGTGGGAGAGGAGAAGAATAATGATGATATATTTTTCATGAACATGATAAAATCCATAATATACATGATTTATGTAGATTTAATGCCTCCTGGGTAAGAGGATATGAGGAAATAATAAGAAAATAAAGGAACTCAAAATAAAAGAATAATTGAGAAATCCCTTACAACAATTTGGCAGCCTAACGGCTATGCAACATGGTTTTAAAAAATATTAAAAAGATAGGAGACAAGGGTCACCCATCCAAAAATAAATCATAATATATAATAGATTAGGAATAATAATTAAATAAGAACATGGTATGGAAACTTGAAAGTTATACCACATAAAAGATAACTTGAATGGAAAAAGAAAGAAATTGAGAATTTTCTTACCTTGTAGAGTAACTCCTAGAACATGAAGTTTGGAACCTTGTGGGATTTAGGAAACCTTGGTAGGACTACTAGGGAGTAAAGTAGGCCTTATATTCATTGATTCGTAATTTTTAATGAATTTAATGAAGGAATGGGTTGGTATTTATTGCAAAAGTGAGGGAATATTTTAATAATTTCCAAGGGACACCTCATTAGTGGTATTTGCAAAACCATGGTCTTTCCCATGGTATTTTACCAAGTTATTAGCCACTTGGGACACCTCACATATTATTTTACTATACATAATTCTACAAAATGTATTATATAATTATTACATCATTAATGATGTCATTAACATATCGAAAATCAAAACTGTATTTTTACTATTCACCAAAAAATCAACTGTTTTAGAAAAATCCCAAAAATTCACCCTAACCATTATTATACATGTAGAATTAAAAAATAAACTCCATTTTTTGAAAATAATTTTCTAAATATTATTAATTTAATTTTTAAATAAAATCATACTTAATTCAAAAATTAACAATTTTAAAACTATAACTTCTTTTATATCACATTGAAAAATTAACCAAGATTCCATTATCTTAAAGCCTTAATAAAATAAAATAATAATAAAATTTACTATTCAATATATTCATATTACTATTCATAGGGATATGTTACTATTCACCAAAAAACATGTTGGTTCCATCAAACTCTAAATAATGTACTAAACATAATTATAGATGACTATTTTTTGAAATTCAAAACATAGAGGCTGTAAAATTATGTTTAGTGGCTAGTTATAAATATATAATTAAAACAAAGTTTCATTAATTTCATTTTTGTTAATCCTTGGGGTGTTACATATGGAATAATTACCTTAAATGCTTATGCAACGCTAACACGGTGCTTGTTCAAGTAACAGAAAAATCAAGTAAATGATTTTAAATTTTTTTTAAAGTAATATAATTTGGATGAATTCTTATTATACATGAATTTTTTAGACAAGTATAAAATATTATTAATGTTTAAACAATTTATATTTGTTCTCTTGATATTTTTTAAAAGTAAAATTATGTGAATATTCCTGAAAAATGTCTTTAATGGTATCATATGTTAAATAATATTTTATTAAATGGTATAAAATTCATAGAAATATTATATTTAGAAAATTTAATGGGATATGTTATTGCATACACATTTTCCACTTTTTGGAAACATTCCCTTTTATTGTAACTTTCCTGATCCTTATAAAGTAAAAAACATTATTATCACGCTAATCGTTAAAAGGACTAATAGGAGGTTAAAACTAAGAGATAAGGGTTAAAACATCACTTAAACTTTAATAAATTTTATTGTATTAGATTATTTAGAATTATATACATAGTTTCTTTAAAATATACCAGTTTCTGTCCACCTTAAATAAATGTATATTAATTTAATACTTTAGGTAATTCTAAGGGTGCCCCTCTTCTCTTATATAAGAAAACTACATCTCATATCTTCCTCACACTTATTGAGTTGATTAACTCAAAATACACCTTAGAAAACTATTATTAACTTCTTTAAATACATTATAGAGGTTTTGGTATTCTTAAAATACCATCCGTAGTGGTATTAAATAGATACCCAATGGAGGTTCTTTAAAGAGGTGGTAATCATCTCAACTGAGGATTTTCATATTACTTATACTACCTCCTTAAATTATAACCTAACCATTTTTTATGTAATAAAATAAGTATCTCCCATAAAATTATATTATATTATTTTGAGGGAATGACCTTATTCATCACCTTTTTTCATTAAATGGGGAATAAAAACAACATTCATGCATGCGTGTGGACTACCACCTCCCCAAAGTGATGTGTTTTGTTTTCCATCACCACCTCTCATGGATATTTATAATGATGGATTTAATATGTATATATATATATATAATTACATAATTATAATTTTTAAATATAACATTTTATCTATTTTATTACCCTTAAATCTGTTTGAAATTGATAAGGTTGTTCATGTGTACGTGTTGTTTACCACCCCTACAAACCGATATGATTCATTTTTCAAGTACACATTTCATGGATGATTATAAAATTGTATTTTATTTGTAAAAATGATAATTATTGCATGATAATTATTCTTTATATTATTTAATAATGACTCCATTGACCAAGTTCAACCTGCCAAATTTGTTTTGCAATTATAAACTAAACATCCTCAAAATGCCCAACATGGACTCAACTGATTAAGTAATGAAATAATTCATTGAAATAAATGAAATAGATGGTTTAATGATAAATTAATAAACCTATAAATGTTATTAAATGATAAAATAATTAATATAAGTTTATTATATAGTAGTTAATAGATATACATGGAAAATCTAGACTCGTGGTAAGGGGTTTCGGAAATAAATTTCCTTTCATTGGGTTATAACACTTATTCATTGACCTTTTTATACCAGGATTAAGTGTGAAATGACCTGTAAATATTTTACAATGTATCTAAACTTATTTTATATGTATTTATATATTTTAACATAATCAGTCAATTATTAATTATCAATTCAAATGTTATAATCATTACAAGGGTTTTCTTTGTCACAATATCATTTTCCTAAGACATATTTCTTGTCGTGAACCATGATTTCTATGTATGGTGTACTTACTACCCTATGAATGAATATTATCATATTAAATCTTGTAAATAAAGTGATATATGGATCTATTTTACATCATTTATTTTTATTTATTTTGATTCTAATGTTTATAAAGTAGTAAAGGCTTTATGTTACAATCAAATTTCTTTTTAGGATTTTTTATGGTTATGGTTCCTTTAGAAGAAAATTTATAATATTAATTTCTTGAAATACATATATATTATTATACTTATTTTATTTCTTATTTTTATATGATTTACTTTCATTTTTATCTCTTTGGTGATCAATAATATCAAAAGAACATATTTAATAAAAAATGACCTTATTTATCCTTTAGATCAGGAATATTTTCTCTTCCATATTCAGGTCCTTAAAAATGTTTTAGAGAATATTCTTTTTTACGAAAAAATTATTTTTAAAGAATTTTTTAACTATATTATGATATTTATAAAAGGAATTAAAAGTAATATTTAAAATTTTTTCAAGTTATATTATTTATGACATTTTATAAAATGTGTTAAGGGAGTCTTTGTTTAAACAATTACCAAATGAATGGAATTTCTCATCATCAAAACTATTCCTTAATTTGAAGCATTATTTTTAAATTTTCATGGTTATTTTCAAAGAAAATTGACTTCTTGATATTTTTTTAATTTTTTTTAAAGGTACTGAAATAAAAGGGTGGTTTCCCTTATATTCAATGAAATGTGTAAAATATTATTTTAAAGGTATTTTCATCTACGTAAACATGATTTAATGATTCCTATACTTAACTAAGAGTTTTATATTGTGATTTAAACTATCTTATTTCTCTAGATGGATTGTGATGATTATTTAAAATATATTATCATGAAACCCATTTCTTTTCCTTAGGTAAATAAATTTATAAAGGAATGAAATTTTTTTTAAGTCAGATAATTAAAATACAATATTTCGTGTGAAATATTAATCTAAATAACTTGTAAATTATTGATGGTGATGGGTGAGCCTAATATATCTTATAATAATGAGTAATAAAGATATAGATTCCCATTCTCTTATTGGATAATCTCAATATATTCCTTCCATAATATTGATACTTTTAAGAAATAACACTCTCATTATATTCATTATTGGTAACACTTATTTTCTCAGTAGCTTAGTAAGTATCAACTTGTTTCACTTCCCTATTTCTTAGATTCACTTATAATTCAAGAAACATTAAGTTGAGATCAATCTTCTCATCTTCAACTATTTTTAAGAATTATTAATATTGAATCTTCATCTTCTAAATATCATTCACAGGAACCTAATTGTCCTTAAATAACAAATTGTTAAGCTCCTTGATTCTATTTTCTTTAACCTCCAGTTGAGCATATTTAAAATTCATAGATGTATTATGAATATTTTCTAGTACCTGGAAAACTTCTATAAAACCCATTTCAAAAACATATTTCTCATAAACATTAATTTTAAATTCATCAGTAGCTTCAACATATCTTTCATTGAAAAGAGATATTATCTCATCCTTTTCTCTAATAATTTTTGTGATAGTGTTACATATTCTAAAAAATATATATCTAATATCACTTCCATAACATTATACTCTTCTTCGGGTTGTAATTTTTAATCCTGAAGTTCTTTGAAAAATATGTCTATAAATGTGACCACTTCTTTAGGAACATTTTTTAAATGCTCTCAGATTTCATATTTGACCACATATTCTTCACAACTTGAACTAGATTCATAAAAATTATAATCAAATGAATTTATTGAAAAATTAACACTCTATATGCCTTTAACTATCAATTAATATTTATTCATGTATGAGTTCTTATTTGGATTCTTTTACACTCTTTAATCCTATTTTTCTTTATCTTAAATAAAACTTCAAAATTTATGACATTAGAAGTAGATATAGGATTTTCCATTTTAATAACTTTTTATTTTTCTTCTAACTCAAATTTAATCTTAATATACCTCAGATATAAATAATTGGTCATGAAATGTACATCCAATCATAGGTGTAACCTTTCCCTTTAATATCAATTGAAGTGCCAAATAGATCTTTAAACGACACTAAAAGGGGGTGAATCAGGTGTGGGTTTTTTTACTGAATTATTTTCATTTTATTTTACCGACTTTTCATTGAAACCTTTGTCAGCTGTTAAGATGAGTGGATCATATATTAAATCTAAAAATTCAATGAAACATAAAACACAATATTTTTACAATTTTTGGTACTAAGACCTACTCCTTGACATGTTGGTTAGACCCTCACTCCCCCAACATGGATTCTCCACTATAATCTCTGTATCGATTACAATGGTTTGAGAAGTAATTGGTTATAAACACCAGTATTTGATCCTCCAATTGATCCTAGTTATACCACCCCAATAATATAACTCTTCTTCCTTGGTTGGCTATATCCCCCCCACCCAAACCATCTTCTTATCCTTGACTGGTTAGACCCCCCAATCTCGAGACTCTTCTATAACTAGTTAGGCCCCCCATTCACAAGATAATTCTTTGCCATATTGATCCTATAGTAAAAAAGTCATATTTTATTTTCAGAGTTATCTTCTTTTATTATAATTATAGATATATTCCAATTTTTAAAAAATTAAAGTACCTTTAATAGTTACTAGTTAGGTTTGTTGGTCTGGCTCAATAATTCTAATCACCTATGTATGATCAGTTACCTCAGTGAAATAATGCTCAAGAAATTATTCCTTATACTGATGAAGTCCCAGACTCACTAATATTTATTCAATTTATTTACTAAATTCATTTAATAATATTTTTTAAGATATAACTTTCAAAAACACAGTATAATATGTCTTCAAATTTTCAACACACTGACAACTCGGGTATGAATTACTTCTGAAATACATATTTAAATTTTGACCTATATTTAGTATAAACACACTTCCCATTATTCATGAAATGTATATTTTATTTTTATTTATAAATATTCATGCATTTATAATATAATTCATGGAATTATTATTTTCTAAACTTTGTGAAATAATACATATACACAAGTTTCACACTTTTATGAGTGCATTATTTCATAATAATGAAAAATAAATCATACATTTATATTATTTTATGCATGTTGTTTCTTATATATCATGAAAATATAATTTGATAAACCCTATGCTACTTTCATCTTCTTTTTATATGCACAAAACTATCAAAAAGACTTCATGCTTGCATATTTCATGTATCATGCAACATATATCAGTATTTTCATCTTCCTTCATGAAAGTGTTTCACGCAATTATTTTTCTTATTTACGTAACCCAATATATTTTTTATGTATGAATTTTTAATTCTTTCAACCAAGACTACACTATAACACCCTGATATTTTAAAATAATTCTATATTCAATAAAGTATACAACACGAGACAGCGAGAATAAACGAACCTGGAAATATTATTATTTAAATATGACTATTATAAAATAATAATTAAATTGGTGGGTATGAATAGGATTAAATAATTTATGAAATATATATAATATTACTACTAAATATAAATTTATTGATATATTCTTAGTAATAAATCGCTCAATTTTTAGTAAAGTCATTTTATTCATTAAAAATATGTATTCTTCAAAATTGGATTTTATCTATTTTCATGAGAAAATATTATAATAGATTTCTATAAATTTTATAAATTTTAATTCATGAATAGGATATGATTTTTCAGATTATAATATCATAATTATCATGTGGTGAAATATTAATATTTTTCTAGAAATTTTTATTTTTCAATGAATATTGGAAAATGGTAATTGTTATTGAAAACTATATTTTCTTTTCGAGTATTTAGAAAGTAAAATTATATTTTAGATTACTTTTAAAATTTAATTAGTTTTTTTTTAATGAAAATAATCTAATTATGGTCTTTGTAATGAATTTTATACTTAGATATGGTATAAAATCATTTTAAACTTAAGAATTCATTTATTTGAAAACCCATTTTTCATCGCATCTCATGGGTATAATTTTAAATTAAATTTTTTTATAATTTTGTGAATTTAATTGTGAAAAATGGATTCCATATTTGGAATAAGGAATTCATAATTTTTTAAATATACCCCTTTTATTTTTTTCATTATGAATAGTAACTATATTAAATAATTATCTCAACAGTAAGGGTAAATCATGTAATTAAGGTTAAAAATAATATGATAAGGATTAAAAATTGGACCCTAAAACTTAACTTTATCCTATTGTATGAGTTTATTTCAATAATTTATATCCAATTATAAAATATATGTCCCCTTGGTTCCATATCAATCTATTTTTTTCTCTCTTTATAATCATTAATTAAAAGATAAAGACAAAAATATCACTTTCTTGTTTTTAATATCTATAATATTTTTGTGACAGAGATAAAACAACTTATGTTATGTTATAAATTATAATTTTAAAGATAAAGGATATTATTTTATCATGGAAATATTTTTTTGAATTTTTAGTAATTAAATAATTACCTTACATTCTTATGCAATGTCAATATAAAATTTATTTAATTAATATAAAAAAAAACAAATTATTTTAAATGTACTAAAAGAAATATAGTTTGAAATAATTATCATGTAAAAAAATTATAGATGAATATAAATTTTTAGTGATTTTTTATAGGATTTTATTCTAATTTCATTTTGGCCATGTTTTTTCAAAGTCAAATTAAATGAGTAGTTCCAAAAATGATATTAATGATATTTTATAATAAATCATATTTTATTTAATGATTTAAAATATCTAAAAATAAATTATTTGGAAAATTTATTGAGATATAGTTTAAAATATAAACCATGTTTCATTTATTACAAAATTTTCCTTTTACAGTAACTATCTTAACCCCAAAATAGTAAAAACATTGTTATTACGGTAATTGTCAAAAAGGATTAATGCATGTTAAAAAAAATTGATAAAGGTAAAAACATCATACAAACTTATCAAAATTTTATTAGATGATTTTATTTTGACCCATTATCATATTATATTCTAATAATATCAATTTTTATGCATTTTAATATTAAAATTAATATATATTAATTTAATACTTTAAGAAATTCCAAAATTTCCTCTCCCTTAAATTGTAAAAGGAAGCCCCATATCCTCATTTATCCACACTAAAAAACATTTTAGTTTGTAAAATCCCTATAAAAATACCTTACATACATACCTTATTAAATATTGTAGTCATTTTTTAATTATAAAACTCACCTAAGAAAGATTTTAGTGTAAACATAAAGAGGTTGTCTGAAGTAGAGGTATCTCTCTAAACCAATCATTCTTGTTTTATTTATTCTTCTAAATCCTTAAAATATTATTAATAGATTATGATATAATTAAATAAATATATTACATATATTTATTTTTTATTATTTTAATGTCATAACCTACATCCATTTTTTATTCTATCAAATGTTAAACAAAACCATTATTCATGTGTACAGTGGAATAATACCTCACAAACTATTTTAATTTTTATCTATCGTCAATTATCATAGATATTTATGATGGTATATTTAATTTATATAAATTATATTCATGAAATTTTTATCATTATAGAAAAATAATATATCATATACTTTATATAACAACCCTAAACCCATAGACGTGGATTCAATACTGAAATCATAATCATTACATTTTTGAATTTGATACTGATGAAGGTGAACAAATTTTCTCCATCCATAACTTACAACATCAGAAGGAAATATTGGATCACTTACATTATCAATGACCTTTTAGGTTTATATTTTTAGATAATTAAGAAAAAAATATTAAAATCATGGATTCATAAACATCTAGTTCGTTAAGATGATCACCATCTCCCAATATACACAAATTTTTATATTCCAAATTAGGTCAAAATCACCCATATGAAACCCTTCAAGACATAATTAAATTAATATAACTTAGAGAAAAGGAAACATAATTATTTTCATCTCAAATTCTAAGTAAGGGTAAACATAAGCATTAACTATTAAATTTCATTAGTGATATTATTATTAACATAAGCATATTATGACATAATTAAAGTTCATGAGCATAACAAAAGAGAACTCATACCCACCAATACTCGGATCATCAAACATGAAAACATGTCATAAGGCTTTAAAAAATTAAAGAGTTATCTTAATCAATAATAATTATCTAACTTATATTAATCTTGATCAAAGGAAACATTTATAACCCATAATATCATAATAAAAATGTGTTGGTATCGTGGTAAATTATCTTTATAGAAACCTTATAGAACCTTTACAATTGGAAAACCATATGGTTGACTTACAATAAAATTTTCCAGAGAAAATAATCATTACCCAATAATTTAGAGTGAAATCTTGTCACACCCATTCTATAATATATATCAGGCTCACCTGGCACTATCTGGGGGAACCTATCATATAACAATATCCAAGAACCATAAATAAAGTACATAGAGTTTTTGTTTCATTGTAAAACTCAAAAAAACAATAATTACTCCTTTATAAATTGATTAACCCGTATAAAAGAATCAAGTTCCATGAAAATATATTTGAAAAATGATTAACCTATGGAAAATAATCTGGTTCCATAATAATCTCTTTGAAAAATGATTAACATGTGGAAAAAATCAGTTTTATAAAAATCTATTTGAAACATGATTAACCCATAGAAAAGAAATAGGTTTCATGAAAATATCTTTGAAACATGATTAACCCATGGAAAAGAAATAGGTTCCACAACAATATCATTGAAACATGACTAAACAGTTCAAAAGAAATGTGTTCCATAACAATCCCTTTGAAATATAATTAATCTGTGGGTAAGAAACAAGTTCCATAACAATATCTTTGAAACATGATTAGCCTATGGAAAAAAATGGGTTCCATAAAATCTATTTGAAATAATTATAATCCATATAGATAAATAATTAGCATGGTATCATTATAAAATATCCTCATTGGATCATAAGAAACAATACGTTTTTTTAAGGTTGGTGAATGGAAATGACATTAAAATATAATTATAAACATTTTTCAAGAAAATAACCTTTTCATTTTGAAAATAACTTTTAAAAACTAAAAATTCACAAAATATTGAGAAAATAAATTTATTTCAAAAAAACCTTGTAAACATATAAAGTAAACCTCAATAAAAATAATGGACATAAAGGTAGGAAAAACCATTCATGTTATAAATGTTAAAAATAAACATTATTTTAAAAACATTTTGAAAAATGGAGTCAAAATTCACCTATTTTGAAAACATTATGAAATTTAATTTTAAAAGAATGTAAAATATCATGTAATATGGATTTAGGAAATAATTTATTTTTATAAATGAAATTTTCTAAAAACATTTTATAAAACATGGATATTGACAAGAAATATACATGATTTAAAAGAAAATACAATATCGGTATCGCATAGAAATGACTTTCTTGATATTTCTTCAACAAATAAGGGAGGAAAAGGAAATAAAACATTTTAACCACATTCATAACCAATATATAATAAATATATTTATTTCAAGAAAATTATATCATATGATTTCCTCCAAATGAAACATGAAGATAAACAATCTCAAAAGGAAAGAGATTGTAATATAAAGCCTTTTCCACTTTAGTAACTCTTCAATCATAAGCCCTGTGAAATAATAACATCAAATTATACTATATATATAATGAAAATAAGTATTTTAATGATATAATATTTAAATGGGAAGTATATTCACCTAAAAATTAATATAGGTTCATATCATAAACATATTTCTCAAAGAAAGATAATTTGAGACAAATAAAACTTACAAAAAATAATTCCATTGAATTTAAGAATTAATCAAAGAATCGATTATGTGTATCAAATGTAAACACACATAAAAAGTGTAAATAAAAAATAATATAATTAATTATAATTACACACATAATCATAGAATATCATATACAATTAAGAAGTCATATAACCTAATGAAAAGAAATTGAGTTATAAAATTCTTTACCACTTGGTAACTTTCATGTCGAATACCCTTAAATAAAATAATTAAAATTGAAACTTAAAATACCATTATGTATGAATTATTAATGATATTAACATTAAAATGGTAAGTATATACACCACATAATAAAAATAACTTCTTAGTATTTTATATGTCTCGCATAAATAAAAAGTGAGATGAGAAAAACCCTTACCTTGAGTCCAGACTTTCCTTGAATATCCTTTAACTCTTGAATAATGAGCTTACATAAATTATTTTATTTATTAAAAACATTTTCCATGTTTAATAAATTCTAATTAAATCATTTATTTTATTTCTTTAATGATGAAATCTTTAAATACTTAATCAATTATGTCCATGTCGCATGTTTTGAGGATGTTCAGTTCATTGTTTCGAAATGGATTTAGTGTGTTGATTATGGTAAAAAATTTAATTATTTCAACATCTCAAGAATAATAATAATGACATAATTATCATATATATTAATAAATTATAATTTTTAAACCAATTATGAAAATTAGTTATGAAAAATGAACTACGTCATGACCACAAAGACGGTAGGTCATACATACGCATGAGTAATGTTTCCATTTTTCAATTATCATTATGGAAAGAAGGTATGTTTTATTTAACCTTAATATAATGACCATAATATAGTAAATATCACATTATTTCATTAAATATACTTATAAATATATAATTATTTTTATGGGGTGATGGAAAAAAAATCAGATCGCTTCATGGAGGCTATAGTTGATACGTGCATGAACGATGTTATCATCTTTCGGTGTAAGAAATAAATTGATGAATTATATTTTATTAATTATAAATATGTCATTAATATAATTATTATGTCATTTATATCACATATGTTCCTGAAATTTATCTTTATTAACTTCCATGTAAAGCGTTAGTGAAAAATGAATATCATCGCTTCATAAGGTGGTGGTCTGTCGTACACACAAGCGACGTTATTGTATCCCCCACAGAATGGAAAGTAAGAAGGTATATGTAATATCATAACTCCAAAAGTATAAATATATTTCAAATATAATATATATACTTTAAATACATCATTAAAAAAATCCATGATATGTGATGATAGAAAATGAATGACATAAGTCATGAAGTAGTGGTCCATCATACACACAGATGATGATTCAGTATCCCATTTGATGAAATATGGGATGTATTTAGGTTATTCCTTTAACATAATAACATCTAAGTATATGGAATATAAATTTTATATTATATAATCATAATTTAATAAGATTTTAATGAAATATTAGAAAAAATAAAATAACAATGCTCAGTTAAACACGATACCTATTCTTAGGGAAACCTGCTTATGTAATCACAAAAAAGGATTATTAGGATAGATTTATGATAAAAATAATGGATCTAAGTTGTTTTAAAGGAAGGTATAAATACATTTGGTTCATTATTGGATGATACAAAAGTGATTTGAAGGTGTTAATAAGAGAGGATTGGGATGGCCTTCTATAAGTGAGGTGAGTGGCACACTTGTAATTTTTTTAATTAAAAATGTGAAGGATTACTCTTCCTTACCACCTCCAATAAAGACACGATCATCAAATAAGTTTAATTACAAATGGATAGATATTGAGGTTATTGTCTAGTGGAAGTCAGGTGGTGTATGTGATCAATCCTTGGAACTTCTTTTGAGTTCAAAAGAAGAAGTGGCAGAATAGGTTCTGTTTCTCAATGCTACTGAAGAGGAAGCTGCTAAAATGATGGGGAGGTCATAGAATGTGACACTCAATGTGGATAAATATACCTATATTGACAAGAAGAACTTTATTCTTGTTGGTGGATTCAACAATGGTAATATTATCCTTGAGGTGTACATTCAGTCCTGGGACAAGCTATCCTTTGCGTTTGAAGACCTCATAATAGATGAACCAAACACTTAGGTAACCACTATCTTCAGGAAATTATTTAGGGAGGTTAATTCCGGTATACTTAAATTTTACTTCAGTAGTTTTTTTATTTTCTATTATGGTTGAACACCTGGTTTCTCACTTTTACTTTAAAAGTTTTTGAAATAATAAAAAAAAATTAATCAGTTAAAGGAAAAAGGTGTACCCACATTTTTCACATGACACAAGGCTAAAAAATAAACCATTATTAAGCCTTAAAAATTATCAGATCTAAATATGTCCACAAAATAGTTTTTGTACAATTTTTCAGTTCATTTATATCGCTGTGATTTTATTTTTACCCCCCATAAATTTGTTTTCACCTTAATCATGTTAATTAATTTTTACTGTTTTGACTATTCATTATGGTTAAAAATTAAGTTGAGATTACTAGATAATTTAAATTATTTTGATTATAAATATTTAATCCATTTTACCAAATTAAATTCACATAATTGAAAAATATATAATTTAAAATCAAACCTGTAAACGTAATGAAAAAGCGGGTTTTCAGAAAGTGTATTTTTCTAGAAAAATATGATTTTATATTTACTCTATGAATAATAATAATAATAATAATATAAATTAATATTTATTGATATATAATATATAAATTTCATTTAAATAATTCCTCATTAATTTTTTAATTAATTAAAAATGATAAACATTATGCACTTTAAAACAATTTTTAAAAAAACCATTTTTAAACCCAAAAATTTAGTTATACTAAAATAAAATATAAATATGACTAAAATATAAATAAGAATATTAAATATAACTAAATTTTAAATATTTAATTTTAAATATTATTTAAAACATAATTTAACTTTTAAATTTACTTTATTTATTAAAAAAATGTGACTTTTTTACAAAAATCGATACTTTTAACTATTCACTAAAAAATCTACATTTTCCAAAAAAAATCAAAAATTTCACCCAAAGTAAATTTTAATATGATTATTTCAAAAATTAACTTCATTTTATAAAAATAATTCTATAATTTTAAAAAATTATTTATAATATTTTTTGAAAAAAAAATCAATAAAAATCATTTTTCAATAAAACATATTTTTCAAGAACAAAATTAATTTACTAAAAATTAATTGATTATTTACTAAAAAATTATCAATAATGTATATTGACTATTATATATATATATATATCATAAATTATTTAATACTATTCATACTTACCAATTTAACGGCTAGGTTATAACTATTATATATTTCATAGTTCATTTAAGATTAGTGTTGTGTATTGAATACGCTATCGAACATAGTTTTATTTTCTAAAATCTCATGGTTTTACATACTCCCCCATTAATAATTTTTTTCTCTCAATTTAAACTTTATCTTATCAATCAAAGTTTTAAAATTTTAAAATACCATTGTTGGAAACCCGTATCATAGAAAGGGTTAATAAAACATCTACTTGATAAGAGAGAAAAGGAAATATGAAGGTCATCTTGAATAACACAAACTAGGTTTCCAAATAGAAGAAAATAGTTCGAAAGTGAATATTTGTACATGGAATAAAAGTGTCATTCCAAAATAATGATATAGAGTGACATAGATCATTAATCATCAGAAATCTAATGATCAAGATAAATTTAACAACCATAAAACCATAAACCAAAGAGGTGTGAAAAAAGGTAATTGATTTCATTAGAAATGATGTTAATAGTAAAACATATTGTTTCAAGATCCATTTCTAGTGTTGAGGAATTACTTTGTTATTTATAATAGTATTATAAATAAATATACGTACTTGATGAGAATAATTTCATCCTTTTGTCAATTTCCACTATAATGTCATCTTTTCCTCCAAATTATGAGTATTCAAGATGGATTTTTTTTATACCTGAAGCACTAAAATAAACTTATAAATGATCAAATAACCATAACATGGTTACAATCTATTCCTTATATCTTTATTTATTTACAAAAACCAAAATGGTTAGCATAAGGCAAAGTAATTCACAAAATGAGTAAACCATCATATGATGAAATAATATATTAATCTTTAAAATTTAATAATAATTCTCAATGTTCAAACTAAATAATTATATAAATGAATAATACTATATACTAAAAACCTTAATAACCTAAAAACTAATGATTGTATTAACCTTAATGTTTATATAATAAATTTCATCTTAGATGCCCAAAAATATATTGATCTTCTTTTGAAATAACATTAATTACTTAGTAACCAAATAACATTAAAATCCCATGGTTATTTATACCATAAAACTTCTATTCCCATAATTACCTCAATATCTAAGATCATATAAACCCTAAATGTGATAA
Organism: Viscum album; assembly: GCA_963277665.1. NCBI lineage: Eukaryota > Viridiplantae > Streptophyta > Magnoliopsida > Santalales > Viscaceae > Viscum > Viscum album. Next base: position 1,899,174,324 of record OY728146.1, on the reverse strand, counting down.
ATACCTTAAAACGTATGTCTAAAAATATAAAGGAATAATTTGCATTAAAATAAATATTTAAAAATACTTCAACCTAATAAAATGTCTCTTAAATTATCATTAGTTACATTACGATCTCATTGCTTAAAACCTCAAAGGGGTGTCTGAGACTTTGAACTTATTATAAACTTTAATATTATATACCTATGATGGTATCTGTGAATCATAATATAATTTCACTTTAAAAAAATATTAATCTCCAAAGTTACCTAAACCTTCCTTTGATACCAACTATAACAGTCTCGAACCTGGATTAACAGATCTGGTTCTAAAATCATTACCATTACATTTCCTAATTTGATACCAATTAAGGTGACCTAATTTTTAACATACATAACTTACAACACCATAAGGATATATTATATCACTTTCATTCTCAAGTAACTTTTAGGTTTAGAGTTTTAAAGAATTAGGAAAAACTTTTAACATCATGGATTCGTAAACAACTAGTTCATAAAGATGAACATAATCTCCCATTATACTAAGATTTTTATATTACACATTATTTTATAATCATCATCCATATTAAAAACTTATAGACATAATTCATTTAACATAATTATTGATAACCTGGGTGACAGAAAACATAATAAGAGATATCAAATGATTAATAAGGGAAAACATAAGAATTAGAAATTGAATGTCATTAGGGATATTACGATGAGTATAAGAATATAATGACATAATCAAAGTGAATGAACATAAAATAAGATAACTTATACCCACCAATACTTAGATCATCAAAAAAGAAAACATGGAATAGAGCTTTAACAAAGGAAAGAGTCATCAAAATCAATAATCTCAAGCCATGTGATATTAATATTGATCAAAAGAAACATTTATAACCAATGTGTACCAGATATGACCTTAAACGGGACAAAGTTGTGATCCTTTCCTTCAAGAAATACATCTTGATCAAACATCCTTGCTCAGTTCAACCTTTAATGGATCAGACAGAGAATTTTTAGTAAAGAAATTACTTCTTGAGGCGGTATAAATCAGCCTCTGAGTGAGAATCAGCTATAGAAGAAGGGGAGTCCTTTTTAGGATGTGGAGATCACTATGGGTATTATAATATACAGTTCTATGATGTGTTGGTTGGTTTGTGGTTATTTCTGAGTTTTTTTCTTTTTTGGATGTTTCAAGTTGTGATCTGGTTTGTGTTAAGGGTTGTACGGTTTATCACTTTTCCTAAAAGTGTTTATAAATAAAAAAAATTAAATTTCAGTCATAAATAAAGTACATAAAGCTTGTGTTTCATCGTAAAACTCATAAAAATAATCATTATTACTTTAATAACTTGATTAACCCATATAAAATAATTGGTTTCTTTGGAAATATCTTGGAAACATATTTAAGTCATGGAAAACAAAGGGGTTCCAAAATAATATCTTTAAAATATGATTAACCCATTGAAAATAAATGGGATTCATATTAATCTCTTTAAAATGTGATTAACCTGTGAAAAAAAAGAAGGTTCCATAATAATCTCTTTGAAACATGATTAACCCATGTAAAATAAATGGGTTCAATAACAATCTATTTGAAACATGATTAACTAAGGGGAAATAAATGGCTTCAATAACATTTTCTTTGAAACATGATTAACCCATGGTAAAGGAATGGGTTCTATAATAATATCATTGAAACATGATTAACCCATGGAAAAAAAGGGATTCTATGAAAAACTCTATAAAATAATCATAATCCATCCAACGAAAAAATTAGGATAGTATCATTACAAAATATCCCTATTGGACCATTAGTAACTACAAGAGTTGTTTATATTGATGAATATAAATACCATTAAAATATTATTAAAAATATTTTTTAGGAAAATAATCTTTTCATTTTCAAAAATAATTTTTGAAACAAAAAATTCAAAAAATATTGTGAAAATCATATTCCTTGAAAAAAAACATTGAAACATATAAAAAAACTTCAAGGAAAATAATGTACATGAAGGATGTAAAATTAATTCATTTTATAAATGTTAAAAATAAACATTATTTTCAAAACATTTTGAAAATGGGAGTCAAAAGTCAACCATTTAGAAAATGTTAGGAAATTTACTTTGAAATCCTTCTAAAATAAGGTAAAAGATCATGTAAAATGGATTTATGAAATAAAATTTTTTATAAAATAAAAATTTTTAAAACATTTTGGAAAACATGGATATTAAAGATAAATATACTAGATCTAAAAGAAAATACAAGATCAATATTAGTTAGAAAAGACTTTCTTGATATTTCTTTAATAAATGAGGGAGGAAATGGAAATAAAAAATTGTGAACACATTTATAACCAGTGAAAAATAAATATATTTGGTTCAAGAAAATAATATCATGTGGTTTTGTCCAAATTAACCTTGAACATAAATAATCTCTAAAGGAAGGATATTATAACATAAAGCCTTTTCCACTTTGGTAACTCTTCAATTATAAGCCCCATGAAAGAATAACATCAAATTATACTTTAAATATCATGAACATAATTATTTTCATTATATAACATGAAAAATGTTAGTATATACACCTCAAAAATGAATATATGTTCATACCATAAACATACATCTCAAATAAAGAGAATTTGAGATGAATGAACCTTACAAAAATCATACCATTGAATTTGAGAATTAATAAATTAATAAATTATGTGTATAAAATGTAAATATATATAAAGAAATTCTAAATAACACATAATATGATCAATATTTATTACACACATAATCATATAATATCAAATACAATGAGGAAGTAATATAATCCAATGAAAAGAAATTGAGTTATTAAATTCTTTACCATTTGGTAACTTTAATTTCAAATCTCCTTGGATGACATAATTCAAATTTAAACTTAAAATACCATGAGATATGAGTAATTTATGGTATTATATGTATAATCGGTTGTATATACACCGCAAAACAAAAACAATTGTTGAATATATCGTATGTCTCATAGAAATAAAAAGTGAGATGAGAAAAACCCTTACCTCGAGTCAAGATTTTTCTTGTATATCCTTTAAATCATGTATAATAAGATTAAATAATTTATTTTATATCTTGAGAAACTTTTATAGGTGTAATACCTTGTAATTAAATAATTTACTTTATTTATATAATTATGACATATTTAAATACTTAATCGGTTAAGTCAACGTACGGTGTTTTGAGGATGTTCGGTTCATTATTTAAAAACAGATTCAAAGTGTTGACCTTGTTTAAAAAGGTCATTATTTTAACATCTATTGAATAATAATCATGAAATTATTATAATATTGTTTTTATCAATTATTCTTCTAAAACCAATAATGAAAATTTTCTATGAAAAATGAATTGCTTTATGATCACAGAGACGGTAGGTTATAGGTACACATGAGTAACATTTTCATTTTTCAGTGATCATTATGGAAATAAGATATGTTTTATTTTATATTTACATAATAATAATAATTTCATAAATACTATATTATTTCTATAAATATACTTATATATATTATTCTTGTGATGTGGTGATAAAAATTGAATCACATCGCTTTGTGGAGGTTGTAGTCGACATGCATGTGAACGACGTTATCATTTTTCAGTGTAAGAAATAAAATGATATATTATATTTTAAGAATGATAAGTATGTCATCAATATAATTATTATTTAATTTATATCACATATATTTATTAAATTTATCATTATTACCTCCTATGTAAAGAATTATTTAAAAATGAATCATATCGGTTCACGAGGTGGTAGTTTGTCGTACACATGAGCAACATTATCATATCCCACACAAAATGGAAAGTTAGAAGTTATATGTGATATCATAAGTACATAAGTATAAATATTTTACAAATATAATATATATAATTTAAATCTATTATTAAAATAATCCATGATAGGTGATGATAGAAAATGAATGACATTGGTTCGTGAGGCGGTAGTCTATCGTACACATGAAGGATAATTTTGTATCCCATTTGATGGAAGAGGAGATATATTTAGGTTATTACATTAACATAATAACATATAATTATATGATATATAATTTATTTATTATATAATAACAATTTTATAATATTTTAATGAGATAGAAGAAGAAATAAAATAAAGATGCTCAGTTAATCACAATACCTCTTCTTCGGGAAACCTCCTTAGGTAAGCATCAAAAGGATTATATTATGGATTTATGATCAAAATAAGGGCTCTGGGTTGTTGGTAGGGAATTCTAGAATACATTGTTTTCATTATTTTCTTATAAAAAATTTCTTTTAAGGTGTGAAGTGGAGAGGATATGGGGTGGCCTTTTATAAATGTAGTGAGTAGCACACTTGTAATTTTTTAAAACAAAAAGGTGTAGCCACATTTTTCACATGCCACAAGGCACATAAATAGACCATTATATATAATAAGACATTATAAGGTCTAAATATTATCATTAAATAGTTTTTAGAAAATTTATTATGTCATTTGGACCCTTATATTTTTAGTTTAACCCCATGTAAAATCATTTTCACCTTAACCACAGTAATTAATTTTTATTATTTTCACTATTCATTATGGTCATAAATTAAGTTGAAAATATTAGATAATATAAATTAATATGATTAAAAATATAATTTTTTTTACTAAATTCAATTCATATAATTGTAAAAATATAATTTAAAATTAAACCTGCAAACGCAACAAAAAAAGTTTTTCAAGAAGTGTATTTTTCAAGAAAAATTTGATTTTATATTAATTCTATGACTAATAATAATCATTTTATAAATTTAAACTAATATATATTGATATATAATCTATAAATTTCATTTAAATAATTCCTCAATAGTTTTTTTATAAATAATTTCAAATGATAAACATTATTCACTTCAAAAACAATTTCACGAAAAAGTATATTTTAAACCCAAAAATTTACTTATACTAAAATCCAAAATAAATATGATTAAAATTTAATTAAGTTGATTAAATATAAATAAATAATAAATATTTCATTTTAAATTGTATTCAAAACATAATAGAACTTTTAAATTTACTTTATTTATTGAAAAGAAATGATATTTTTACAAAAATCGGTATTTTCACTATTCATTGAAAAATTAAATTTTCCTAGAAAATCCAAAATTTTCACCCAAGTCAAATATTGATATGGTGATTTAAAAAATTAAGTTAATTTTATAAAATAAATTCTATAAAATTTCCAAAAATTAATAATAATATTTTTTCATAAAAAATAATAAAAAAATATTTTTGAAGAAAACATATTTTTGAAGAAAAATATTGCTTTACTAAAAATCGGTCAATTGTTTAATAAAAAGTTATCAATAACTAATATATATTTGGAAACTTATATGTATATATATATCATAAATTATTTAATAATATTTATACCTTCTAGTTTAACGGCTATGTTATAACGGTTATATATTTCATGAGTCATTTAAGCTCAGTGTTGCATGTTTAATACACTATCAAACATAGTTTTCTTTTCTAAAATCTTGGGGTGTTACATTTCATAACCATACCATACATTGAAAAATGATTGCAACGTTCGGGCGTACATGTGGACTACCACCTCCATGATGCAATGTGATTCTTTTTCCATTACCACATCACATGGGTGATATATATAAGTTATTTAAATAAATAATATAGTATTAAATTATAATTATCATTAAAGAGTGATAAAATAATACTTAAATTCTTTCCATCTTGGTCATTGAAAAAAATAAACATTAATTATGTGTACAAATGACTTACCATCTCCATTATTGTAATGTAATTCATTTTTCATAACCATATTTCATGGTTAGTTTTAAAAGTATAATTATGTATAAAAATGATAATTATGTCATTATTATTATTATGGATATGATGGAATAATGAAATTTTATCATAGTCACCATACCAAATTAATTTTGGATATATGAACCAAATATCTCCAAAGCATCTAATTCGAACTCAATTGATTACATAAATAAGTATAACATGGTAATAAATAAAATAAAATGAATAATAAACATTAAAAAGGTTCTTATTCAAGTAAATAATTAACATAATTTTATTATTTAGGATGATAATGAACATATGTGATGATTCGTACCTAAGGTAAGAGATTTTATCGCAATTTCTCTTCAATGAGGAATTATTTAATGTTATGCACTTAATTTATTTTATATGGTCTATATACTACACTTTTACATGTTAAATCAAGAATCCTTTATATATAATGGTATTCTACATTAAAATTAAAATTATTTTGTCTTGGGTGATTTGAATTGAAAGTTACCAGGTGGTAAAAGGTTTCATAACTTGATTTCTTTTCATTGGATTATATTAATTCTGTATTGTCTTTGATATGCTATGATTATGTGTGAAATGACCTCTATTGCAGTACTATTCATCGGAGGGCCTTTTGGCCAAATATTTGGGTCTTTAGGTCTATTTAATGGGATTTAATACCCATTGGGCCTATGGGACATGTAATGGGTCTTCTATACCTAAAAAAATAGGTCCTTTATTTTAATAAAAAGTGTCTTCAACCCCAAATTTTAAAAAAAATGATACAATCTTTGAAAGGGTTCTCTGTTTCAAATTGTCTTCTTTGGGACTTATGTTATATAATAAACCTATATTATTTTATGAGGTGTATATACTACCCATTTTATATTAAATATCATGAATACCTTTATATTCATGGTATTTAATGGTTTATTTGAAGTTATTTATTTCATAAGGGTTAGGATTTAAAAGTTACCAATGTGGTAAAGTTTAATTTCACAGTCTCATTATTTTTCTAGATTATTTATATTTAATTATCCATGGGGAAAATTATTTGATATTTATATCTAAAAACTAATATATTTTCTTATCCTTTCATTATTTCTAGAAATTATATCTTTTCATTTCATTTTCCTCTCTTTAAGTACTCAAGATATTAAAATCATGTTTTTAAGGGAAATTGACTTCTTTCTATTCGGTAGGGAGTCTATTTTTTTCCCTATCCATATTTCCTTAAAAAAATAATAAAATGTTTTTCCTATTATAAAATTATTTATGAAAGAAATTTTTACCCATCTTGACTTTTTAAAATATGGTTTAAAAGGTATATTCTTATCATTTTTCAAACAATGTACTTTTAAGTTTTTACCGAAAATGTGAATGGAGTATTTATTTTAACATAATCAGCATGAAGGGAACTTCTTACTATCATGACCACTGATATATTTAAATATTCCTTTATAAGTTTCTCTAATTTTTTTCAAAGAAATTTTTTTTCTTCATATTCTGTAAATTTATAGTTTTAAAAAAAAGTGAGTTTCAATGTGAAAAGGGTATTTTCCTCAAGAATTTTTTTAATGATTTTTTATGTTATTTATATTTATCAATAGAAAAAAATAGTTTATTTTCATTATACTACAGTGGGGATATGTGTAAATGATTTCATATTTATTCTCTCTCTATATGGTTTATGGTCAGTTTGACTTGGGAAAGTATTGACATTCACTTTCTTGATTGATTTTTTGTTATGTGATTTTCTCTTGAAATATTCACTTTATTTTGAAAATATTTCATTATAAATTAAATTTATCTTAAATATACATGTTATTTATATCATTTATAGTATTATTAACTAAAAATTATACCATTTTTACATATAATGTTTTATTGTGAAATTTATTTGATTGACTGAGTAAAATATTGATAAATATGTATTATTTACTAAATATATATATTTATTGATAAGTAATATTGTTTATAACTTGAATTTATCTTTCAATATATTATTAATTAATTGTAAATGAAGTGATGGGTGGGGCCTAGTTATAGATATCCCATTGATTCATTAACAAGTCTCATGAGACAAACCAGTTTGCTAGCCAAATTAATAGGGTTTTTCGTGTATACCTACCCATAAATTATAATTTCTTGGTGAAAGGTCTTTATGTTATATATATCATGATGTTTTAGATAATTAAGTATAATATTAAGAATTTCCTTCATTGAAAATTTAGTTATTATTATCCATGATATTACTGCATTTATATTATCCATGGATGCATTTTGTGATCGAGTTATTGATTAAATGGAATGTTCTTTTAGTTGTTTACATTTTCATATTGTTCATTCCATATTTACTCATGATAGATTTTATTTTACTTAACCCTTACTAATCATTTGAGATCACCATTATTTTATTTCCTTTCCCTGTGCTATGAAGAGGAATTCTTTGAATGATTTTCAAGGATGCTGAAATTTTTCATTTGTTATGTTTAATATTTTATTCCTAATGTAAAACTGGTATCATGTATGTATCTAGTTCTCAATGAAAACTAACTTATTGGTTCTTTGGGATTATATCAATTTTATCTATGAAAATCTAATAAATTAGACACAGGCTCTTGGTTTTTGGATTCATGATCTATATAGTTAGTATCAGAGTAATTTTAATAGAAACCTTGGGAACTAGATTTATGAAAACATAGATTATGGGATATAACCCTATGATAAACTTTTAGTAAAACTCTAAGTATAGTATAACATCTTAAATATTTGGTAAAGAAGCTATTATGTGGTTTTATTAGAAATAAATTCTTGTGTGGATACTACAAGTGGAAATGGTTTAGAATAGATGTATATAAGGATAATAATACTAAAAAGAGTTATATTTAGGACATCATTATTGTGAATGGTGATTGTTCCCTTACTACACATCTGTTTTGAAACTCTTGGGTGATATACATTGATTAATTCAAATTTTCATCATAAACCATTATAATGAATTAAAGGATATAACCTATAGAAACCTATGATATACAATAGTGGTATGGGTAGACCAAAAGTTGCATGGGTTGATATATTTAGGTTTAATAATAAGTTTAAAGTGAAAGATACCCATTTTTATGTTTTATGTGATGGGAGATTAATATGATTAAGAATATTTTGGGACATGGTTATGGTAATACAACCCTTGGGTTTAGTATATGTTTTAATGGAAGGTTTAATTTAAGAATGACAATTTTTATTTTATGGACATAAATTTAAAGGTACTAATAACTTTTAGGGTTTATATGATCTTTTTTGTTGAGGTAATTATGGGTTATTACAATTTGGGAACATATGTTCTCTTATGTTGATAACCATGGGATTGAAATGTGATTTGGTGATGAGGTGATTAATGTTATCTCAAAAGAAGGTCACTATATTTTTAGGGAACATTATATGATTATGGTAAATAGAATATTATTATATAAGATGTAATTTTATTTGAGTAATAATGGTTGAATTATCTTTTGGGATCATATGTGATTTTATGGTGATTAAGGTTATTTATATAAGTGATTAGAATATTTTAGATATTACATGATTAGGGATATATATTTTTGGTCATATGACTTTATAAGTGACTAACGTTGATTGGAGATACATTTTGAATTAATCTCAAAATAATATTATCAGATATTTATGATTTTTGGGTCTCAAACTTAGTTGGGAATATTTTGAATAATTTTAAGGTTGGTTATTTACCAAATAATATAAGTTGAACTTTGGGTGATATTATTGAGTATTTGGAGATTAATGTTGCATTTACTCGTATGAAGGATTACACATTTTGGATATTATCATAACTTGTGGTAACCATTTCAGATTTAGTTAAAATTTAAGAACATTAAGAATATATTTTTATCATATTGTGGGTTATGAGATCCGTTATAAGTTCTTCATGAATAAAAACATTATATTGAATACTCAAATTTTAAAGAAAGGATGCGATTGTGGTAGAAATTATGTAACATCACAAGTAACTAATGAATAATAGATATAGTTATCTATGTCTATTTATGAATTAGATAGTGTTTTAGAGGCTTAAAATGAGAATAAATCCAACCTAAAGCATGAAATACTCTAATATTTTTAAAAGATTGTTTTACCGCCTTTTGATGGAGAACCATTTTTAAATCTATATTTTGAAACCTTTATAAGCTATATTTGTAAAAATAAACTTATTCTTTATGATTGGGACATTGAAATTTACTTTTGATAAATTTCTGGTATTTTTCTGATAATGTTCATTTGTTTAATGAATAGTGAAAATGTTGTATTTTAATTCAAAACCTATTTTTAATATAATTTATTTATATGATTAGATTATCTTTTGAATTGGTTTCAAAGTGAAATTAGAATATATTTTTACCATTTAATCCAATGGTGGTCATTGGAATTAATTTCACTTTGAAATTGGACTTAAACTAGTGTCAATCTTTTGATATATATTGTTTCATAAAAACAAGCTATTTGTTCTGACAGCGGGAATTAATTATTAAATTAATTATTGTAACTTATATTTTTTGAATTTTTTAAAATAGACATCATTTTTTAATTCTGAATATCAAATATAGCTTAGGGTGAACTTTTGGTATTTTTCTGAAAAACTTCAATTTTTGATGAATAGTGAAACCACTAAGTGGTACTTAAAAAACTGATTTTTTCGTTTAAATAAAATTTTACCACCTCTGTATTTGATTTTTAAAAATCTGACATACATGGTTGTCATTAATAAGTAAAATTTGGTTCAATGCGATTAAAATATGTTTTTTTTGAATAGTAACTTTTAAGTTTTTAATCACAATTAGAGGTAATTAGTGTAGTTTAAGGTAAAAATAATGTTTTAATAATATCTAATGACCTTGACACATGTCCTACCATTATTGGATGTGTCATGGCCGACCCATACAACCCATGGGTCGATTTTTGGGACCCCATGGAGCCACTTGGGTAAGATAATGACATTAATGCCTTTTATTAAAAGTAAAAGTAAAAATGACACAAACATGTATGGTTTTACTAAAAAAATTATATGGAGTTATACAAGTCATATTCTTTACTATAAATAGTCATTGGAAATATAAAAAAATTTCCTACATCATAGTAATTTTTTTATAATTTTTAGACATTAAATAGACTAAATTATTTTTAACATCATGATGATGTAGTGATTACCTCATTATTTAACGATTTAAATAAAATGAAAAGATAATGTAAAATCTGAGACCTACACATTTCAAAAACCTATTTTATGAGTATAGTTCAAACACTTATCACCTTATCCTTTAAATACATCGATTTGGGACCTTTAAAATCCGAAAATCATTTGCAAATAAAGTAACATTTTATACCATTCCAAGAGTGCCCCTCCTCTTCTCTTATAAAAGGCTCCCACCTCTACCTCCTTACCCACACCTCCCAAGCCTTTGGATCAGCCATAATCTGATCATTTTGTCTCTCCAAATACCTCTCCTAATCCTAGAATCATTACCTTAGGCATGAATCTCTTCAAGAAACCCTTTTGGTTCAAACCAAAGGGAGTTACCCGATTTTAAGGTAATGTCTTCACTTGTGTTCTTATGTTTTATCATGATTCTCCAACACCCTAAACTCTTTTTATTCATTTCTTTTGTAACAACTCAAGTATCTTCAATATACTAGGATGTTGTTATAAGAATGATTCGAGCTACACTTACACACACCTACATATAATGGTTAAAGAACATAATGTTTCTGTGGATGGTGAATTTCTGCCTCACGAAACGATGATTGTTCAATATTCTTTTAACACCTTCAAAGTTGTACATTAATATGACACTATATTTATATATGATATATAATATTCTTTTGTTTTCCTTAATATTCTTTATTTTTCATTTATGGAATACCTTTATGTCTTCCATTATGGGTATACGCAATATCTTCATTTTAGGAAGTGTGGACTACCGCCCCCTCAAAGTGATTTGATCCGTTAATGCCATATATGGGACGTATAAATGATGGAATTAATGGTATTATATATTATATTATACTTAAATTATAATATACCTTCATATCATTATGATTCTAATCCATAAAATATGAAATAGAAATGAAAGTAGCATTCATGCGTACGTACGGCTTACCGTCTCCATGAATGGTGCATTTCATTTCTTACCTCTAAATGTTATGTAATATTATAAATGCACGTATATAATGGATATATATGATATATATAATATCTACATAATGAATATAATTCTGTATATAATGGATATTTTACCCCATGAACAAACATGTAATTATAAAGAGTTTATTTTTGACTCAAGTAGAAATGATCGACAAAACGACCATTATTATCTTAAATGATTACATAATGTTTATAACATGGAAATAAGTTACATAAAAGGAATAATAAGCTTTAAAAATGTTCTTAATCAAGTAGAAATTAACTCAAGTTTATTATTCAGGAGATTAAAGAACGATCGAGTCAAGTCGTATACAAGGTAAGGGAATCCATCCCAATCTCCTTTCATTGAGGCATATTTTGTTTTATACACAACATTCTTTTATACGGTGTATAAACCCCTATGACTTTTACGATTATTCAAAAGGAATATTTTTATACAAATCATTTACTAAACGACAAAATGGAATGTTTTTTTTTTCATACGTATGCGGTGACAACGACTTCTCCGCTGTCGTGACCATTATTTGAGTTTCGGCTTCCTCTACAAGCCATAACCTTTTTTTAATGAAAAATAAATACCATGTTTTAATTTTCTTTTATTTTGGTATTGAAAATAGTTTTGATAATGTTTTTATTATATCAATGTGTTATTGATATCTTCTGATTGAAATTTGAAAATGTTAGGTTTCCTTTATACATGTTTTATGTGATACGATTATGTTATGGTTCTTGGGAATTGTTATGTAGACGGGTGGTTCCGTTATAAAATAAGGGCAGGTGAGCCCGATATAGCTCTCCAATTCATTGGGTAATGTGAAGGAGTTAAACGTTAAGGTTTCTCTGAAGAGATTTAGGGAATATACTGTGATGGGTATTCCAAACATAACCAAGAGGGTTACTCCCTACGTAAGAATGTTATGAATGCCTCAAGTTACCTTTATGTTTTATGATTTCTATGATTTAGTCATGATTTGATGAGGTATGTTAAATTTCTTATGTTTTATGGGTAAAGTATGATTTCATTGATTCTTATGTATACATGTACTCATGTTTCCCTTCCATATTTTTTATATCCTTTATTGAGCTTTTTATGCTCATCCCATGTTTTTGAAATGTTTTTTCACAGGTCAAGGGAAAGGTACATGATATGATGATAGTGTCAAGGAAGTGTCAAGAAAGAATCCATGTTTTATTTTAAATATGTTTCTGTTGATGGGAAAAATGAATACTATCTTTTATGTAACCACTTTGTTTAAATGTGGAATGTAATGCATGATGTATGATCTAATTCTCTAAAACTCTAAACCTAAAAAGATCCTCAACGTGTATTCCATAAGTAACTCAAGATTAAGTAATATTTAAGGCTGGGGTCTTATAGTTGGTATCAAAGGTCGGTTTAGATAACTTTAGGAGTTAGAATTCTATTAAATGATTATCCAAAAATATTTTTTTATGGTCAAATTGAAATGATATAGAATTTGAAGATTACCATGTTTCTTCATCTAAGACATGTTTGTTCAGAATAGTTTTCCACAGAGGAAATAGGGAAGCAATGCTAGGAAGGCATACATAGGGAAATGACCTTTCAAATCAGTATCCTGAGATGGTCAGAATCATAACTAAGCAATTTGTTGTAATGATGGCTCAGTTTACTCAGGTTAAAAATGTTGGTTGTTTTTATTGATGATATTTTGGTGTTTTATATAAGTAAAGAGGAGAATGAAATTCATTTAAGGGTTATCTTGAAAACATTAAAAGAAAAGAAAATGTATATAAAATTCAGCAAGTGTGAGTTTTGGTTACAACAAATTTCTTTCTTTGGTCACATTGTTTCAAAAAATGGCATAATTGTTGATCCTGTTAAAACAAAATTTGTTGAAGAAAGGCCAAGACCCACTAATGTAACATAGATCCATAGTTTTCTTGGTTTGGAAGGTTACTACTGAAGGTTTGTTGAAAATTTTTCATGGTTATTTGGTCCAATGACTAAGCTAACTCGGAAGGGTGTTATGTTTATCAGGACAAAAGAATTTGATGATTGTTTTCAAGAGTTGGAAAGAAGATTGGTGAATACTCTAGTTTTGGAACTACCTTCCAGGAATGGTGAGTTTTTTATCTACAGTGATGCTTCATTAAAAGGACTTGTTGGTTTCCTAATGCAGAATGATCAGGTAATTGCATATACTTCACATTAGTTGAAAACTCAAGAGGTAAATTACCCTACACATGACTTGGAATTAGCTGTTGTTTCTTTTGCTCTAAAAATTTGGAGGCATCATTTGTATAGAGTAAAGTGTGAAATATATACTGATCACAAAATTTTAAATTATATATTCACTCATAAATAATTGAACATGAGATAGAGGAGATGGCTATAATTAATCAAGGATTGTGATTGTACAATTCATTACCATCCGAGAAAAGTAAATAAAGTGGTTGATGCTTTGAGTCGAAAAAGTAGTGCTTCATTAACCATGCTACATTTGGAATGAGATCCCTTGGTTTTTGATTTAATGAAATTTGGAATAGAAGTTATTGGTGAAGGATTTCCTTCTGTTTTGTTTCAGGTATTAGTGAAATCTTCTCTATCAGATAGAATTAAGCAAGTATAGAAGCAAGATAGTGAGTTGCAGAAAAGGGTAGATCTGGTTCAGAAGGGTAAGTTTTCGGAATTCAACATTGATAATGATTGTGTTTTGAGATTTGGGAAGAGATTGTGTGTGCCTTTTGATTCATAGTTGAAGAGAGAGTTGTTATGTGAAGCTCATAGTTCTCCATTTTTAGTTCATCCTGGCAGCACTAAGATGTATAGAGATCTGTGGGAGTACTACTGGTGGGATGGAATAAAAAGAGATATTGATGATTTTACAGTGAAGTTTTTGACTTGTCAACAAGTAAAAGCAGAGCGGCAGTTACCGAAAGGGATGCTTCATCCTTTACCAGTACCAGAGTGGAAATGGGAGAATATATCCATGGACTTCATTGTGGGATTGCTGAAGACACCTCAAGGTAATAATGCAATCTGGGTTATTGTTGATCGCTTGACTAAATCTGCTCATTTCCTTGCTATACGAGATACTTTTTCCCTAGATCAACTTTCACATTTGTATCTTAAATAGATAGTCAGGTTACATGGAGTTCCCCTCTCCATTGTATCTGATCGTGATCCCAGGTTTACTTCTAACTTTTGGAAAGGCCTTCAGAAGTCGTTGGGTACTCAATTAAATTTTAGTATAGCTTTTCATCCTCAATCAGATGGGCAGTCAGAACAAACAATTCAGACTTTGGAGGATATGCTATGTGCTTGTTCAATGGATTTTCAGGGAAGTTGGGACCAACATCTTTCTTTGTTTGAGTTTTCTTATAATAACAGTTTTCATTCCAGTATACATATGGCATCATTGGAGGAGTTATATGGGAAGCGGTGTCGAACTCCGGCTTCCTGGGATGAAGTGGGTGAAAGGAAGTTGATGGGACCATAATTAATAGAAGATTTGGAAAAAAAAGTTCAACTGATACAGAGACACATGAGAACAGCTCAGAGTAGGCAGAAGAGTTATGCAGACAATAGGAGGAAAGATCTCTCTTTTGAGGTAGGTGATCATGTCTTCCTAAAACTCTCACCATGGAAAAGTGTGATTCGATTTGGTAAGAAAGTAAAGTTGAGTCCAAGGTTCATTGGACCATATGAAAATTTGGAGAGAGTTGGATCAGTTGCATACCGAGTGGCTTTACCTCCGATTTTATCTCAGGTACACAATGTTTTTCATGTTTCGATGTTGAGAAATTATATGCCAGATCCATCTCATGTTTTGAGTCCAGAGGTAGTTCAGTTGGAAGAGAATCTATCTTATGAGGAACAATCGGTTCAGATTCTTGACCGAAGGGAGCAAGTGTTGCGAAATAAGGTAATTCACCAGGTAAAGGTGTTGTGGGAAAACCATATGGTTAAAGAGACAACGTGGGAATATGAAAATGCTATGAGGATAAATACCCCACTTATTTGGTAAGTAAATAAATCGTGGGGACGCAATTTTCTAAAGGGGGAAGGATGTAACAT